>OU015760.1:59131469-59203259 GCA_907169655.1 Acomys percivali
TCTCTCTCTCTCTCTCTCTCTCTCTCTCTCTCTCTCTCTCTCTCTCTGTGTGTGTGTGTGTGTGTGTGTGTGTGTGTGTGTGTTGCTCTTTTTAAAGTCATTCACTTTTTTATGAATTCTTGTCACACACATACTTAGGTAATATATGTACATAAACATAAAACTATAGATATGGTATCAAAATAGATATAGATAAGTAAGAATAAAAAGGTATATATACTTTTATTTCATTGAACATATATTTACTGAACATTTTGTTTTGTACTAAAATAGTATAGATACCAAAACACTACAATTAGTTTATGAGTTGTAATTTTCTCAAGTTCCACCTAGACATTTCTCTCAGTCATCTTCAAATGATGAAGTTAGACTGCATTTTAGTTTCATGTAATTTAACTTTTGATGTTATCACATTATATATATTTTCTCTTACTTGTATAATCAATATCTCAATCCCCTGACAGAGTACTCATACAAATGACATACTTTTCTAAACAAGATTTGTGATGTACCAGAGTGAGAAAAAAAACCAATCTCTACTTTTGTTTTGCATCTCTTGATCTATGTAATTTTCAATTTCTTGGAAGATGACCACGGTCTTCTTCACAGATTATAAAGTCTTTCAAAAAGTCAAATGTGGAAACAGGCCTGAGAGAGCTTTAAACTGACAGTTTACAAGGAAGCAATAAAGTGATTCTGGTAAATTTCTTTAGTATTCACTCCTGAAATGGTGGTTGAATATTTAGCTTGTTTGTTTTCATTTGTATATTGTAACAAAATTTTTCTGAATGTTAGCTGTTATACAAATCTCCATGGAATTAATCCACAGTGAACCAATCTTAGAATGGCAAATTCAACACTCAACTCAAACCAGAAGAATTATGACTGGCTTTGATAGTATAATGATGTTTTAATTTTCTATTTAGTCTGATTACATCATTAGAATGAATACTGCTCACTTTTCATGATGCATTTCATTTTTGCACTTATAAAGTTTGCAGTCTAAGAATCATAAAGATATTCTGAATACTAGAAGAAAAGTGTAAATGAAGTCTAGACAAACCAAAATCATATCTGTGATGTGATGACTAACTTAAAAGATGTATGTTTGTATTGTGCTTTTCAATAAGCAGTATTATAAATTATGATAAATGTTACATAAACACTAAATACTTTCTCCTACTTCACTGCATTTTCTTTGCATAGTGTGTGTTTAAGTATTGACCTAAGAAGACCTGAACTTTCAATTATGAATAATAGTAGAAGCTTTATTCCATCCCTGGCCCCATTGATAGTATCAGGTATGAGTTTTACCTTAAATATAATCAAATATGGATGGTTTCTTCCACAACATTTGTGCCACTATTATACCAGTACATTATGCAAAGAGGTCATCATTGTAGCTTACAGGGTTTACAGTTGAGTACAACTGATGAAATCTAGCTGGTATGGATCCAGCTTCAAGTTGAATACAGATAGATTTTTCTATATTCTATGATTCAAGTGTCTTATTATCAAATTCTAGAACATAATTAAGAGAATTTCTATAGCCTGTAACACTTGTGATACTTTATGAGACACTACTGTCCAACAACTAAAAACAAGGTAAACCATTCCTGATATTGAGCTCTGTATTTGATACCATATGGTATCTAGTTAAAGGCATTGCCCTCATTATAGTGTAAATCAATTGAAGCTTTATTAATATATGGGTGTATTTTTTAAAACTTCTACAATAGGTGGTTTCCATATGACTTTTCTTTCTGTGGGGGTGTTTTGAGACAGGGTTTTTCTTTGTAATTGCCTGTCCTGGACTCAATCTATGTACCACGTTATAGAGACCAGGCCTTGAACTTGCAGAGATCCTGAGTGCTGGAATTAAAGGTGTATTCCATTGCGCCGGGCCATATGACTTTTCAAAAGTCCTTCAAACGTGTTAGTTATTCCTCCCTACATTCTCTTCTTTGCTCTGTCCGCTTATACCTTGCCTCATATAATTTTTCCTGTTTTAGTTTCCCCCATGCCTTTTTATAATACTGCATTTTATTTTCCATTCCCTGAAAGATCCATCTGGTATTCCAAATGAAATGTATGCATCTAATGGTTAAAATGTGTCCATGATACATTAAGAGCAACATGAGATATTTGCCTTCTGGGGTTTGGGTCCCCTTTCTAAATATGTTTGGTTTTAGTTATATCCATTTACCTGTGAACTTTGTAAGCTCATTTTTCTTAATATCTCAATAGTATTCCATAACATAAATGCATTACATCTTTATTGTACATTCATTAATCTATGGACATTTAGATTGTTTCAATTCCCTGGATATTGTGACCAATGAAGCAAAGAACATGGATAACTAAGTATCTTTTTAGTAAAGTATAGAATCATTTCTAAATAAGTCCAAAGGTGATACACTTGATACTTATGGTAGCTTTATTTTCAGCATTTTGAGGAACAGCTCCACTAATTTCCTTAGTGGCTGTTCCCATTTGCTAGCTCAACAACAGTAGTATTTCTCTTTACCAACATCTAAAGCAACATATATCATAGTTTCTGTCCTGGCGATCTTGACTGAGGTAAGATGAAATCCTAAAAAAAAAGGTTTTTATTTGCATTTTTCTGATGGCTAAAGATGTTGAACATTTTAAAAAATATTTATCAGCCATTTGTACTTCACCTTTAAAAACTCCATTTTTAGTTCTATGCTCCATTTTCTAAACATTCTATAGGCCATCTCGTCATTGGAATGATTGTAACCTTGGACGTACAGAAACATTTCAGTTTTACATGATTGTGCTATCAGGGTCCTGTTTAGAAAGTCCTTTATTGTACCAATGAGTTCAAGAGTATTATCTATTTTTTCCCTTTAGTAGAGTCAGAGTATCTGATTTTGTGTTTAATTTTGAATTTTTAATTTAGTGTAGGAGGTTGACAATAGATTGAGTTTCTAATTTCCTTGCTCCATGACAGGGTTAAATTTCCCTGTTCACAGAAAGGAGGTTTTTTGTTGTTGTTTTCTTTCTCAATTTTCACTTTTTATGTTAATGCCTCTGTGCATTCTTATGTGGCTAGCACAACATTTTAATCTAAAATAGAAATCTTCAGGTTTTTGAAAATATTTTTGACTCTTCATTGGTCACTAATAGAACAAAAATCACAGCATATTTTTGTTGGAGAGTGGAGGGGGACATGGAAATTAAACATAAGTTAGATGATGATGTTCTAGATAATGATCAAGATGGTAATGATAATGTGGCAACACATTAACAATACTCTCTATAGTATTTTATAAACATCCTCCCATCTTTATGTCACACACACACACACACACACACACACACACACACACACACACACAAACTTATGCATGTAGCTAAACTCTACATTTAAAAAGAAGTGCTTTAAATTGTTGTTTAAGACTCTTAGACATATTAGGAGGTTATCATCATTATTATTACTGTGTTGCTGAAGATCTAACCCAGGCCATTTCACATGATTAGAAAATATTCTACCACAGAACTCCATCTTTTTATGGAGTTAACATTGTTATTGTTATTGTTTGTAAGTAATGAGTGAAGAAAAAGAATTTTTAAGAAATCTGGTAGCATCCTTAAATCACTGAAATCCTAAAACATACAATAACAACTTAAAATTACAAAGTTGATTTTTAAAAAATATTTTAAACAATCTCTTAAGGAAGAACGCTGGACTTTGAAATATTCAATTATAAAACCTCAGAGTCATACTGGAACTTCTTTTAGTACAAGAAACCTAATATCATTGAAACAATAAAGTTAATTAATTGTAGGTGATCATAAGTTCATTATACTAAAACCATGATGGTTTAATTTTAGGTGATTATTGTAGTAGATAACAATGCTTGATATCTTGTAAAAACTAGTTAATGGTTGATATTATTGTGTGTAGATATATTTCTCTACTTTTCACATAAAGAAATTAAGTTACAGTCTATTGTATGTGACAGTTTCTTGGGTGAATTATTTCAGTATAGATGGTTTATAGATTAATATAATTACATTAATGAAAAATACAAGCATTGCCAAAATCCAGTTCTCACACTGCCACACTACATAACATTTACTTCTCCCTATACTAAGAAAATCACTGATGTCTACAAATGGTGATATTGGTTGGTCCTGAAGCTACTCCATGTGAGAGATCACATAAAAACATCACAGCTATGTGCCAAATATACGAGAATATAGAAAAATGTTTATATCCCTAAGTACCAACTCTTAATTATATTCCCACTACCACACACAACTTATATGAAAATGAAATACACAGCTCATCATCTACTTTTTCTGTTATTCTTTCAGTGTCTGCTTTTTATGTTGGTTTTCTTTTTTCTAGTTAATAAAGACTATGCTTAAAATCATAATAAAACTTGCTGTTGTATAAAACACCTGAAACACAACAAGTTATCTTATTAGTACTTTGAGTTATTGGGCATACAGGATGGTTATACTGAAATAGCTCAGTGTAATAAAACATGCCTGGGTTTGTTAAACAATTGCCTGAGTGGATGTTAAACAAAATACATTGTTATTCATCCAATGAATACTGCAGAACAAATATATTTTGTCATTTCATATTAAAGGTGTAAATGGTGGTTTACATTTATGACTATAGGCTGCATATTATAAAACAATTAACAGAAAAAAAGCAGCTTTGATACCTAGAAAATGATTCTAAATTTTGAGAGAATACCCAAGCAAGAGGAGAAAAGCTGTGCATGGTCTAACCTGGCATTCCCGGGACCCACAGGCTTCATTGATCTTGGGGCTGGTAGGCTTCCTCCAGAGGGAAGATGATGATGCTTGAAATGGTGGGTGAGAGGAGAACATGCAGCTCACCTCTACTGGCTGTGTTCCCCAGCAGGCAGGAGAAACACTGGGCAGAGTCAGTATTCCTAGGGATCTGCAGGCTTTGATTATGCTGGGGTTGGCCAACCAAGTACTGGCCCAACTTGAGACTCCACCCCTGGGAAAGAGCCAAACCCTAAAGCTATTAACGATACAAATAAATAAATGAATGAAACAATTCAGAGGATGCAACATATCCTATCTTCATTATTAACCAAAGATAGAGATGTAACATGAATTATTTTTCAATAAAAATGTGTATTGAGCTAGAGATGATCATAATGAGTGAGTTAACCCAGAAGCAGAAAGACTCAAATGGTATATACTCACTTATATCTGCATACTAGCCCAAGGGGCATGTCCCATGAAAGCCTTCACTTACCAGGAAACTGGCACAGAGAGGAGGACATCCTATTGGGACTCTAGATGAGAGAAGCATGGGAGAATAGCAAAGTAGAAGGATCCAGAGGGTCCTAGACACCTACACATAGAACATTATGATAGGCAGATTTGGGCACAGGGGTCCCGCTCAAACTAAGGCACCAGCCAAGGACAATACAGGTGGTAAACTTCAAACCCCTACCCAGATCTAGCCCATATTTGACCATGTCCCCTGGAGGGGGAGACCTGGTGGCACTCAGAGGAAGGACAGCAGGTCACTGAGAAGAGACTTGATACCCTATGAGCATATACAAGGGGAGGTAATCCCCCTTAGGAACAGTCATAGGGGAGGGGAATAAGGGGAAAATGGGAGGGATGGAAGAATGGGAGGATACAAGGGATGAGATAACCATTGAGATGTAACAAGAATAAATCAATAAAAAAAATTAAAAAAAGTTTTATGACTCAGTTGGTAGATTGCTTGCCATTCAAGCATGAGGATCTTAGGCGAATGCCTAAACACGAGTTTGCAGAAAGCCAAAAAGGTGATCTATTCCTGAAATTCCAGCACTAGTAAGGTAGAGAGAAGAGGAGCTCTTGATTAGTTAACTAGCCAGCAAAGCAGTGAGGTTCACTTTAAGAGATAGACCATGCATCAACCAATAAGGTGAAAAGTTATTGAGCAAGACACCCAACATTTAACTGTGATGCCACATATGTGTCTATAGAAAAGTTCATGAAGAAAAACAAGTACACATACATACACATGAATGCCATTAATGGACGTTTTTTTCAAGGTATATTTAAATGTGCCAATGAGTAATTTTTATACTAATAAAGTTTAGTAAATTATACATTTTATATTACAATATGAAGAAAAAAATAGAGTTCAGATGGAGATGATGGCACACACCTGTAATTCCAGCACTCAGAGAGGCAGAGGTAGATGGATCACTGTGGGTTAGAGACCAGGGTGTTCTACAAAGCAAGTACAGTACAGCCAAAGCTACAGAGAAACCCTGTCTTGAAAAAAATAGTGAGTTCTTAGTTGTTTTCCTTGAGGTAGAGGAGTCCACTTTAATTTAGAATTCACCATGTAGCCCTGGCTAGCTCTAAGCACATAGCAATGACAATTATTTACCATCTTGTTCAGCTATGTTTACTTAATTTTTGTGTTGTTGTAGGTTGAATTCAGGGCGTGCATTATTCTTAGCAAGAGATCTACCATGGAGCTACATTCCATATGCATATTTCTGGATTTATTACAATAATGTGGAAATTATGCTCTGGCTTATGCCTTCTCTTTATCTTCACAATGGATCTTCAAGAACAATTATACTTATCTAGATTTTCAAAGATAAGCACTGTATTACATCATTTCCACCCATTTCTCCCACATTCCTTCCATGCCCTCTCCCTATCAAACTTCTTTAGTTTTATTGTTAGATATATATATGTGTATAAGAAACCTTCTGAACCCATCTGATGGTGTGTGTGTGTGTGTGTGTGTTTGTGTGTGTGTGTGTGTATGTGTGTGTGTGTGTGTGTGTATTTAGAACTTACTACTTTTAACTGAATAAACTATCAGGGGATTATCCCTGCAAACACCAAATATCTCTCTCCTACTCTCTCACAAAGGCAATTGATAGCTCATTGCACTTCAACTAGGGCTGACCTTGTTAAAATTTCCCTATCCACATAAGAGCCAATGAGTAAGACACATGCTATGAAATAGTATTTTGGAGGCAAGGTATAATGGAATGTTAACAATGTGATTATCTAAACAAGACCTGCATAATGGAAAAAGAATTTGACATGCCAATAGGGTTGTTATATATATTTATGTTTAGTATGTTAGTTGAAAAACTCAAGGAGTAATAGAGAAGAATTTATATGAAAGAGAACCCGGTGCCCTAGATGCAGTTCCATAAATTTACTTATACAGCAGTAGTAAACACAACTGAAATGTACTATGCAGAAGAGTGCTGAGTATTAAATATAAGTCATGTAAGAAAGGAGGAGGTTTTCATAGATTTCCAACACTATGGTAAGAACAATTGTAATAATATTTTGAATCAGATGGAAATTTGAAATTGTGAGTTATTGCCTATATAAAATTTCTTGAAGCAAGACTGAGTGTGTTATGACAAAAATATCTTAAAGGAAAAATAAAATGAAGAAATAATTTATTTTGACTCATGGCCTCAGAGATGTCAATCCATGATTCTTTGCTATCAGAGTCTGTGGACCAATGACTGCTGAGGCAGAATAATCCAATTGAGAAATGGGGCTTGGAACTAAACAGAGAATTCTCAACAGAGGAATATTGAATGGCTGAGAAACACTTAAAAAATGCTCAACCTCCTTAGTCCTCAGGGAAATGCAAATCAAAACGACTCTGAGATTCCGTTTTACACCCATTAGAATGGCTATGATCAAAAATTCAAGTGACACCACATGCTGGCAAGGATGTGGGGAGAGAGGAACACTCCTTCATTGCTGGTGGGAATGCAAACTTGTACAACCACTTTGGAAATCTATCTGGTGCTATCTCAGAAAACTGGGAATAAGGCTTCCTCAAGACCCAGCTATTCCACTCCTTGGAATATATCCAGAAAATGCTCCACCACACAACACGGACATATCCTCAACCATATTCATAGCAGCCTTAGTCATAATATCCAGAACCCTGAAACAGTCTAAGTGTCTTTCAGTTGAAGAATGGATAAAGAAACTGTGGTACATTTACACTATGGAATACTACTCAGCTATTAAAAATAAGGAAATCTCAAAGTTTGTGGACAAATGCATGGGACTAGAAATGATCATAATGAGTGAGTTAGCCTTGAAGCAGAAAGACTTGCATGGTACATACTTTCTTATAATTGGGCACTAGCCCAAAAGGCATATCCCATGAAAGTCTTCACTTATCAGGAAATTAGAATAGGTTTGAGGACATCCTACTGAGACTCTAGGTAAGAGAAATATAGGAGATAGGGAAATAAAAGGACCCAGAGAGTCCTAGAAACCTCCAAGCAGAACATCGTGATGGGTGGATCGGGGCCCGGGGGGGGTCTGCTCAAACTATTTCACTAACCAAGGACAATACAATAGTAAACATTGAACCCCTACTCTGATCTACCCAAAGGACAGGACATTCTCCACCATTATGTGGAGAGTGGGGACTGACCTTGACATGAGCTCTGGTGCTCCATATTTGACCACCTCCCCTTGGTGAGGAGGCTTGGTGGCACTCAAAGAAAGAATAAGCAGGCTACCAAGTGAGACTTGATAGCCTATGACAATACAGTGTGGGAGGAGGTCCCCCTCGGTCATAGACCTAGGGGAGGGGAATAGGGTCAAAGTGGGAGGGAGGGAGGAATGGGAGAATACAAGTGATGGGATAATAATTGAGTTGTAATCTGAATTAATAAAATTAAAATTAAAAAGAAAGTGTGTTGAAGTGCAATGGAAACATTTCTTTTATTTTTTATTAATTAAACATATTTTTATTTTTACATGTATATTTATATTGTCACACATATATAAAATAAACTACCTACAGCAAGAAGAACCGTGACACAATCAGGAATTATATAAATGTTAAATTCTTAGTGTTTTGCCTATTTGTATTTGACACACTTGAAGAAAACCACTTTCCTATATTGATGCATCTAAAATTCTGAATGTAGATCAATCTCCATATTGTCTTGTCATTATCAACTTAAAACATCTACCTAGATCTAAAAGCATCTTAACCCCTTAAAGAACTAAGCTTCATTATAAAACTAAGCTATCTGGTCTTCAGCTCCCTCAGAGACTTGTGAAGGCATAAACTTGTTTTCCTGACTATGTCAGGAGTGCAGGTTAGTAGCTTTCCAAAGGAGAGGATGACAGAGACAGTTTGCTACCTGAATAGTTACCCACAACTCTCTATAATGTTGGAGCACCTTCTTTGGCCTTCTGGCCCAGTATATCTGACAGACATATTTGTGAGGCACAAACTATTGAGGACTTGCTTACCCTGTCTTTGCAGAGTTTGGCCACCGACTCTGCCTGCATCAAAGTTTGCCTTTCTTTAGTCAGAATTCTGTCTGTGGTAGAAACGAGGACATTTTGCCCAGTGGCTTGGTGGCCACATTTGAAGCCATCTCCATATAGAGGTTCTTTGATGCTCATCATCTTTGAGATAGGCTGGGTGTTGCCAAGAGTTAACCTGTCTCATTGTTACTGAATCTTTAAAATAATAAAAAACATTTTAAAATGCCAGATTCTGCATGCCTCTGAGGTTTTTGAAGACCTGATTTAACTAGCCTACCTTATCTTTCTATAGAATCATATGTTTCTTCCACACTTAAGAAGTATCTCTTTTTTAACCTGGAGCAGAGAGATGAGACAAGGACCCAAGACAAAATACAACACCCAAAGAAACATACCTTCTTATCTCTCCATACTTTTACTATTCCAATTACAAATTTCATTTATTAACTTTTCTTTTCACATTTCGGCATATTTGGAAAAACAAATTCTACAGTGTCTTGAATGCTTTGGCACTTAAATATTTCTTCTGTCAGTAATCTCAGACCTTCATTTCAAAATTCTGCCTTCTGTGGGGACCTTTGGACATGCAAATATTGCATTAAAGTGCCTTCTCATTTTCTAATCAATGTCTTCTTTAATTTAATTTTAAGCACCTTATTCTTCATTACTTTGTACAGCTCAGCAGATTCTTTCAGTTTTACTCTCCACATTATCTGAACATTCTAATAATTGCTATCTCTATAACCTAGAAGATATGTCTTGAAACCTCACCTTAATGCTTTATTTATGACAACAAGGGCATTTCAGTCACTTTTTTATTACCTGCTTTGAAAGCTATGTCTATATTTTCACATATTTATTTTAGAGCTTTTCATTTCATTACCAAGTTTTGTCTATTCTGTCTCACCATTTGAACTGAATGTTTGAGTGTGGGTAATTATTTTTTGGTTTTATTTATTTTTTAAATAATTTACTTAGAGTACATCCAGATTATTATCCCCTCTCTGTATCTTCCCATCCCCTCTCCTTATTTCACCCTATTCACCTCCCCTAGACCTCTGACAGAAGAGGACTTCCTCCCCCACCAAGGATCACAGCCTATCAAGACTCATCCAGATAGCCTGCTTCCCCTTCTTCTGAGTGCTTCCAGGCCTCCTCATCAAGGGGAAGTGGTAAAATTGGGGAAACAGAGTTCATATCAGAGGCAATGCCTGCTCTCTCCACAACTTCGGATAATGAGCTGTGCATTGGCTAGATCTGAATGGGGGACTAGGTTTACTGCATGCATTGTCCTTGATTGGTACAGCAGTTTGTGCAATCCTTCTTGCATCCAGATCCACCAGCCTTAATGGTCTTCTTGTGGGGCTCCTGGACCCTCTGGGTCCTTGTATATCCCCATTTTTGTATACTTCTCACCTGCAGTCCAGTAGCAAATCCCAGGATCTGTCCTGATCCCCCACTGAGTGGACACTCTCAGAGGACATCCATGTTCAGCTAAAATACACTTATAAGTGAGTATGTGCCATGCATTCCTTTCTGGGTCTTTGTTATCTCACTCAGGATGATCATTTCTAGTTCAATACATTTGCCTGCAAATTTCAAGGTTTCCTTGTTTTTAATAGCTGAGTAGTATTCCATTGTGTAAATACATCAGAGTTTCTTTATCCGTTCTTTTATTGAGAGACATCTAAGTTGTTTCCAGATTCTGGCTATTACAAATATGGCTGTATGAACATAATCGAGCAAATGTCCTTGAGCATCTTTCGGTTGTAAGCCAAAGAGTAGAATAGCTGGTACTTGAGTTCACACTCTTTCCAGTTTTCTGAGAAAGTGTTAGATTGATTTCTGAAGTGGTTGTACAAGTTTGCACTCTACATGCAATGGAGGAGTGTTACCCTTTCTCCACATCCTGTCACTTGAATTTTTGAGCTTATCCATTTTTATGGGTGTAAAATGGAATCATTTTGATTTGCATTTCTCTGGTGACTAAGGGTGTTGAACATTTCTTTGTTTCTCAAACATTCTATATTCCTCTGTTAAGAATTCTCTGTTTGGCTCTGAGCACCATTTCATAATTGGGTTATTTGGTTTGGTGATGTATAATTTCTTGTCTTCTTTATATATTTAGGATATTATCCCTTTATCAGATGTACGGTTGGTGAAGATATTTTCCCTGTATGTAAGCTGTTGTTTTGTTCTATTGAGAGTATCCTTTGCCTAACAGAAGCACTTCAGTTTCATGAGGTCTGATTTATTAATTGTTGACTTTAGAGCCTGAGCCATTGTTATTTTGTTCAGGTAGCTGTCTCCTGTGGCAATGAGTTCAAGTAAATGAGGGACTTGTTTTAAAAAACTTCAAGTCTCTGAAGAGGGAAATTGAAGAAAATATCAGAAGATGGAAGTATATCCCATGTCCGTAGATTGGGAGAATCAACATAGGAAAAATGTCCATCATACCAAAGGCAATCTATAGATTGAATGCAATTCCCATCAAAATTCCAAGACAGTTCTTTACAGACCTTGAAAGATCAATTCTCAACTTCATATGGAAAAACAAAATACCCAGAATAGCTAAAACAATCTTGTACAATGAAAGATCTTCTGGAGGAATCTCCTTCCCTGATCTCAAGCTGTACTATAGAGCAACAGAAAGTAAAACAGCATGGTACTGGCATTGAGAATAGGCTGGTTGACCAATAGAATTGAATCAAAGACCCAGAAACGAATCCTAACACCTTTGGACACTTGATTTTTGACAAAGAAGCCAAATCTGTTCAATGGGAAAGGATAGTATCTTCAACAAATGGTGTGGGTATAACTGGATGACTACATGTAGAAAAATGCAAATAGATCTATATTTATCACCCTGCAGAAAACTAGAGTCCAAGTGGATTAAAGACCTCAACATAAAAGCAGATACACTAAGTCTTTTAGAAGAAAAAGTGAGGAAGAGTGTTTAATTTATTGCCACAGGAGTGTGGGTCATTTACATAGAGTGAAAATCCTTTTGTTCAAAATACTGGGCATTTAAAGTCCAGGATATAGGGGATGTTCTTTGGAAGATTTTTAGTTTTTTCTTCTTCTGTACCATCACAAAACTCAATATGTAGGTAGAGATAAGACAAGTGAGCAACCTCATAGCTTCAAAACCATTTTTAATCAATAATTTTCTACTTATGCTCCAAATACTTACCTTGGCTTGGTATCTTACTACTGTTGTATAATCTTAGTTTCTAATATAGTCTCTTTTATATCCTGAGATATTAAATTACCTTTTAATATGAAGATATATTTGGGTTAATTTTGAAGATCCCATGAAATAGAAAATTCTAATGCTTAAGATCAAATGGGTATTCACAAAAGAAATCTATTGAGGTTTTAGGGGGATTAATAAATTTACAGAAGACATAATATGGGGGTACTTTAAGAGCATAGTATATTAAATGTAGAGAAGTTACTGAAATCACTTCTAGAAGCTGTAACTTTTTATCAATGATATGTCTTTTGACATTATCTTTTACCCAAGTTTTAAAAACAACTATAATTAAATTTAATATTTGAAAGTTTCATACATGTACAAAATGTATTCTGTTTACTCTCACCCACTTTCTCTTATCTTCTTCCTACCCCTTGTCTATCCCTCCTCTTCTCTACAAGTCTCTTTACAACATTTCATGCTGTTCTGTTTTGTGACAATAGATTTTAGAATTATTGTTTTTTAATTTTATTAATTTATTCTTGTTACATCTCAATGGTTATCCCATCCCTTGTATCCTCCCATTCTTCCCTACCTCCCATTTTCCCCTTATTTGCCTCCCCTATGACTGTTCCTGAGAGGGATTACCTCCCGCTGTATATGATCATAGGGTATCAAGTCTCTTCTCGGTGACCTGCTGTCCTTCCTCTGAGGGCCACCAGGTCTCCCCCTCCAGGGGACATGGTCAAATGTGAGGCACCAGAGTACATGAGAAAGTCATATCCCACTCTCCACTCAAGTGTGGAGACTGTCCTGTCCATGGGCTAGATCTGGGTAGGGGTTTAAATTTTACCGCCTGTATTGTCCTTGGCTGGTGCCTTAGTTTGAGCGGGACCCCTGTGCCCAAATCTGCCTATCATAATGTTCTACTTGTAGGATTCTAGGACCCACTGGATCCTTCTACATTGCTATTCTCCCATGCTTCTCTCATCTAGAGTCCCAATAGGATGTCCTCCCCTCTGTCCCAGCTTCCTGGTAAGTGAAGACTTTCGTGGGACATGCCCCTTGGGCTAGTATGCAGATATAAGTGAGTATATACCATTTGAGTATTTCTGCTTCTGGGTTAACTCACTCAATATGATCATTTCTAGCTTAATCCATTTATCCACAAACTTTGGGAATTCCTTGTTTTTAATAGCTGAGTAGTATTCCATAGTGTATATGTGCCACAGTTTCTTTATCCATTCTTCTACTGAGGGACACTTAGGCTGTTTCCATGTTCTGGCTATTATGAATAAGGGTGCTATGAACATGGTTGAGCAAATGTTCTTGTTGTGTGCTGGCGCATCTTCTGGGTATATTCCCAGGAGTGGAATAGCTGGGTCTTGAGGAAGCCCTATTCCCAGTTTTCTGAGATAGCACCAGATAGATTTCCAAAGTGGTTGTACTAGTTTGCATTCCCACCAGCAATGAAGGAGTGTTCCTCTCTCTCCACATCCTTGCCAGCATGTGGTGTCGCTTGAGTTTTTGATCATAGCCATTCTGATGGGTGTAAGATGGAATCTCAGAGTTGTTTTGATTTGCATTTCCCTGAGGACTAAGGAGGTTGAGCATTTCTTTAAGTGTTTCTCAGCCATTTGATATTCCTCTGTTGAGAATTCTCTGTTTAGTTCCAAGCCCCATCTCTCAATTGGGTTATTTGGTTTGGTGGTGTTTAATTTCTTAAGTTCTTTATATATTTTGGATATTAGACCTTTGTCAGATGTAGAGTTGGTGAAGATCTTTTCCCAGTCTGTAGGCTGTCGCTTTGTAGAACTATTCTGTAAGGGGTCCAACTTTCCATTTTCTTTGTGTAGATTGTGATTTTTTTTCTATTGCTAGTGATTTTTATGCTCTTAAAGGTACACAGTACATCAGATATTAAAGAAGTTTTGTGGATAGGACCACAAGAAATCTATAAGGGTAGACTAAACAAACCATTTAGCTCAACATTTGTATGCAGAAAAACCTGAGACCTAGAAAGAAGTTAAATGTAAAAGTCTCATCAAAAATGAAGAATAAAGTAGAATCAAATGATTGCACAGTAAGTGTTATTTTAATAGCAACAAAGTTGAAAGATTTCTACAGTGAGAACTGAGTGAGTACCTTTATATGTGAGACCAAAGAATGGTAGTACTACATAGTCCTCTTGTTTTTAACAGAATCTCAATTTTTCCATTTTACCAATAATGACTCTGCAGCCAGATGCTGGGGTGAAAGACTAGTAGCTCAGAGTGGCAGAGAAAGCACTCAGCTGACCTTCCTACTCAGCCACATCTCAGAAGGAATGCCTCCTTCAAATTTAATGTCCCTCCTTTCCACTTCATGTGTGTTTTTATTCATCCTCCTGACTTGTTACTTTGTATGATTTTTTCTTAATAATCTTATGTTTGCATCCTGTCAATTGGTTTCTTGTTTTGTCCTTGACCTATGATTGACTTTATTTAATCCTGTTTACCATATTTAAGCAGAAAGCTCTTGGATTAAATCTGTGTGCTAAGAGTGAGCCACACCACAACTACAGGTTTTTTTCCAATAAAAAACCTAATCCCCAGGACCACAGTGTCAAGAAATATCCTGCAACATGGTTCTGAACATAATTAACTTTCCCTTTTCTTTCTGATATGTGAAATGAAGGTTACAGGAGACAGTTCCTTAAATTTGTTGTGCTAAAGGAGATCATTCCCATAAATAGCATGCTGTATGACTTAGAAAAGGAAGCCATTGCTATTATTATTAAATATAATGTAAAATTGTGAAGCTTGACTTCAAGTAATAGATTCTTTGTATAATTATTTTGTTAGAGTTGACTCATTTCATAATGGATCTGTATTTATTTAATTTCAAAATTTAGAAAACATGAGTAATTTATTAAAATTGGAACTAAATATAGAATCAAGGTTGTTGTGTATATATAATGCTGTAATGCCATGTGACAGAGTGACAGAGCAGGAAAAAAGGGGATTTATTTTATGAAGGCATGGGAGAAGAGAGAGAGTGAGAAAGAGAGAGAGAGAGAGAGAGAGAGAGAGAGAGAGAGAGAGAGAGAGAGGCAGGTAGGCCTCTGCCTTTGTCTGGTTTGTGCCACCATGGTGGTGGCAGGTGATTATGTTAGGTTGCTAGGCAACCTAGAAGCAGGCTATTGGGATTGGCTTGTGAAATAAGAGCAGTTAGTTATAAGGCAGTTTACTTTTCCTCTATCTGATTTTTAGATTTGACAAGCCAAATACAATAGATCTTTGAACATCTATATTTTGAGTATAGAACTCTTTTATTAAAAATGTACATTTATTTTTATATGTTTATGTATATGTGTGTTAGAGGGCTTTTACATGCCTTGGTGTATATATGGAAGTCAGAAGACATATTGTGGGAGTCAGTTCTCTCTTTCCATCGTGTCTTATCCACGGATCATTCTGAAATATTCAGACTTGACCTCACTGCTTCCCTGGTGATCCATCTCTATAGTCTGTTATTTCATTTATTTTCCTGAGAATTATGAAGAATACATAAATACATTTGAATAACATTTTTATGCTGTGGATGAGTTGTTATCTACCATTTTAAATTAATTTTTAAATACTTTCTCATTTGTCTATTTTTTACTTTTGAAGAAATAATGAGAGGGCCTGCAAATATGTGTAGTGACCAGTTTATAATGGGCAAGCTATCAGAAAAATGCCAGGATGATCACAAAAATAAGACATTAAATATTAAGGAACATAATGACAGAGAATACAACTATTATGTGCCGAAATATTTTTCATATACACCATTTCTACATTCAGATTCATCTTTTTTATCAGCATTAATAGGCATAGAAATTTGTCCAATTGTCAGTTATGAAGAGTGATGACTCATGTCTTGATCCCTTATATGGGAACATTTAAGAAAGTTGTATCTTTTGGCAAAATCCAAATTGTGGTTGCTGATCTGAAAAGTATCTTCCTGGATTGATACCTGATTGTCACTTGGAACACACCAAGTATTATTTATTTATACATTTGTTTTACATAGAACTGATTCATTTTATCTCAAAACTATAAACTCCAAATTAGATAAATATTTCCTTTATGTTGTAGTTTTTAGTATAATGATAGCCGTATTTTGTTGCTTCTTTGACAAGCTTTGAAAGGATGTGGGTCTTCACTACATAAAAATGCAATGAATTAACAGAAACTACTGTGCTAGAGAAATAATCGTCCATATGTTTACCAATGCTGATGGGATGCCTTGTTGGCATCGGAGAATGTTAAGACTAAACAAAATTTCCATCTAATAATGAACATCATTTCTCACTTTTTGTCCTTATGAGCTGAGGGACTGAAATATTCATGACCAAATGCTTACCTGTGAAAAAGCTGTGTGTTGCAAAACTGTGGGTGCTAATATAATGATTACAGTGTTTGGTTAAACCTATAAATCAGAAACATTGTTGTGCAAAGCAGATTTCCTCTCTTGTGTTAAAAATCAGTGTTTCCTAAAACTTTAACAAGTTTTTTTATTATACTGATTTTTGAAATTAAAGGAAAAATGCACGCTATTTGAGAGTTTTAGAATATGTGCTCCATATCACAAGCTTTTGAGATACATGCTGTTGTTTCTTTACATCTATACTGAAATCACAATTGCTTTTATTCCCACCTTCCTTAATATGCTCATTGTGGACTGTCTGATTTCCTCCTATTGCCATATACCACTTATAATATAGCATATTTTTAAAAGTCTGAACATATTATTATTAAGCATAAATGAGCACAAAATAGTATGCAACCAACTAAAGTAGAGTAAAAACAAAATAGAACATAGTTAATTGTGAACTTTTTCTTTAATAGATAAAAAGATTTCCATGGGAGTAATATTTGTATACCTTAGTTTGGTAAATGGAAGATAGAAATGACTGCTTGTAATTTAATAGTTGCTATAAAACAAAGATGACTAATAATATTGAATTTATTCAAGATTCTATTTAATAAAAAATAACATGATAGTTAAATTTTATGAAAAATTCAACTGGATCTAGACGGCCTTGATACACACCTCTTAATGTGTGTGAGGCTGTTTTCAGAAAGGTGCCACTGAAGAGTGAAGAAATAGTCATGAATGTGGGTGGTTATATCTCCTAAGCTAGTATTCCAGACTGAATTAAAGGAAGGAGACAGTTAATCATTAGCAGTCATCATTTTCAGATACCTGACTGTATATACAATACACCCAGCTGCATCATGTTCCTTCTGCCACAATGGACTTTACCATAAAACTTTAAGACTTCTTTAAGTTGGTTCTGTAGAGTACTTTGTCACAGCAATATGAAAAATAACTGATATAGAAACTTGATATGAAAAACTGGTATCGTTCTGGTGATAACCCTAACCATATAGGTTAGGCTTTCTAAATTTCTTTTTGAAAGAAGTACTGAAGAATTTATAACTGTGACTTGAGAAGCTGGACAACACTTTAGGTAGAGCCTAACAGGCCACTTTTGTAAGATCTCAGAAAGCTAGAACCCTGGGAGAATTTCAGGCAGTTAAGTTTGGGCTTATTATTTCAGAAGGGAATAGTGATTGTATTGAGAATTGTGCTAGAGGCAATTTGTGCTACATTCAGTAGAAGAATCTGGTTGGGTTCTATGTTCTTCAATTTTGAATGAGACCAAGTTCAAAAGTAACAAGCTAATTTGTTTGTCAGAGCTTGCTTGGGGCACTTGGTTGAAATAATAAATTCAATCCCACTCTAAGCTGCATGAATTTTGACTCACAAGACAAAGAACACATAGTAGAAAAGAGTAGAGTCAGTGGCATGATTATTGCTTATTGCAAGAGAAAGCAGAAACATGTCATGTGAAGTTTAATGAAGACAAGGCACGTGAGGAAAATCCAGAAGTAAATGTAAAAAATATTAGCACAACTATGTAGAACCATTACACATACTATTGAGACAATAGGAAATGTGGCCTGATGGAAAGATTCCACTACCAAGAGATTCAATTTGTTAAAATGGAAATTCATTTGAAAGGACAGAGCCTGAATTGAGAATGCCATTGAAAGGGTGCCCAGCTGGATAACAGCTGTAAAAATATGAGGTTTTTCCTATTTAGATATCAAGACACATGAAATCACCAAAATTTTAGCCACATTAATTTGGGAAAGAACTTGGCATCATTTCCATGAAATTTCACAGACTTGCACAGTCATGATTATTTGTGCCAACATGACAGAAAGCTCATGATGTCAGACAATTAGTGGATTATAAGATGTTTTACAGTTAGGCACAGAGAGGTCTGAATCTGTGAGTGAAGTTGGAGTTGCAATGCAGAGCAATGCTAAAAAGCAGAACAATCAGTGGCAATATACTGAAGAAAGCTACAGTTTCTAAGTATAGTCAGGCAAAGAGAGATGTTTTAGGTATTTCATGGAATACTACTTGGCTATTAAAAACAAGAAAATCCTGAAATTTGTGGACAAATGGATGGAACTAGAAATGATCATATGGAGTGAGTTAACCCAGACTCAGAAAGACTCACATGGCATGTACTTATAATTGGACCCTAGCCCTGCAGTGATGTCCCCTGAAAGTCTTCATTTACCAGGAGCCTGGGATAGGTGTGGGGACCTCCTACCGGGATTCTAGGTGAGAGAAGTATGGGAGAATGGGGAAATAGAAGTAGCCAGAGGGTCCTAGAAACCTACAAGAAAAACACCATGACAGGCAGTTCTGGACCCAGGGGCATCTACTTAAACTACTGCACTTATCAAGGACAATACATGCAGTAAACATTGAACCCCTGCTCAGATCTAGCCAATGGACAGGACATTCTCCACAGTTCTGTGGAGAGCTGTGACTGACTCTGACATGAACACTGGTGCCCCATATTTGACCACTTCTCCTTGGTGGGGAGGCCTGGTGGCACTCAAAGTAAGAATATGCAGGCTACCAAGATGAGACTTGATAGCCTGTGACCATATGGTAGGGGAAGAGGTCCCCTTCAGTCACAGACCTAGGGGAGGGGAATAGGGTGAAAGAGGGAGGGAGGGAGGAGCAGGAGGATACAAGCAAGGGGATAAAAATTCATATGTAATCTGAATAAATTATTTTTAAAAAGGGAAAAATGCTACCAAAAACCCAAAAAAATAAAAACTCTTGATAAAGAGAGCTACTCAAACTTTTTGAAGCATAGTGATACAACAGTGATCAATTTACATATTTGTAGATATGGAGATTCGGAGTTTGGTGGGGTCTCTTTCTCCTGGGTGTTGGTCTTTCTTTGGTCCACCCTTTTCTTCAAGTCCTCATTCCTCCTTCTTGAATCAGGAATGTTTCTTCTTTGTCCTTATAGTTTGCAATTTTCCAGAGGATATGAGTTAAGAAACTGTTCTGGGTCTTAGAAGACATTTGGCTTCTGCATAGTGTTGGATCTTCTGGAGACTCTTACAGATCTACTGAATTGATTTTGTATAATGAGATGTCCATGAGCCTTTTAATAAAGACAACAAGTTGTACACTGTGATTTAAAAGTGATGTCTTTGAGTGAAAGTTAACAGGGATGAAACTTGATGACTAGTCTTCATTGGTAATTTGACTGGGCTACCCAATCAGGTATAGGAGACACCTCTTTGTGCCTATCTTTTATGTGGTTTCCACCCATGTTTACCTAAGGAGGAAGAATCTATCTGATACCAGTAGGTACCATCTATGTCTGAGCATCATAGGCTGAATAAAAAGAAAAACAAAGACAAAAGTATCTCAGCACCAATATTAATATCTCCCTGCTTCCTGACTACAGAGGTTATGGCTGCCTGTCTCATGCTCAGCCACCATGCTTTCACCACTATGGTGAACTAAATTCTAAAATTGTACATAAATTCTTCTGTTAAGCTCCTTTTTTTCCTGGTGATTTGATCACAGCAACAATATTAGTAAATAATGCAGATAATATTAACTAAAGCATACCTTATGCAAAACTGTGAGTCATTACATTATATACTCACAAGATCCATATGAAATGCTTTCATATTTCTGAGTTTATAGAAGAAATCAAGTCACACATCTATGTGTAAGGATATGATATTATTTTTTCTAGGAATTAATTTTCATAAATATTGTTCATGGTCTTTAAAATCGAGGAGGTCTGGTAATGGAACGTGAACTATTATCCCCAAAATGACTTACAAAGAACTGTTTTGAGCTTATAAGAAAATCAATAACTTGGGCCGGGCTTAGTGGCGCACTCCTTTAATCCCAGCACTCGGGAGGCAGAGCAGGCAGATAGCTGTGAGTTCGAGGTCAGCCTGGTCTACAAAGCGACTCCAGGACAGCCAAAGATACACAGAGAAACCCTGTCTCGAAAAACCTAATAAATAAATAAATAAATAAATAAATAAATAAATAAGAAAATCAATATCTGAAAAATATTTTTATAGGAATTCTTCATCATCAGACAATTAGTGCACAATTATTTCATCAAAAATTATGGGACTAGAAACATAATAAGAACACTTGAAGCTCTTGCTTGTGACCTGAGTTTAGTTCCCCAGACACACATTGAGTGGCTCACAGCTGCATGTAATATGCTTACATTGGGTGGTTCACAAGTGCATGTAATTACCCACACTGGGTGGCTCACAACTGCATGTAATTCCTGTTCCATTGAAACAAATAACCTTTTTATTTTTTACATCTGTGAGTAACCACACATGCATGGGTGTATATAAATCATGCAGGCACATACACATACACATACATAGAACAAATTTTAGGACATTTTGTGACCCTTTCTTGTTTTATAGACTCTGTTTGTTTTTCTGTTTGCTTAATCATCATGCAGGTAAGTTAGAAAAAGAGTAGAATGTCTCTGAAGCATGGATAAAGTATTAAATTTATCTTGGCAATTTAATTGCCTCTCACTCTATAGCACAGATAATCTATAGTTTAATATGATCATTATTTTATCTTTACAGTGTAACTAAAGGCAATGGTTTTAAAGTGATTTAAAGTCTCTTTTTTTTTAGGAGTCTTCCTTTTAGTAAATGGATTTTCTCCCCACTCTCAGTATATTCTGAGAAAGTTTATGCATAATGCTCCTGTTAGTCACTTATCTACAATTTAAATTAAAAATAAGACATTTATTATGAAAAAAGAATTGTTATTATTGTATAATACTTTACTGAAAGATAAATAAAAGTAGATTAAATGTAAATTGTATAAGGAAAGAAAAAATATAAACATTTCATATGTCATGCATTGAAAGACTAATTTTACTTCATTTTATTAAATTGGGTAAAGTAAATATTACATTCTACTAACATATTTTTGTTTGTGTCCCTAACATTTCCATATGAAAATGGATGAATCACTTTATAAACATGAATAAAAATGGGCTGAAAATATTAAAATATACATTGCATACATGCATGAAATTGTCAGTGAATAGATAAAATATTTTAAATGGGTCATATAGTGGTGTAGAAAGTAATATTTACTATTTTTTAGCTAGAGGCATAAATTTTTTCCCATAAATTGCTAAATTAAAATGGAAATACTTTATGTGTAGCTTAAGTATTATACTTCTTTACTTCTTTTTTTTTTTTTTTTTATCGAGACAGTGTTTCTCTGTGTAATTGCCCTATCTGTCCTGGAACTCTCTAAATCAGGCTGGCCTTGAACTCACAGAGAGATCTGCCTGTCTCTCCCTCCTGTTGCTACTGAATAGTTAGTCTGATGATCAGATCCTCTTGCATCTTGGGTCTCCTTAATGCCTACCTTACAAATTCTGGATCACTGGGCAAATGTTTCTGTACTTCTATTTTCTACTATCTACTCTTTGCACTAGAAATAGAAAAAATGTGTGTGAAGAATAATATTGCATTTAAATTCTATACCAGTCTATCTATATACAAAATTCTATACCAGTGAATTAAAAATAACCATGTGCGTGACAATTGAGGCATTAAGTTGAGGCGTAGATTCACTAATCTACCTTTTGTTCTATCTCCCCTATATATTTGTATATTTCCCCCTTCTTTCTTTTCAACCCTTATCTCCAAACCTAAGACTGTAAGTTAAAGGAAAAGAAAGATATCTGAGTCTAACCTTGTTTTATCTCTAAATAAGACCAGTAAGAACTTGCAACTATCTCCCATTGATAATAACCCTCTATAGCCCAAGAAAGCAACCAAAAAACCTGCCTGACCCTCTTCAAAGGAAATGAAGTGCGGTTATCTTAAGGTTTCTTCTGGCTTATTTGGGACCAATAATACCTAGTAGGGGGGAAAATAAAAATAGGGAAATGGCTAAACAAGCGAGGAATCACATTTATGGTACAGTTTCTAAATATTGAGAAATTCTAGGCTTAATTTGAGTCCTGTGTAAGACAGTCTAAAATGCTGGACCAACTGGGATTGGAAGCTTTCTTTGAAGGGTCCTGGGAGCTGTCCTGTTCTGATGAGGAACAACAACTGAAGCACTTGGTGCTGGAACATGAAGGATGCAGGATATCAGTGTGCAGCATGCTGAGAGGAATGAATCCTGTCAGGTCTGATCCAATGTCACAGTCCAGTTCTTTTGTTCTGAAAACTTATAATTTCTCAGAATCATTATACAGTCTTAAAATTAAAAGAGTATAAGATGTGTGTGATGCACAGAACAATTAAGGCTGGTTTTCTGCTCTTTGTATGAGCAGAAAAAAAGACATTTGTAAATCTTCATTCATGCCATACTAATAATGGCATCTAATAGTAATTCATAAGGGTTCTTTAGTTAACAAGAAACATTGTCTATGCCTAGACAGTCATATCTCAGCCAGTCTCAGAGATATTTCTATATAGTGGGATTAGCAATATAAGTTACCTGCTTGTTCATATTACATCTCAATGGCTATCCCATCCCTTGTATCCTCCCATTGTTCCCTCCCTCCCATTTTCCCCTTACTCCCCTCCCTATGACTGTGACTGAAGGGGAGGTTTTTTTATTCTTAGGACTCGGGGTTTTGTTAGATAGCATGTATCTCCAAGGGGTAATATTATCAATGCAAGAGCCATAATTTTCTTAGAAAAATATAAAGGAACAGTGAGGTAGGAGGAATAAATATCATTAAGTATGGTTGGAAAATGTATTTTGAAACATATTTAATGTTTAGTTATTACACACCTGTAAAATATGCTTAATTATACACATATTTTGAATACAGTATTGAAATATTTCAAAATTTGAAATCCATTTAGAAAACATACAACATTTGTAATGGTACATATTGCTAGTTGGTACAAAGCAATCTTTGTGATTTAAAATTAATTCACAGTAGGAAATAAAAATTTAAATAAGACAAAATATAATAAAATTTTGCTTCTATTGCATTTGTCTTATTAGAAATTTAGATATCTAGACTCTTAAATGCAACATAACTTTCATTAAGTGGAGATTCCTAAGTGAGACATAATTTCCTGTTTATATTACCTGTTCTTTGTTTATTTCTGAGTAAAATCTCCAAGTGTTTCTATCCAGTTGATTTAACACATACACTAGATTTATTATTATTAAGAAAATAATTTTGTTGTTATTGGTATGATGACAGATCTTTATTTACTAGCACTGCTGATACATTGAAGCCATATTTCTCAAAGTATGAAATACTAAGGAATAAGATTTTTTGTTCCTGTTTGTAAAATATGTTTGTAAATATTAACATAGAATCTCTATGTATATGGTAATGTCTTTTAGTTGTCATTTGAATGAGACAAAGTATTTAGGTCATGAATCTTAAAGCATTTCATGAAGAATTTGTATTACATACAATATGTCCCTACTTCTTATTGAGTACACAAATATTCCAGTAGTAGTTAACAATTTGAAAAAGTATTACAATTTAGAATATATTAGCACATATCTATAAATACATATATAAATACAATATATATATACACATAAACATATATACATGAACACACATATCAACACTTTTTGTGATATGGTAAGTTTTGTGAAAACTAGAACTATGTAGATCTCCTCATATTTTTAACAGAGTGGAAATGAAACTGTTTCTTATACTTATATGATAAAATTAAGTTATACTTACAAAAATATATGTTGTATAATGTAGGTTACATATCAGATATCTGTAGGCATTTCTTTACCCTACAGCTAGAAACTAAAATCCCATGTATATATGTATGTATGTATGTATGTATGTGTGTATACATATATATATATTACTCCAATGATGCAGTGCATTTGCTTATTTGAGATATAAATGTATGAATGCCTCTACTTTGTAGCAAAGTATCAGAAAATCCCTGTATTTTGATGAGATGATGATGCTATTTTTTCTGTCTTTATGTAATCCAGTTAAATGACACAATTTATGTTTTGTTACTAGAATCAGTGCTTTATATTTCATAATACCATTATTTAAATATATTTTTTGGCCTATTTAATATAATTTTCAATAAATTTGAAGCAATTTCATTGGATTTTAATAACATGTAAGAATATTTAACTATATTATTAGCTTTCATACCATGTCCTGATATAACTGTCATTTAAAGTTTTAGTAGATTTGTCTGTAAATGAAGTTTTTAAAATTATGTGTAAAATCACTTGTCTGGAGAAAAAGCTTTTATTCTCACATTTTAAGATGTAGGTTAAGAATGCTGTTACTCTTCATAATAATTTAGGGATTAGTAAGGCTTTTATAACCTGAAAGTCATAAGTGGAGAATTTGTAGAATGCATTTTGATCATATTCAAATATTCCCTCAACTCTTCCTGTATACTCAACTCCTTTTCTCCCTTCCCAGTTTGTGTTATTATTGTTGTTGCTGTTTAGATAAGGTCTCACTATGTAGCTCTGTCTGTCCTGGAACTCACTATAAATACTTGGCTGACCTTAAGCTCACAGAGTTCCACTGTCTGCCTCTCAAGTGCTGGGATTCAAGGCATGTGGCATTATGCCTGACTTGTGTCTTTCTTTCTTTTTAATCTGTCAAGACAAATATGTACTGCCGAAAAGTTCTTGGGTGTGTTGTCTTCCTCTGGAGCTTGGTCTTTGGTTGACTTAACAAGGGATATACTCTTTTTAAATTATATTTTGTACATGTACATTTATGTGATTACACATAGATAAAATAAACTGCAGGAAGAATCATGAAAAAATCAGGAATTATATAAATGATACATTCATAGTATTTTGGCTATTTGTACTTGGCAACTTTGAAGAAAACATCTTTCCTATCTTGGTGAGTCTAACATTCTGAATGTAAATCAATATCTATAATATGTCATCTTTATCAACTTCTATACTCTTAGAGACAATGATCTCTCCTTCTCCCAGCAGCTAAGAACTGCCAATAGCTCCATGGCTGGTGGCTGGTTTTTGTTCTAAACTCCAGTCTCAGTACTGGATTTGGTTTGGTTTGGAACTGAACAAATTTTGTTCATGCTGTCATAACTGCAGTGAGTTTATATGTTCAACTGGCCTGCTATGACCAAAAATACTGTATCTTATCAATTGTCTGGTTTTACAGTTTCCCCCTGCTCATCCACAATTATCCCTGAGCCTTCGGGACGAATATATATTTCACGTCTTCATCCAAAATTTTACCCAGTAAGGTACAATTAGTTATTATGTAGAATAATTGATGATTTTTTTTGCAGTTTAACATAGTAATTACAATTCTATTAAATGACAAGTCCAGGAACAGTCCTTTATATTTCTTTCTTATGGTATTAAGTGTTATGAAGTACCTATATCAGGCTGTACCATTGAAATATTGATGACCTTACAGGAGGTAAAAATCATCCTTCCCAGACATTTTCATGCATAAACAGAGGTCTGTGATTATAGCTGTATGCCGTCACTTTATTAGAATCATTAGGAGAATAAACATGATGGACAAGATGGTCAGGTGAATACCTTCATCAAATGTTTGGTTTCTGCAACTAATGGACTAAAACTCTAAACACTAAAAGATCACTGTGGTAGCAACTACTTTTGTGGATAAATGGATTGAGCTAGAAATGATCATAATGAGTGAGTTAACCCAGAAGCAGAAAGACTCAAATGGTATATACTCACTTATATCTGCATACTAGCCCAAGGGGCATGTCCCATGAAAGCCTTCACTTACCAGGAAACTGGGACAGAGGGGAGGACATCCTACTGGGACTCTAGATGAGAGAACCATGGGAGAATAGCAAAGTAGAAGGATCCAGTGGGTCCTAGAAACCTACAAGTAGAACATTATGATAGGCAGATTTTGGCCAAGGGGTCCCGCTCAAACTAAGGCACCAGCCAAGGACAATACAGGCGGTAAACTTTAAACCCCTACCCAGATCTAGCCAATGGTCAGAACAGTCTCCACACTTGAGTGGAGAGTGGGATATGACTTTCTCACGTACTCTGGTTCCTCACATTTGACTATGTCCCCTGGAGGGGGAGACCTGGTGGCACTCAGAGGAAGGACAGCAGGTCACCGAGAAGAGACTTGATACCCTATGAGCATATACAGGGGGAGGTAATCCCTCTCAGGAACAGTCATAGGGGAGGGAAGTAAGGGGAAAATGGGAGGGAGGGAAGAATGGGAGGATACAAGGGATGAGATAACCATTGAGATGTAACAAGAATAAATTAATTTAAAAAAAACAAAAAAAATTGTATAGTTATTATGCAGTTACTAAATTCAATGCCAAAAAGTATGTTTTTCATGGGAAATATGACTCCTACCAAGCTCTCAAATGAAAGGGAAGGGAAAGGAGAGAAGTGTGCTTTCAGTGTCCCCTAGTAGCAATAAATGAAAGATTTGTTCCTCATTAAACCATTTCTTGGTGTTTCTCAATAGATTTTCAGCTAAACACTTGTTAATCCCAAAGCTCTGACAAGCGCGACTGGAAGAATTAGGCCAACCACTGCTACAAATCGCTAGTGTACATGAAACAGTAATCATTGCTTTCCAGTCTATTATTAGATTAACTTCATAGGGATTGCTTTTTTCTCCTGTGAGTTGAGGCATAAATGACATGCTTTACCCTCCAATAAATCTAATAGCATAGTGGCTATGACATGATGTTCATAGCCTTTAGTCCCATGACAGATTATTTTTGATTGCTTCAAGAGTTTCAAGCAGGTTGAAACTATTAGAATTTAAGGCATCATTATAAGGTTACAGTGTATCTAACTCATAGAAAATATGGCGGATTGTGAAGTATAGTCACAGGTTTTGTGACTAAATTTGGAAGCTTGGTAGAAATAATTGCATTGGCAAAAAAAATTACACATAAAAATGATGTGTCTATAAGGATTTCTATCATTGCTAATTAACTGGTTTTGGAGTACGCAATTTTCATCAATATGTTCGCTTCCTTCTTTTACGTTACATTATAGATGGATGCTGTGAGATGTCAAGCCTTATACATAGGTGACTGAAAATATATTTTTCTGCAACAAAGCAATTTTATTGTTTCAGCAGATAATTAACTTGTGTCTTTTGGTTGACATTTTATTTTATTTTAATATTTTTAATTTTTTTAATTTTAATATTTTATGGTGAGTTAAATACAACCTGTTTACTATTTCCATATTGTATGAAAATGGCTATGATACATTCTCAATAGAAAATATGATGTGTGTGTTTTCTCCTGGTTGTGAAACCATGCATCTTTCAACTAACAGAGCTGTTTCCAATTGCTTTCTAATCACAATCAATTTAATTTTGGGAGTATCTTTATGTATTGACATTAAGATGATTTGTTTTCCCGTGAACTTCTTTGATTTGTGCTTATAGTTTACAGTGTAGGTTTTATGTTTTATTACTTTCAGTGTATCTTGTTTGAGAGAGAGTATACTATACAATAACCTTAGTTGCTAAAATACCTAGTCTTAATGGGCTCAAATTTATTAATGAATATGCATTTTTAGTTTAACACATGTAAAAATGACTTCTCACATTATTTCATATCCTTGACCTTTCAATTCAATGTGTTTTTGACTTGGAAACAAAGAGACACATACTATGTAGCAGTCTTTTTCATTTCAGACATGCTTGCTTATCTGCAAGAAATTGTAGTGCTAAATTGCATCAGAAAAAATTGAAACTGTCATACCAACCACTGACCTTCTTCCTTTCCTTAGCTAAAACAGTTATGAACTAGCACTTCATGTACTCATTTCTTTCTCTCTATCATCACAATATAAAATACTATAACATATTTAATGATATGTTTCTTTTCACTGTATAAGGCAGTGACATTATTGCAAAACACCCTAGGCAGTACAACTAATGAGTGAGGTAAGGATGGGCCTTTTGAGAAAAATAAAGATTAAAATGCAAAGCACTTTGAATTGCTTTCATCAGAAATTTTAGCTATTTAAAAAAGTCTAAGCAACAAAGCAATTCATACTAAGAAAATGCACAGTATGCTTGACTATCGCTGCATATAGAATAAAGTGTACTATAATTTGAGAAAGGGTTTTATTGAATTTATGTCAAGATTTCTTAGACATATGATCTAAAACTAATGTGAATCTAATCTAATTGAATGATTGTTAATTCTTCATTTTTTATAAGAGGTGCTCACAGCTTCTATATGGTAGTAGTGTAACAATTCAGTCTGAAGGAAAACAGAAAAGTTCCCAAAGAAATAATGTTTATTGTTTTTATAATGCAAATAATATGCATTTTGTTAACTAACACACATATTTATTTATTTATCAGTTATTACACAGTGTGCTTTATAATCATGATCCAAAAAGCAGCCCTAGTTTGGGAACAGAATTCAATTTAAAGATAAAGTGAACATAATAATAGATAAACAAGTGAGTTTAAACATTTAGCAAGTATATGTAGGTAAGAAAAAATTTAAATGTAGACACATTTAATGGGTATAAGTAGGCAGGAAATTTTAATGTATAGATAGTTAGGTAAAGTAGTCAAATGAATTGGATATATTTGATGTTGTACATCCTACTCTAAGTCCAAATATGATAAACTACCAATTCTTATTTCTGCATCACTTAAGTTTTCCCTAAACATCAGTTACAAATTATAAATATGCTTATCAAGTAAAATGACTCATTTATATATACACATGCGTACTTTAATGAAGATGTCTTAGTGACTCTGTGAGACTTTTTTGGACATTGAGACGTTTTTAAAAATCCATTTATTATGCTGCTAATATGAACACAGAACTTCATGCAAACTGATAGAGTTCTTTGTTCATGAACTACATATGCATCCTGAAAATGTTCTATTTTGGAAATAATTGAATGCTACTATATTTTGTAGCATATAGATACTACTGAGAACTTAATACAATTGTTTTCCTATAAAGTATATCACAATAAAGGTCTCCCTCATAGGCTATCTGTGTATAGCTAAAATCATCACCATCATCATTATCTCTGGTGCCTCATATGTAACCATGTCCCCTGGAGGGGTAGACCTGATGGCACTCAGAGGAAGGATAGCAGGTCACCGAGAAGAGACTTGATACCCTATGAGCATATACAGGGGGAGGAAATCCCCCTCAGGAACAGTCATAGGGGAGGGGGATAAGGGGAAAATGGGAGGGAGGGAAGAATGGGAGGATACATGGGATGGGATAACCATTGAGATGTAACAAGAATAAATTAATAATAATTAATATATATATTTAAAAAAAGAAAACAGAAGTAAAACTTGAACTCCTCAAAAAAAATGTTTATTTCTAACTATAGGGTTCATATATATTAAATGTAAAAGTCATAAATTTCATAGAAATATATATATATTATATATATATATCCTTATATAAGAAATAAGTTCAAAGACTAGCATATGTTCTCATGAATTAATGTTCTCAATATTTACAACAGCAAATCACTGGAGGATCCAAAATGCTATCAGTTGGGCAAGCAGCCACCATTGGAAGAAAGTCATTTCCTTATTTCTATCACCCTATAATTTACTGTAGTGAAACATAAAGCATAATTTATATCATTGAGAGAAAAATGGTAATTGAATTTAAGTAATAAAAGTGCAATTTAGCAAAACTGTTAGTTTTGTTTTTTTACTATTTTAAGCCTTTTATTTTTAAAATTACTTGAGTATTAAAAAAGCTGTAAAATTGTGCAGGGTGTCAGCACATTGCATCTTCAAACACTCTTTAATCCTCATTTTCCTTTGTTTGAATAGTAAAAAACTTGGTAAATTAGAAACTAAAATTAATTGAATAAACTTCAATAGAATGTTTTTATGTTTTTATATGCATTTTAAAATGTGCATTGTAAACTTTTGAGTGCTAGTGACAGTGGCTAACATGTCCATCCTTGGGATTTTAGTGCAATGCAAGGAAAAATAATGCTGATGTCGTGTGAAGCATCATTTATTTTCTGTTTTTAAACTCAATATGCTTACTAATTTAATATACTCTTTAATGCCAGTGTCTATGATATCTAAATTAGATTTGACTAGAGTCATTTCCCAACCAATATAGAAACCATGATTTGTGAAGAAGCTATTTTGTTTCAGTTTCCTAAAATACCTTAAGTGATAATGACTTTTTTTAAGTGAGGGATTTGCCAATTTAAAAACATTTTCTCTAACCTTTGGATACCTTTACTTCTTTAAATAATGGAATTTTCAAAGGTGTAGAAATTAGGGGTTTGCAAGTACCACGTGGCTCCAGTGTTCAAGAGAAAGCCATACCCCAGCAGTGGAGAAGGACAAGGTGATAGAAGCCTACAACAGCTCTACTGTTTTTACATACAAAGAACTTAATAGGGAAATATGATGAAGGGGAAGCTAACTCTCATTTATGACCATTGAAGAAAATTGTTGCCTATTCTGGAGTTAGAATAGCCAAGTTTTTATTTTTAATTTAAAATATGTTAACCTACTCATATAGTAGTAATAGAAACTGCTTAAATGTATTTACTAGACAGCAAGAAGGCTGCTAGGTGCTTTATGCCTGATGTTTTACTTAATCCTATTAGATCTTTATGACATAGTTAACAGGGGTTCAAAGAAGTCATATTTCTGGTAAAAAACAAAAACAAAAACAAAAACAAACAAACAAACAAAACAAAACAAAACAAAAAAAAAACAAACCCAGCAATTCTAACTGCTTTACCAAACTGGGGTAGTTGCTTAACTACATTGTACAAGCTTTACTTGTCATCTGAGGATGACAATACATGCCTAAAGGTTACTGGAAAAATAAGATTAGATAACAAATTTGCCTTAGTTAAGCTTTCCTAGAGAATCATTGTCATTAAGACTTTATAGGTAAGAATTATAGGGAATGTATTATGAGAACTTGCCCAAAGAAGTATAGTAATCAAGAAACTAAATGAAACGATGTCTATGTGCTGAAGAAAAGGGAAAAAGGAAAGCCAGTAAGCTCATTCAGCTCCATTCCCAGAAGCTAAAATATAGTACCACTCAGGATAAGGCTGAAGCCTGACAACTGCAGAGTCAGGAGCCTAAATATCCTAGAAGAGCTTTGGTGTCTGATGATAGAAAATGGATGTGATAATGTAAACAGAAGCAAATTCACCTGTGCTCTGACTTTTTCCTCTATCTGGGCCCTCAACAGATTGGATAATGACCACCACCAAGGGTAAGGGTGGAACGTGTTAACTAATCCTAATGCTAATCATATCTGTAAACATTTTCATAGATAAACTCAGAAGAATTGATTTGCTAGTTAGAGTGTCCCTGAATATAGTAATACCAATGCCTAATATTGGCCATTTCAGAATATGAGTGTGGTTTGAAATATATTTTCAAGATGCCATACTAATGGAATTATATTCTGAAAACAAGTCATTCTGTGACTATATGCTGCCTTAATTTTCCTCATGCTTTAATATTTGGGAAGAAAATAGTATTTTATTATTTATCAACACATGAAAACGACCAGGTAACCATATTTATAGTATTGCTCCCTGCAAGGATGGTTAAATTTTCAAAGGACACCTCCTTTAGTTTATTAAATTTATTTCCTCTTATCCCACACCCCAAGTTTATCTGTGCCAACATGATTGCATATTTCCTTGAAAGAACCACTTGGTATATTAGAAAGAATTCAAGTTGGTTTCATATGAGGTTTTTTTTTTTTTTTAATTTAAGGACTTTTGGAGATTTTCATAAATGAGAACTGTGTTTCTATATTTTCCACCCCTACCACTCCACACTCCAACTCTTCCTATGCCAGCCTCTTAAATTCATGACATCTTCTTTAATAATTGCGTGTGTGTGTGTGTGTGTGTGTGTGTGTGTGTGTGTGTGTGTGTGTAGAACATATGTGGCCTTGTATGTCCATTTGTGTTCCTTGTATGTATGTGTGCTATGAGATTATTATGAGTAAGTCATAGTTTTCCAAAAGTATTAGAAAAATTGGGAAGATTAAAATCTTTTCTCATTATAGCAAGACAGTAAGACAACCGTATCAATATTATTGAAGCTTATTAACAAAAAGCAAGACAGTAAGACAACCGTATCAATATTATTGAAGCATATTTAAAAAAGTCATATATGATCTGCCTTTTTGAAGTTATATAATACATACACATACATTATATTAATATTGGATGCACCAAGTATGTTTCTCTGTGTGTAAGGAGATATTTTATGTATATTTATATTATTTATCGTTATACATATTTGTTGTGGTTATATAACAATTACTTGTTTTATATAATATCAGCTCTTAGTTCTTGTATGAGCACTGTATTTTCTTGTCATGTCTCATCTCTCTCTTCAACAGCCTTTGACTCACCTCTGTAAGACACACTTTAAATGTAGTATGTGCTTATTATTGATATCATGAGACAAATAGTACCATTGATATCATATTATAACTACTAACCTTTCACAAAATATATTATTCAAATAAAATTTTCCCATTTCCCTTCTCTTTATTACTTTAAATGAATCTGTACCTTTTGATATTTAATGGTGTCAAACAATCTTTTATATGTTTTATGCCAATACATACTTGTCATAGCACACAGTGATATTTAGAAGTACTCAACAAACCTAAGATAGTTGATGGAGGAGTACTTATGTGATTTTCTATTTTCTTTCCTTAAATATGACACAATATCAAGCCAGTGTTGTATTGACATAGCTCTCTATCTGTTATCAGTTCTAAATGCTGAGATTACCTGAGTGATTGTTTTCACAGAAAGCCATAATGTAATCTCAAACCTAATACTTCAACAACCATGCACTAATTAAGACTGCAATTATATTTTTGCTCAAACAAAACGACTTAATAAACATTATCACAAACTGTTTACCCTTCCCAAAAACAATTTATGCTCACTAATACAACTTCCCATTAAAACTGCTGCCAGGTAAATTAAAAACTCTTGAAATAGTAAGTAAGTGGGAAATTAATTCAACAGTTTAATCTAGACCTAATAACAGTTGCAAGCTCAGAAAAAGATTGCTACAGCAGGGAGTTAATTAACAGCTTATTCCCCATTTGATAAAAGTAATCCACTCTAATTCCAGTGTAATTTACCTCAATGCAATATAAAACCACAAGCTGCTTCTGGTGCTAGTAATTATTAGCTTTGTCCTGTGGCCATACTGACAATAAAAGTCAGCAGTATCTTAATAATATGAGCCTGTCTGTTAAATGCCCACACTTAAAGATATAAGATGAAAACTTCCAACAGCAGCAACCATGTATATTGCCACACAAGCAGGGGATGCAATTTAGATTTAAACTGCATTTAATTGCTCTACCTAGTTCTAGAAAACAGGTGTGACAGGTGACAAGTAAGCATTTCATGGGCTTCATATAGGGAAGCACAGGGAAGATAGATGTTACGTCCAACAGCTATCATCTCTTCCTGCTTACAATATAGTACAAATCTTTGCATTTTCTCTCCTTTCCTTGCTGCAATTTACCAAATTTCGTCAGATACACAAATTTCATTGTGTAACCTGAATGACATAAAATTTTCATTTAATACACATCATCTGAAGTATGAAGACTAAACTCATTAACATAATAAAATTGAAATTTGTCCATGTTTTAACTATAATCAGCCATCCAAATTCTATTTATTAAGTTTAAAATAAATTAAGAAAATTCATTATTCTGTTATTGGCCCTTTTTTTGCTGATTTGTATGTCCTCCGTTGAGTTTTGACACTCTTTTTTAAAGACTTATTTATTATTACATATGTGGTGCTCTGTGTCAATGTATTTTATGGAATGTTATTTATTTTATTATTTATGATTGTGCACTTTGTCATCAATCCATAAAATACCTGCATGTTTTAAAATCATTTTGCATTGAATTTCTTGTTCCCAATTTCATCACTAAAATATAATATATTGGTTAAATACTACTGGTGAAATTGTACATTATCCTTATTTTATGAAATACCTGTATGTTTTAAAATCACTTCACATCAAACTTCATGTTTCTAGTTTCATCAGTAGAATATATTAATGAAATCTTAGAGTGTCTTTATTTTACAGAAAAAGATACAAAGACAGAAAATATGAAGATGGAATTAGAACCTAGATTTCCCAAATTCCAGCTAACTGGTCCTTTTCTCATGCACTCCAAGGTGTGGCTTGCAGTCCGCAGTCGTAATTTAACAAATTCTAATGTACTTCACATAGAGTTTGGCAAGTATACAGTTTTGCTTACTGTAGTTGTCCAAAAACTATGGGAGTTAGCCAGCTCTATGAAATTTTTATGTGTTTAAAATTGATTATGTAATGTTATTTGCCATTATAGTTTTTTTTAACTTTTTAAAATTAATTCATTCATATTACATCTCTATTACCCTCCTATTCATCCCTCCTTCCTGCTTCACCCTATTCCCCTCACCTATGACTGTGACTAAAGGGGACTTTCCTTCCGCTAGTGTCAAATTATTAGTGAGTATATACCATTTGAATCTTTCTGCTCTGGATTAACTCACTCATTATCATCATTTCTAGTTCAATCCATTTGTCCACAAATTTTGGGATTTTCTTGTTTTTATTATTTTTTTCAGTTTTATTTATTTTTTTCTCTTTTTAAAATTTATTTTATTAATTTATTCTTGTTACATACATCTCTATGGTTATCCCATCCCTTGTATCCTCCCATTCTCCCCTCCCTCCCATTTTCCCCTTATTCCCCTCCCCTATGACTGTTCTTGAGAGGGATTACCTCCCCCTGTATATGCTCATAGGGTATCAAGTCTCTTCTCGGTGACCTGCTGTCCTTCCTAGCCATGGACAATACAGGTGGTAAAATTTAAACTCCTACCCAGATCTAGCCAATGGACAGGACAGTCTCCACACTTGAGTGGAGAGTGGGATATGACTTTCTCATGTACTATGGTGCCTCACATTTGACTATGTCCCCTGGAGGGGGAAACCTAGTGGCACTCAGAGGAAGGACAGCAGGTCACCGAGATTTCCTTGTTTTTAATAGCTGAGTAGTAATCCATAGTGTAAATGTACCACAGTTTCTTTATCCATTCTTCTACTGAGGGATGCTGAAGCTGTTTCAATGTTCTGGCTATTATGAATAAAGGTGCTATGAATATCGTTGAGCATATGTCCCTGTTGTGTGCTGGAGTATATTCTGGGTATATTCCAAGGAGTGGAATAGTGGGGTCTTGAGGAAGCCCTATTCCCAGTTTTTTGAGAAAGTGCCAGATAGATTTCCAAAGCGGTTGTACTAGTTTGCATTCCCACCAGCAATGAAGGAGTGTTCCTCTATCAAGTGTCACTTGAATTTTTGATCTTAGCCATACTGATGTATGTAAGATGGAATTTCAGAGTCATTTTGACTTGCATTTCCCTGATGACTAGAGATGCTGAGCATTTCTTTAAGTGTTTCTCAGCCATTGGATATTCCTCTGTAGAGAATTCTCTGTTTAGTTCCAAGCCCCATCTCTCAATTGGGTTATTTGGTCTGGTGGTGTTTAATTTCTTGAGTTCTTTATGTATTTTGGATATTAGACCTTTGTCAGATACAGAGTTGCTGAAGATCTTTCCCCAGTCCATAGGCTATTGCTTGTTCTGTTGGCAGTGTTTTCTGCCTTACAGAAGTTTCTCAGCCTCATGAGTTCCCATTTATTAATTGTTGACCTTAAGGCCTGGGCTGTTGATGTTCTGTTCAAGAAGAAGTTGTCTCCTGAGCTGATGTGTTCCAGGTTCTTCCCCACTTTTTCTTCTAAGAGATTTAATTTCGTTTTATGTTGAGGTCTTTAATCCACTTGGACTTGAGTTTTGTGCACGGTGATAAATATGGGTCCTATTGCATTTTTCTACATGTAGACATCCAGTTAGACCAGCACCATTTGTTGAAGACGCTATCCTTTTTCCATTGAATAGATTTGGCTTCTTTGTCAAAAATCAAGTGACCATATGTGTGTGGATTCATATCTGGGTCATCAATTCGATTCCACTGATCAATCAGCCTATTGCTGTGCCAGTATCATGTTGTTTTAATTATTGTTGCTTTATAGTACAGCTTGAGATCAGGTATGGAGATTCTTCTGGAGGATCTTTTATTGTATAGGATTGTTTATGCTATTCTGTTTTTTTTTTTGTTTGTTATTCCATATGAAGTTGAGAATTGATCTTTCTATGTCTTTAAAATATTTTGCAGGTAGTTTGATAGAGATTGCATTGAATCTGTAGATTGCTTTTGGTAATATGGCCGTTTTTACTATGTTAATTCTCCTGATCCATGAACAAGGGAGATCCCTCCATCTTCTGATGTCATCTTCAATCTCTTTCTTCAGAGATTTAAAGTTTTTTCAAACAAGTCCTTCACTTGCTTGGTTAGAGTTATTCCTAAATATTTTATATTCCTTGTGGCTATCTTGAAGGATGTAGTTTTCCTAATTTCTTCCTCTGCATGTATGTCATTTGTATATAGAAAAGCTACTGACCTTTTGAGTTAATTTTGTATCCATCAAATTAAATGGACAGACACTCAAGGAAATTCTTCTAAAATCAGGGACCAGACAAGGCTGCCCACTTTCTCCATATATCTTCAATATAGTTCTTGAAGTTCTAGCCAGAGCAATAAGACAACACAAGGAGATCAAAGGGATCCAAATGGGAAAGAAGGAAGTCAAACTATCCCTATTTGTAGAAGATATGATAGTATATATAAGTGAACCCCAAAATTCCATCAGAAAACTCCTACAGCTGATAAACACCTTCAGCAAATTGGAGTGGGTTGGAGGCCCCAAAACACCCTCATAACTTTCCCTAGTCCAGGAAGATTGAGGGACCCCCACTGCAGATCTAGTCCCAAATACTGAGTTGGCTCACCAAGCAAGGCCGTCACTCAGAGCTTGTCACTTACAGTCTGGGTCTTGTCCAGGCTCTGGGGAACTAGTCTGTCACCCTTCCTGGGGGGCTGGATGACTGAAGGTCTAACTAACCCATGGTCTGTACTGTGTGGATCACTCTCGACCAGTTATCCACAACACCTGCTGTCCGTGGGTCCAGTTAGCATCTGTGGTCTCTTCCCTGCAAATCAGGCAGCATGCGTCTTCTTCACTACCATCTTGCCTCTCCACTGACATTTTTAAATAGCTTATAATACACGTTATTTAATAGTTATATGTCAAAAATTAGATAATAAAATGAAGTACATGCATTCTTCAATGCAAAAAATTTGCCAAATATAAAATATGCTTTAAAATTTATGTATTCAGAATACTTTAATTTATATTAATGAGGTGAATTATTCTGTAGATATTTAATATATTTGCCAATTTTGTTATTTTGGCAATATTGGCAACATAAAATTATTGGTACCTGTAAACTTTGCAAAAGTTAGGTTTTGACTATAATTATCCTTTGCATGTCTATTATTTTGATTTTATTTTCAATTCAGCTTTAGTTTCTAAATATAATGCTATTTAATTTTTCTTGCTTTAATTACCTCTTACATCAATTTGATTTGTAATGTCATTCTTGATATGACTTTTGTATAAAGATTTAATCTATCTTCACATCCTTTCCTGTTCAGAATGTAATTCTCTTCAACCTGACATACTGCTCCAAATCTCCTATAGTTTATGCAGTCACAGATGAGATTGTTCAGAATGCTTAACTCTGGGCCATAACTAGTTAAATCTAAGTTCTTTAATTCTAATCTGAGAAAACAGCTCTTTTCATTGAATGCTTTATTTACTTATTTCAGTGAGTATCTCTTCTCAGCCATCTCTTAATACACCAGTTACTGTCAATTGTATTGAGTAATCTTCCTTTGTCCTCTCTGGAAGCCATGTAAGTGTACCCTTCTTGATCTTTGGTTATTGTATTTTCTTTTCTATATTATTAGAATTAGGCTTATAGTGGTTAGGAACCTTGGATTTTATTTTGTATTTTCAGTGTAAAACAGAAATGTTTAGCATCAAGGAGAAAGAAAAAAGTAAAAATGGGCGTGGGATGAAAAGGGAGAACACAAGAGTTTGGTAGGGGACTCATGATATTTTAATTCAAGATTCATATTGACAATTTTAACTGCACCAAAAAGAGATGAGGAAATCCAAGATGGCAGCATCCATCACGCATAATATTAGGTCAGTAGAACAGCAGTGATTGCAAAATGACAAACATACCGTGATATGGATCCCAAAACTCCAGCACCGGTGTTTCTCAGGTGAAAGGAAAGCTCATGGTGTGGGAAACAATGGGTCCAGCCTCAAGTCACCCAGATAATCCTGAAGAAAGTTCCCTGGTTCCACCAGAGCACAGTCTCAATCTCTGGTCACCCACATACTCCAACAGTCTCGTGGGTGGATAACATCCCAGTACCAAGGTGCATGGCTCCAACCTCTGGCTTGATGATGACCAGGATCCATTGAAACAGCCCCAGCTGCCATTCCAAAGCACAACCTATTCTCTAAGGAGAGGAACCAAACCTCTGAGCTCACAGGTTCTTTGAACATAGTGTATGAACATAATGTCTGGACAGCTGGAGCTCACTAACCTTGGAGCAAGAATGCCAGTAGCAGTTCAGCTTACTCTGGGACTTCCCATAGTGAAAGCAGGGCCCACAACCTCTTCCAGAGCCTATTTAGTTCTGAGGATAATACATCAGAGCCATAGGAAATTTCCTGAGACCCATTTGCCAGTCAGAGACCATAAGCACTAATAAGAAGTGGGTCCCTGAAGAACATCAAGCTTCCAAAGCCCGGGTGAAAAAAATCAATAAAACTGGTCAAGATCTGAAGACAGAAATGGAACCAATAAAAAAGTACAAACTGAGGAAACCCTGGAAAGGGATAACTTAAAGAAGGCAACAGGAACTACACAGGTAAGCATTGATAACAGAATACTATGAATAGAAGAAATAGTAGATTTTTGGCTCTAAGGCCCAGAAAATATTTTCAACAATATCATAGAAGAAAATTTCCTCAGTCTGAAGTGAGAGATGCCTCTAAGCATATAAGAAGCCTACAGAAAAGAATGGATAAAGAAACTGCGGTACATTTACACTATGGAATACTACTCAGCTATTAAAAACAAGGAATTCCCAAAATTTGTGGACAAATGGATTGAACTAGAAATGACCATAATGAGTGTGTTAACCCAGAAGAAGAAAGAGTCAAATGGTATATACTCACTTATATCTGGACACTAACCCAAGGGATATGTCCCATGAAATATTCACTTACCAGGAAAGTGGGTCAGAGGGGAGGACATCCTATTGGGACTCTAGGTGAGAGAAGAATGGGAGAATGGGGGAAACAGAAGGATCCAGATGGTCCTAGGAACCTATAAGAAGAACATTAAGATGGGCAGATCTGTACCCAGGGGTCCTGCTCAAACAATGGCACCAGCCAAGGACAATATGTGTAGTAAACTTCAAACCACTACCCAGATCTAGCCAATGGATAGGTTGCTCTTCATAGTTAAGTGGAGAGTGGGGTCTGACTTTCACACGATCTCTGGTGCCCCATATTTGACCATGTCCCCTGGATAGGGAGGACTGGTGGCACTCAGAGGAAGGATAGTAGGCTACCAAGAAGAGACTTGGTACCCTATGAGCATATACAGGGGGAGGAAGTCCCCTTAGTCACAGTCTTAGGGGAGGGGAGTAAGGGGAAAATGCGAGGGAGAGAGAAATGGGAGGATACAAGGGATGGGATAACAATTGAGATGTAATATGAATAAATTATTAAAGTATATTAAAAAAGAAGCCTACAGGACACCAAATAGATTGGACCAGAATAGAAAAATCATCCCACAACATAATAATCAAAACATTAAATGTACACAACAATGAAAAAATATTAAAAGAAGCAAGGGAGAAAGGCCAAGTAAAATATAGTGGCAAAGCTATCAGATTACCCCTTAACTTCTCAGCAGAGACCTAAAAGCCAAAAGGGACGTTACAGAAGTCTTACAAACTCTAAAAGACCAAAAAATGCCAATGCAGGCAAGAATACTGTGCAAACTTCCAATCACTGTAGATGAAGGAAACAACATATTCCAGTACAGAACCAAATTTAAGCAATCTCTATGCACAAACACATCCCTACAGAAGATTCTAGAAGAAAAAACTTCAACCCAATTAGGTTAACTATACCCCCAAAACACAGGATATAAATTGTTTCACTACTACAGCAAAACCAAATATACAACACACAAACATACTACCAAAACTAACATCAAGATAAAAGGGACTAACAGTCACTGGTCATTAATATCTCCCAACATTAATGAACTAAACTCTCCAATAAAAAGAAAAAGAGGACATCCTATTGGGACTCTAGATGAGAGAACAATGGGTGAATAGCAATGTAGAAGGATCCAGTGGGTTCTAGAAACCTACAAGTAGAACATTATGATAGGCAGATTTGGGTCATGGGGTCCCGCTCAAACTAAGGCCCTAGCCAAGGACAATACAGGCCGAATAATTTAAACCCCTACCCTGATCTAGCCCATGGACAAGACAGTCTCTACACTTGAGTGGAGAGAGGGATTTGACTTTCTCAAGTACTCTGGTGCCTCACATCTGACTATGTCCCCTGGCGGGGGAGACCTAGTGGCACTCAGAGGAAGGACAGCAGGTCACTGAGAAGAGACTTGATACCCTATGAGCATATACAGAGGGAGGTAATCCCTCTGAGGAACAGTCATAGGGGAGGGGAATAAGGGGAAAATGGGAGGGAGGGGAGAATGGGAGGATACAAGGGATGGGATAACCATAGAAATGTAACAAGAATAAATTAATTAAAAAAATAAATTAAAAAAAAATACTGAAAATCAAAAAAAAAAAAAAAGAATATTTGGCCAGTAAAAACAATATTCCATGGTTTGATTTCATTGTATTTTTTGTCTTTTTTAAAGAGAGGAAAAGTATAAAGTTGAATGTGGAAGTTGAGTTCGAATCTAAGAGGAGTCATAAGAAATGAAAGAATATAATCAAATATACTGTATGAAATACTCTAAAAATAAAAACATACAGAAATAAGAAAAATAAAAACTTTTTAAAATAAATATATATGTTCTAATATCATAGATAAATAGATTCCTGGATATTTTAATTATTATTGTTTTTCTGTATACAGACATAAATATTCATAACAATAAAATTTCTACTAAAAAAAAAAAAAAGAAAAAGACTAACAGAATTTGTAAACAGGACCCTTCATTCTGCCTTATACAAGAAACACACCTCAGACACAAAGACATTACTGGAAAGTAAAGGGCTGAAATAAGGTTTCCAAGCAAAGTGACCCAAGATGCTATCTGGAATAGCCATTGTAATATCTAGTAAAACAGACTTTAAACCAAAAGTAATCAAAAGAGATGAGGAAGGACACTTAATATTCATCAAAGGAAAAATCAACCAAGATGACATCTTAACTCTGAACATCTATGCCCAAAATGCAAGGGCACATACATTTGTAAAAGAAACATTGATAACAACTTAAACCATAAACAACTCTCACACATTAATAGTGGTTGATTTCAATACCCCACTATTGCCAAAGGACAGGTCAACAAAAACAGAAACTAAACAGAAAAATAATGACAGTAACAGATGTCATGATTCAAATGGATCTAACAGACATCTACAGAACTTTTCACCCAAACACAAAATATTATACCTTCTTCTCAGCATGTCAAGAATCTCCAAAATTGACCATATAGTTGATCACAATAGATACAAGAAGATTGAAATAATCCCTTGTGTCTTATCAGTCCACCATGGGACTAAAGCTGGACTTCAAGAACAACAGAAATAACAAAAAACCTACACATGCATGGAAACTGAACAACTATCTACTCAATGACAGGGAAGAAACAAAGAAATTAAAGACTTCCTAAAATTTAATGAAAATGAAGGCACATCATACCCAACATTATTAGACACAATGAAAGCAGCGGTATGATGAAAGTTCACAGCAATAAATTCCTCCATAAAGAAATTGGAGACATCTTATACAAACAGCTTAACAACACATATGAAGGTCCTAGGGGTAAAAAGAAGCAGACACACCCAAGAGGAGTAGATGGCTGAAATAAACAAACTAGAAACAAGCAGAACAATTCAAAAAATAAATGAAGCCAAGAACTGGTTCTTTGAGAAAATCAACAAGATAGAAAAACCCTTAGACAAAGTAAGCAACAAAATCAGAAATAAGAAGGGAGACATAACAACAGACAATGAGGAAACCCAAAGAAACATTATGCCTTACTTCAAAAACATAAGCCACAAAATATGAAAATCTAAATAGAATGGATAATTTTCTTGATAGATTCACTTACTGAAGTTGAATAAAAATCAGGTAAACAAAGTAAATCGTTGTATATTTCCTAAACAAATATAATTAGTCATCAAAAGTCTCCCAGCCAAAAAAAGCACAGATCTAGATGGATACAGCACAAAATTCTACCAGATCTTCAAAAAAGAGCTAATACCAATACTCTTCAAACTGTTCCACAAAATACAAACAGAAGGAATGTTACCAGACTCATTCTAGGAGGTCACAGTCACCTTGATACCTATACCACACAAAGACTGAACCAAGAAAGAGAATTTCAGACCAATTTCCCTTATGATCATTGATGCAATAATAATATAATACACAAAAAGAAAACTGAATGTCTGACAAGCACTTAAAGAAGTACTTAAAATACATAGCCATCAGGAAAATGCTAAACAACTATGAGATTCCATCTTACATCTGTCAGAATGGCTAAGATCAAGTATTCAGGTGACAACACATGCTAATGAGGATATAGAGAAAAGGGACCACTCATCCATCGCTGGTTGGAGTGTAAACTTGTACAACCACTTTGGAAATCAATCTAGCACTTTCTCAAAAAATTGGGAATAGGGCTACCTCAAGACCCAGCTATTCTACTCCTTGGAATATACACAGAAGATGCTCCAGCACACAACAAGGACATATGCTCAAGCATGTTCATAGCAGCCTTATTCGTAATAGCCAGTAACTGAAAACAACCCAGATATCCCTGAGTAGAAGAATGGATAAAGGAATTGGTATATTTGCACAACAGAATAGTATTCAGCTATTAAAAACAAGAAAATCATGAAATGTGCAGGCAAATAGATGAAACTAGAAACGACCTTACTGAGGGAGATAATCCAGACCCAGAAAGACACACATGGTATATACATACTTATAAGTGAATATCAGCCATATAATACAGAATAACCATATTACAATCTGCAGACCTAAAGAAGCTAAGTAATGAGAAGGACGCTAGGGAGGATGCTTCATTCTCATTCAAGAGGGCAAATTGAATAGACACTTGAAGCTGTTGAAAAGAGGAAACAGGATGGAGCCTACCATAGAGATCCTCTGAAAAAAAGTAGAAGCTCAGTGTGACCGCCAAACTTTGAACAGGAGCACAGAGTCTTATAGAAGAATGTGGGGATAGAAGGACCTGGAGGGGACAGGAGCTCCACAAAAAGACCAACAGAACCAACAAATCTGGGTCCAGGGTGACAGGTAGAAACTGATGCACTGAACAAGGACCATTCATGGAGAAGACATAGGTCCTGCTCAAATGTAGTAGATAGGCCGGTCAGTCTCCATAAGGGTCTTCTAGTAAGGGAAACAGTGGCTGTTCCTGTCATGGACTCTGTTGCCTGCACTTTGATCATTTCTCCCTGGCTAAGTGCCTTACTAGGCAACAGAAGAGGATGCAGGCAATCTTGGTGAGATTTAGCAGGCTGCTGTCAGTTGATAGGAAAGAAGGGCTCCCCTTTCTAAGAAATAATGGAAGGGCATGGGGGGAAGAGGAAAGGAGTAGTGGGATAGGGTGGAGATGAGGGAGGTGGCTATTCTTGAGATGTAAAGTGAATAAATTAAAAAAATAAATTTAACTTTTAAAAAGACTATGGAAAACATGTACTTTCAGAGTAAAATCAGATCTACTTCACTTTCACTATACATACCATAAACTGGAAATATTTATCATCCTTATTAACTCTCTAGAGGGCCCTGGTACATTAAAAAGATTACTAAATCTAATTGGTACAAATCCATGGGATTGTTTGTTGGATCGATGTTTTAAAAATCCTGAAAGTTTGTTTACCTTAAGTCCATGTATATACTTGTATTCATATATACTAAAAATTGCAGATTATATAAATGAACAGTATTACTCAATGCTTGCATAGACAAAATGAAACATTGGGCATAAAAATAAAATCACATATTGAAAATTTCAAAGCTGAAAATATATGTATATGTGTACACTTAGACATATTTATGACCAGTCTCTATGATTAGAGTTCTGAACTTAACTTTATTTCTCATAGCCATAATTAGAAAAAATATATTTAAAAAATAAGAAAAACATTATAGTAAATATTTTGTGCTTACTATATGCAAATTTCATACTTGTATTTAAATTGCTTCTGATAAACTTTATACATATACTTTATTGACTTTTATAACATACTACCCTATTCATGTTTTGAATACTTAGTTCTGAGTTTAGTCATTTTACAAGCTCTAGATTGAGGACTCGGTAATGAGTTCTCCTCATCCAAGAACTTAGTTGATCATATCCTAAAGAAGATGGAAAGAAGAGTATATTAAAATAGTATAAAAAAGGATATGAAATAGAGAGATTGGCTGGTGGTTCATGGAGAAAACGGCAGGGAAGTAGTAAGAGGTAGATGAGGTTTTAAAAAAACACTGTATGCAACTATTGTTAATGGGAAAAGGGCCCTTGGTTTTTGAAAGAGATCAGAAGTGAGGATTTCACATGAGGAAATGAAAAGACAAAATGGAGTAATTATAATCTTAAAAAATAAATGAAATAATTAAAATGAATTTTATACCTGTACAAAATGCTTAAAGAATAAATATAAAACATTTTTAAAAATAGAAATAAAGATGAACATGAGAAAATGAAAGTTATTCTTTTCCTTCTGTTCATATGTATTGTATGTTCATATAACTCACACAGTTTAGAAGAAGGCATTGCTCCCATAGCATTGGAGTTAGAGGTGGTATGAACCATTATGTGGTTTCTAGGAACTGAACCCAGATCCTGTGAAGGAGCAGTAAGTGCAATTTCTCCCGCCCACTTGAAATTTGATTCTAATTTGTATCCTCTCTTATTTTTTATGTACAATATATTTCTTTCCCCTCTGTGGGGCATTAAGTGTTATAATCATATACATTCTACATTTTTAAACTGCAGTTGCTATTTTTGATATGAAAATAAAATCATGTTTAACTAAATGAATTTTCTTCTTAGTTTAGGAAATATATTTTAATATGTTTTTAAAAGAAGATAAGCAGAGTTTAGATTCCATTCTCAAATATAATATCTTTCTTGGTGGAATGACTCAAATATTGGTGCAGTGAACCATACATGTTGAGCTTACAGATCAGAGATGAACAAAATCTAATAATTATTTACTGCTGTTGGTCTTTTTCAAAGGTGAGAGAAAAATGATACATTATTTTCTTATATTATAATCACGTTGTGAAAGTTGTGAAAGTCAACTATTTGAGGGAACACAATGAGGAAAAATTTTTATAAGTTTAAAAATATGCTCAAAGGTACAAAAATACAAAATGTTTCAAATACAAGATTTTAATCAAAATTTCAAAATCACTGTTTTTTTCCCTGCTGTTTACTTCTATTCATTCAGGATCTGACACTTTTATTGTTTTTTAATGACGGCATCAAATATCTGTTTAGAGTTTTATTGTTTTTAGAAATTATGAAAAGAATAATTTCCATTGAAATATTAAGGTATGTAAGGTACTTATTAGTGAATGTTATCAAGGAGATGGTAGAGAATGATATTTTTCTCTACAATGTCTTTGATAGTAGATAATAGAAGTCAGTCAATCACATGTTAGTAAAAATCTTAAAATGTAACAAAATACTACATCAATATTTGTTCATTAATATTTTATAATTAATATTTCATATTTATTTCTATATCAACATGTAAGTCAGGAAATTACAATTTGAATGGAAGAAAGGGGTGCTTTATGGAAATGTGGATCATTGGTTTGCTGATATGCCATATTGAACACTTAGTGTAAAGAATTGTTTCCATTATAAAAACTATTTTAGAGAGTTTAAAAATATAGCCTATAAAGTTAGATGCCAACGTTAAAATCTTTCTATAATAGATTTGGCACTAGAGAGCAATTTTTCTTTACAAAATTTAATGACCAAAAAATTGATCTGGCTTGCTTTTCAGTTACCGTGAATTGGAACAAATTGTTAATTATGTTCAGCTGCAATTTGAAGGCTTAGAAAACTGCCAAACAATGACTATGATTTCAATAACAGTTGGCAAGTGATTAGTCCAGAGTTTTACTTGGATTGTGTGTGTCATTTAACAGAAGAGGCATAACACAGAAGATTTAGCCTTGAAGAATTTTCTACCTAATTTTCAAATGAAATTTGTGTGGTGCTCTTAGTCTTTTCAGAAATTTCCTTATAACATAATTATTCATCAGGGGAAAATTCAGCAAAAAAACCCACCACTACATTATTTATATGAATATATATGAATATCAATTAGAGTAATAAAATAATACCATTACAACACAATAGGCATATAAGACTATTCATAGAAACAAGTATAAAGTAAGTGCTTTGTAGTACAAAACTCAAGTTGCACTGCATTTGACGGTGGAATAGCTTAGTCATTTCAGCTAGATTTTGCAAAATTAGATTTAAGAAATAGGTTGTAACAACAGGTTGTATGAATTTGAGAATACTTATTTCCATGGCTATAGTTTATTGGTTACCCTTTTTACACTTTACAAGATAGAGCCCCGACGTCCACTAAAAAAAAAACCCCTCTTTACTGTTGCCTAAAGCTACTTGGAACATACAATGGTATATGCATATATCTATATGAACACGGACACTGTATACCTTCAATATGTCATAATTATATGTTGTCATCATGTTTTTCCTCTCACAGATTATCCATCTCTCTCTACCCACCCAATTTTATGTTTGTCTCCCTTTCTCTTTTTATCTTTCTCTCTATATCTCTTCTCTCTAAAAAACCAAGCCAAAAAAACATATAAAATGTAAAAAAAATATGATTATATCTTATAGGAATAATAAGACAAAAGGTGGATTATTGTATTTACTCTTCAAAATAGAAATATTATTACATTTAAATAAGGTTATTTTAATACATTGATATACATTTTACTGTATTGATACAAATTCAAAGTTACTTTGTTACACATATGTAAATATATAGTTCTACGGTGGTATGAGGTATTGTATCCACACAATAATACAAAGTTTACTTCCAGTACTTTTAAAGCCACTGTTACAAACTGTTAGGGTAATTAAATAATGCAAGTTAATTGTTAGTTGATCAACTCATGATCATGTCAGATACTAGTCTAATTTAACATAGGAATATACATACTAGGTTTAAAAGATAGATAGGATTCTATAAATAGGTAGTTTATGTATAAATAAATTGGTGGTCTTCAAAAACCTCAGAGACCAACAGAAAGTGGCATATAAAGATGTTTTTATTACTTTAAGGAATCTTTGACAATTAGGTTAACTACTTGCAACATTCATCCTACCTCAAAGAAGATGAGGAGCATTAAAGAACCTACTTTGGAGATGGCTTCAAATGTGGCAACCAGCCACTGGGAAAATGTGCCCTCATTTCTGACACAGAATTCTGCCTGAAATGGGCAAGCTTGTTTGCAGGCTAAGTTGACTGCCAAACTCTGCTAAGACAGGGTAAGAAAATCCGCAATAGTACCTGCCTCACAAATATGTCTTTCAGACTGGGTCAGAAAGCTGAAGATGATACTCCAATGTTATAGAAAGTTTTGGGTAGCTGTCCAAACTGTCATTTTATCTTGGAAGCTGCTAATCTGCATTTACTATTTACTCAGGAAAACAATCTTATTCCTTCTCATCTCTGATGGGGTTGAAAGCCAGATAGTTAAATTTTACAATTAAACTTAGTTGTATATGAGTTAAGAAGATACTTTTAGATCTAGGTAGATGTTTTTAGGTTGATAGAGATGAGATTTGATACAGATTGATTTAGGCACAAAACTATGTACTTTCATAAATGGGATAGGTAATATTGTCTCCTAAGTTTCAGAATGTACATGGAATGGACATTGTTAATGTATATCTTGCCTGATAGTTTTCATGAATGTTCCATAGTTATTATTGTATATTAATTTATTATTGAAATAAAAGGAACCCTTTATTGGACTTAAAGGGGGAAATGTTGGCATAATGTTCTTGTAGACTGTATACAATTTACCCTTGCTTGTTCAAATGATGATTTCTCTACCTCACTATATAGATCAATCCAGACATTTCACTATAATGTTTATTCTAAGTGTCTCTTATTTTGAATTTGTGTAAACATGTTACAATTTGTTCTCTGTGTTACCAATAAAACCAACTAACCAATGCTGAGCAATAACCGAGAATAGGGTGGGGTATCTTGATCCAGTGAGCAGAGGAGAGAAAGAAAGAAGGGGATGATGGACCACATGGAGAAGACCAAGAAACATCAGGAGAAATGACCTACCAGGTCTAGGAGATGATTTAAAAGCAAGTATAAAGTGGGAAATCAGAATTGGAGGAAACTATACTAGCATGGAGGTTTAGGCTGGAGTAATTATTGTGCAGCATTGTGCTATAGACTAATTAAATAGATCCTGGTCTCTCTGTGTGGTCATTTCGGTAAAAGCTGGTTAAGCAGTAACTGCTGATTTTAATAAAATAATAACTCAATATTAAATATTAGGTAGTCCTTCAACACTGGAGGACACATGATGCCATAATATGTCTAGGTGGGGTATTGGCTACCCCATTATTTGGTGACTACATATAGATTTCTTTCATTAATTTAAATATTTTAGGAAGTTTCTACAATAAGTTTACATATGTCCTCTCAAATGTCCCTTAGCATTAGTTGTCACTCCCCCATACCCCCTCTTTTGCCATTCTTTTCCATCATGTTGCCTATTTAATCCCCCACTCCAGTCTACCCTTTTCTCCCATCTTTCCATCAAAATATAGTCTATTTCTTCTTCCTTGGGAAATCCTCCATCCTCCCCACTCCCTTACTATGTACCTAACTTCTGTTTTTAAGTGGTTGGTAGCATGCAAATAGATGGCTTAAGAGCTAACATCGACATATAAGAGAAAACATACGGTATTTGTCATCTGAGTTACTTCATTTGGGATGATTTATTTCAAGTTCTGTCAATATACCTGTAAATTTTAATTTTCTTAACAACTGAATAATATTCCACTGTATAAATCACCAAATTTTCTTTATTTATTCATCTGTTGATAGTCATCCAGGCTTTTTCTAATTACTAGCTATCATGAACAGAAGAGCAATGAACAAGGATTAGCAAGTATCTCTGCATTAGGATATAGAATCCTTGTTATATGCCTTACAGTAGTGTACAATGGTAAGAGAAAGCAAGCTATGGCAGATATTGGTTTCAGATAATAGGCTATTACTATGATAGACATGATCATACTGTTTTGAGAGAATTGTGAAAAAGTTTGGAAGTTTGGGTTTGAAAATCCATTGTTTCCTCAAATGGTCTTAATGGAATGTTTTGCTTGTACTTAGACAATAAAAAATGTTAATAGAAATGCAGACAATGGGAGTCCTGGCTTGTTTAAGAGGGGAGAAAAGACTATATCTGTATGTTTTGGTGAGCTGGGGCTAAAGAATTAGCTTTAAGTCTCAACAGACTAACACTACTAAAGTGAAGCCTTTTGTTACTGTGACAACTTATTTTGGTAAGCTCAATCAGAAAAATCATCTGTGATTAAGATGAGATAAGTATGGGAGGAAGCTTGAGGGGCCAGAGGGGTCAAGGACACCACAAGAAGACCTATAATATAAACTGACCTAGGCCCATGGAGGTCCACAGAGACTGAACCATGAATCAAAGAACTTGCATGGCCTGGACCTAGACCCCTACACATATGTAGCAGATGTACAGCATAGTTATCATGTGAGACTCCTAACAACAAGAGAATGTGCCATCTCTGACGTTGGCTTGCCTTTGGATCCCTTTCCCCTAGCTGAGCTGCCTTGTCTGGCCTCAGTGAGAGAGGATGCAACCTAATCCTGCAGCAGCTTGAGGTGCCAGGGTGGGTTGGTACCCTTTAAGGGCCTCTCCTCTGAGAAGAAGGAAAGGATGAAATGGGAGGGAGGGGAGCATAAGGAAGGGGGCTGGAGAGAAGGGGTGGCTGAGATCTGCCTGTAAAAATGAATAAAAATAAAATTAATAAAAAATGAGATAGGTATCATTGAGGTGAAATCTAGGAAATATTCCCTGTGGTTAGCATACAGAGTGTATAGTCCTGAGAGGGAACTCAAGATTGAACCTCAATCTAGTAGCTAAGCATAGTTATGTGTCAGAATCTCCTATGTGGTAGCAGTTTGGGCACCATGAAAACCTCAGGTTTAAAGTGGTCATAGAAAATACCTGATGCCTCAGAATGTATTAGGCCAGAGGAAGCTGTTGGTGAAGGTGCATTCTTAGTTGCAATAGCAAGTCCAAATTTGAAGGGTTCATGGAGAAAAGTTGAACTTTGCCACCATGTGATAGGCTACAGTCTCAGAAGACAGGCAGGGAGGGCACTAGTGATAATATAGCCACAGCATATTAGAGAGACCAGCACAATTGGATGTCTGCCAAGGATAGTAGCAAATATGGATTAGACCTGGCTTGTTCATAGCAGACAAGTTGTGTGTATTATGTAGAGTTGAACTTAAGAAGCAGAGCTGTGTATGTCCTTTAGTGTCCAAAAGATTGTGAGTGCTAGACATCAGACACTGAGTTATTTGCACTTCTGGACTAGGGTTTTAAATTGATTTGCGTTTGTGCCCTGGTTCTTCCTTCTTAGAGTAAGAAAATTATTTAACTGGGTTTTGATTTCACACTAACCTACAGAGAGGTTAGAGTTTTAAAGTGTTGGGGATTTTAAAATGTGGAAATATGCTTTATATTGTGATTATAGTATGAACATGACATCTTAGAGACAAACAAGGAAGGTAAGGTTAAGTTTCAATAGTGATTTTTTTTGTTATGTTGATTAGGGGTCAATTATATTGATAAATCTTGTCAACTGGACACAACTTAGAGTTAATGAAAGAAAGAAGTTCCAATGAGGAATTTCTTCTATAATATTTTCATGTGGACAAGTGTGTGGGGCATTTCCCTGACTAATGTATGATATGAGAGGGCCTATCTCATTATGGCAGTCCCATGACTGGGAAGTTGCTCCTGGGTATTAAAAGAAAGCAAACTGAGTAAGCCATGGAGAGCAAGCCAGTAATAAGCACCCTTCTATGACCTCTGCCTCAGTACTTGCTGCCAGCTTTGTGTCTTGAGCTCCTGTCCTGACATCAGTGTTGGACTGTTTCCTGGAAGCGTAAGATAAAAAACATACTTTGCTCCCCAAGATGATTTTGGTCAATGATACTATATCACAGCAATAGATAACACCTAGGACAAAGCAGTTTGTTTTGCTTGGTCAGTCTCCCTAGTTGTCTTTTTTAGAGTATGTATTGCCAATTAACAGTTTCTCCTTCCATGCACCAAGATAGGGAAGAAATTTTCCTCTTTCTTTTTTAAATGTGACCCTTTTAGCTTTCCCAGAAGCAAAACCTTTGAAAGTTTGGGATTTCTACTAAAATTGTTTTTCCCTAAAGAATCTAACTTTCAAGCTAACATACTGAGCATTCAGCAATTGTCAAATATCAATTTTTGAAATTGATAAGTAGCTCTTAGTACTTGGTTCTATTCTCAGGCTTTTACTTCACTAAGCTAGGGCTCTATCTTTTCAAGATTCTTGTAATTTCAGTATTGAATTTGGAGACTCAAGTGTTACTTTAATTCTTTTATGAATCTAAAGTAAAATCTTACTTTTTAAGCTTGCTAAGCTTTTCCTTGGTGGAAAGGCAATGATGAATTTTAGATTTCTAGGAAGTCATTCGTTATGGTTTTGATTTGCATTTCCTTAACATTTAATAGTATATAACATGTTCTTATTCATTTGCTGACAATTTGTATTGGTCCATTTGAGGAGGTTTATTTACATATTTTGTTCATTTCTTTTTTTGGGGGGGAGCAGGATTTCTCTGTGTAGTTGTGGCTGTCTAGAATTCACTTTGTAGACCAATCCAGCCTCAAAGTTACAGAAATCCACCTGCCTGTGCCTCCCTGAGTACTGAGATTAAAGATATACATGCTGGCCCATCCATCTGCCTACCTATCCCACCCCGCCCCCCGCCTTTGTTTATTTCTTGTATTGAACTGTTTGAATTTTCATTATTTTATTTTAATGATTACAGTATCACAATAGGTTTATCTAAGTTTGCTAAATTTATTCTTAAGTACTTATGATTCTATGGTAATGTAAGTGGATTGTTCTGCTACATTCCTTTTATATTATTTTTGAGGGTCATAGAAATGTTATAATTATTTCTGTGTTTTTTGTTGAATAGCATTTTGAGTGGGTGCAAAAACTTGGCTTCTTATTGTTTTGCATGGTAGTGAAAAGAAAATATTTACAATGTTAGTATTTATCGCATTTAAAGCCATCTCCATAAAGAAGTTTTCTGATGCTCATCATCCTCTTTGAGGTAGGCTGGGTATTGCCTGGAGTTAACATATCTCATTGTCAGCCAATCATTACTTTAAAAGTTTATTATTTTTTAATTTTGAATTTGCTCCCAACTGTAGGCCCCTCCCTCTTCACCTCCCAATACCAACTTCCCATCCTCTTACCCTCCCTCCCCTAGTCCTTAGAAAAGGGAACTCTTCTTTTCTACCATCTGACACCAGCCTATCAAGTGGCATCTGGACTGCCTACATCCTCTTCCTCTGTAGCATGCCAAGGCTGCCCCACTAGGGGGAGTTGGGCACCAAAGTCCATGTCAGACATAGTCCCTATTCCCCATATTATAGGACCCACAAGGAGACTGTGTTGCCTATCTACAATATTTGAGGTCTAGATCCTCACCATGCATGGTCCTTGGTTAGTGCATCAAGTTCTTCAGCACCCACCCCCACAACTCAGACTGCATTTGTTGGCTCCATTGTTCTCTTTTTGGAGGTCCTGTCTCCTCCAAGTCCTTCTATCCCCCAACTCTTCCATAAGACTCCCTGGACTCCACCTCAGAGTTTGCCTATGAGTCTTAGCATATGCTTCATTCCCCTGCTGGGTGGAGTCTTTCAGAGAACTTTTAAGGTAGGCTTCCATTCTGTTGCTTCTCTTCAAATATTTTTGGTGTTTACTTTATTTGCCCTTCTGAATGAGACTTAAGCATTCTCCCTAGGGTCATCCTTGTTAGTTACCTTCTTTAGGTCTATGTATTGTAGTGTGGTTATCCTGTATTATGTGGCTAATATTTGTTTATAAGTGATTATATACTATATGTGTCTTTCTTGGTCTGGGTTACCTCACTGAGGATGATCACTCCCAGTTACATCCATTTGCTGCAAATTTCAAGATTTCCTTGTTTTTAATAGCTGAGTAGTATTCCACTGTGTAAATGTACCACAGTTAATTTATGCATTCTTGGGTTGAGGGATATCTAGGTTGTTTATAGATTCTGGCTATTAGGAAGAAAGGTGCTATGAACATAGTTGAGCAAATGTCCTTGTTGTATGGTGGAGTGTCTTTCAGGTATATTCCCAGGAGTGATATAGCTGGGTCTTGAGGTAGAATTATTCCTAGTTTTCTGAGAAAGCACCAGATTGATTTGCAAAGTGGTTGTGCAAGTTTGCATTCCCACCAGAAATGGAGGAGTGTTCTCCACCAACATGTGCTGTTACTTCAGCTTTTGATCTTAGCCATTCTGACAGGTATAAAATGGAATCTCAGAATCGATTTGATTTGCATTTCCCTGATGACTAGGGATAGATGTTGAGCATTTCTTTAAGTGTTTCTCAACTATTCAGAATTCCTCTGTTAGGAATTATTTGGCTCTGTACCCCATATTATAATTACATTATTTAGTTTGATAGTGTTTAATTTCTTGAGTTTTTTTATGTATTTTGAATAGTAGCCTTTTGTGAGATGTAGTGCTGTTGCTTTGTTCTGTTGACAGAGTTCTTTCTTGTCCTTAGACATCCAGTTAGATCATTTTCCATTGTGTGTTTTTGTTTTTGCTTTTAATTTTTGCTTCTTTGTCAAAAATCAATTCTCCATAGATGTGTGTGTGTTTACTTCTGGGTATTTGATTTGATTCCATCGATCTACTTTTCAGGTTCTATGCCAGTACCATGCAGTTTTTATTACTGTTGCTCTATAGTACAGCTTGAGGTCAGAGATAGAGATAGATCACTTGAAAACATTTTTTATTGTATAGGATTATATTAGCTATTCTTTTTTTTCCATAGAGAGATGAGAATTTTTCTTTCAAGGATGATAAATCATTGTGTTGGCATGTTGATGGGAATTGCATTGAATGTATAGATCGCTTTTGGTAAGATGGCCATTTTTACTATGTTAATCCTACTGATCCACTAGCATGAGAGATCTTTCCATTGTCTGATATCTTCTTCAATTTCTTTCTTCAGAAACTTGAAGCTTTTCTCAAACAAGTCTTTCACTTGCTTGTTTAGAGTAGCACAAAGATACTTTATGTTTTTGTAGTTATTGTGAATGGTGTTGTTTCTCTAATTTCTTTCTCAACCTGTTTGTCTTTTGTATAAAGGAGGGCTACTGAAATGATTATATCTATCCCCATTTATTCCTTCTAAATTTCTCCATATTCCTCTACATCCCATCCCAGCTTAAATTTTTAAAATTATTTTCTTGAAAATGTCTTATATTGTCTTTTGTTAATATTCATTTTCCTTATCCAATTCCTTCAAGATACATCTCTCATTATTACTCAACCAACCTTGTGTCATCTTTTTTTAAATCCATCCAGCCCAATGAGCACTGCCCATGTATTCCTGGATGTGTGGCCTCACACTGGAGCATGAGCAGCATACCAGTGGATACAAGCTTATCACTGATTCTTCTCCTAGCAACTATCAATTCCTCAGGTGCAGATGGATTTTGTGCCCTCCCTCTCCTCTCACAATACTAGTATTTGGTCTGGATTGAGTTTGCATGGGTCTTGTGCCTGCTATCACAACCACTATGAGTTTGTATGACCTTTGTTTGCAAAACACTATTTTGATTCCTTACAGTTATCCACCTGCACTGGCTCTTATACTCTTTCTTTCTCTCCTTCATTGTGATTCCTGAGTCTTGTCAAAGGGGTAGATATGATTTTAGGGTGCATCATTTAAGGCTATACATCTGTAGTTTTTATTATCTTTACTTTTACTTGTGAGTCTCTGTGTTAATCACTGTCTACTGCAAAAAGAAGCTTCTCTAATAAAAGTTGGTAAAATGCATTATTCTATGAACATGACTAATTAGAAGTCATTAGAATTCCTATAAATACTGTGTCCATTTAGCATAATAATGAAGGTGATGATGATAATGATGATGATAACAGTAGTAGTAATAGTAGTAAAATAAAATAATAATGATTTTCTCCTACAGGTTGTGATATGTCTAGCCTTAGGTTCTTGGCCTGATAAACATGCCAGGTACAGGTTTCATTTTGTGGAACAGGACTTAAATGGAATAAAAAAGAAATTGGTTATTCTCATAACATTCATGCTACTATTGACCAGGTAGGCACGTCTTGCCATGATAGTTGTTATTGTAGTTCACAATGTTTACGGCTCAGTAAGATTAATGATATTTCTCTCTTTCTGTAGCATGCTTAGAAACTTCAAAACTGTGAAAGCCTTTCTCACAGAAATAATTTCTTCCAGACTCCTGCTAAGAAAACTGGTTAAGCTCTGTTTATAGTTTTCAGCTGTTTTTTTTTAATTTAGAAGTTCCATAGTCATACACCCTTCTCAAAAAAAAAAAATCTCAGGCTCTCACAACAATAATCCAGTATATGGTACTAACTTTTCCATTAGTTATTCTTTCTGTTACTATGATTTAAACAGCCATGACCAAGGAAATTTACAGAAACAAATTATTTTGGCTTATGTTTCCAGGGTGCTATAGTACATAATAACAGCATTGAAGCAGCAGGCAGGTCTTATAGCTATATCAGAAGGTTGAGAGCTCACATCTTGAAACTGAAAGCAGGAAACACACGGGGGTGGGGGGAGAGACAGACAGAGAGAGAGAGAGAGAGAGAGAGAGAGAGAGAGAGACAGAGAGAGAGACAGAGACAGAGACACAGAGAGAGACAGAGAGAGACAGAGACAGAGAGAGAGAAGAGAAGAGAAGAGAAGAGAAGAGAAGAGAAGAGAAGAGAAGAGAAGAGAAGAGAAGAGAGGAGAGGAGAGGAGAGGAGAAGAGAGGAGAGGAGAGGAGAGGAGAGGGAGGGGAGGAGAGAGGAGAGGAAATAGAGAGAGGAAGGGGGGAGGGAGAGGGATACTGGAAGTAGAGTGAGGATTTAAACTTTTGAAGTCAGCCACCAGTGACATTTTCACTATAGGAAGGCCAAACCTCTTATTATCCTCAAATAGTGCCACCAACTGGGGCCAAAGTATTCAAATACATGAGGCTGTGAGAGACATTCTTATTCAAATCGCCACAAGGGTCTTACTAACAAGTCTAGAGGATAACTGAGAAATTCATTATCATGGTAAATGGGTGAATTTTTTCACCATAGGTGTCTTTCTGAAAACTTCCTGAAGCTATTGAATTCTCTCTGGTCTTTACAGAAATAATTTACTATTAATTGATACAGATACCTCTAGAAGAAGAGAGTTAATGTACTAGTTTAAGTTAGTTTGTTATCTCTTCTCTAAGGAAAAATAAAGTCAGGGAATTTTGCCAACAACCTTCTGTGTCATAGGCTGTACATTAGCAATGTCAACCTTTTATAGTGCCTCAGTTTATTTTGAAATTATTTTATCAATTGTTCATGGGATTAAAATTGGTAAAATTGTACCCAGCGTTCGTGGGGTTGAAATTATCAAAACTGTATCAATTTAAAAAAAAATTCATCTTTCAGAAAAAGCTAAACATTTTTATTTTTTATTTTACTTAAAATTATATTGATTTATTTTTGTGTATGTTTACCTATATGTATGCACATGATCCACAACAGAATTATGGAAATCAGAAGACAACTTTTGAAAGTTGTTTCCTTTTTTCATTATGTATATAATGAATATTGAACTCAGGTCATAATGCTTGGCCATGTTGTGTACCTTTATCAGTTGGAGAATTTTGATAGCACTTAATTTTCTGAGACATGATGTCCTTGCAATCTAACCTTAGCATCTCTGTGTATACCAGCCCTGCCTTGAACTCCTGATTTTTCCATGTCAGATTTGAAATGCTAAGATTACAGACCTTCAGCACCATGTCAGGGAAGAAACACATTTTAAAAAGTATTCTACATTTGTTGTCATGCTTATCTGTAGTTAAAATCTATATTTGTATATCAGAAGTTAAGTGCATTTTAATATGAATAGGTAGCTAAAAGCAGCTTGTTACATAAAACATTTTACTTTGTAACCTCTTAAACTATTAAAAAATGTTTTAAACTAGTTTGTCACTTAAAATTATGTCTTTTTGTCTGTTCAGTAGTTCTCTATTTTGTTTTAATAATCTATAATTTTTTGTGGTATAAAGTCATTTTTGACTTTTAGATGAAAGACTTTCTAGTATTTTTAAACATCTTATTTTCTTTTTTGTGCTGAAATATTTTACCACCTTTCCTTTTCTTTTCAATCTGCACATATCCTACTACTATTCCATGCTGACTACTGTGTCTGCCACCTTTCCATTTCATGGCTTATACAATTTTTCTTTCCTTATTATAACATTCCTATGTAGGTAAATATCTTCTTTTAGTAAAATTTACTTGACAATATAACATCTTTTTTGGGGTCAGCAAAGAAAATGAAATCTTAATGGAATGTACTAGCAATGTCCAGTGACTGACATATTTGGCTGGAGAGTATTAGAAATATCATATCATATTTTGTATTTTTATTTCCTTGGCAGGACTTCATACTTTTTCATAAAATGTTTTAATCACTGAGTTATTTTGATTCTGATTTTTACTAAGAATAAAGTACTAACATTGATGGCTTCTCACCAGATGGCATGATCCCTTGATACCTCATATAAAATATAATATATATGCATCAGTACTAGTAATTCAGGACCTGTGGCATAAATAAGTCTCATAGCCTGTTACAGCAGATGGAGAAACTCCTTCCATTTTCATACTTTGTTTTATTTCCCAAGATATTCAGGAAGTAAAAGTTCATAATACATTTTTGGTGTAAATTAATGTTGTTTTTACTGAGAAATCACTATTCATATGTACAAAAATAAAAGATGAGTTAACGGTACTACATAGTTTATCATTTTACTCAGAGGAAAACTGTAAGAATAAGAATTACTTAAAGAAAGGAATATCTGTATTTTTTAAGTGAGAAAACATATCTGTCAGAAAGAACAACTTTTTATTGATTTCTTTTCTGACAGCATACTTCAAATGGACTCAAATAATTTAGTGAATACCAATCACTCTTAAGATACAAAAATATGTTAGTTTATTGTGGTAACTCAAACTTGATAGTGTTCTGGAAATCTTTTTTTAAGAGTTATTTTTCAATTTTGCATATGTGTGATGATTTATGTGTAAATATACGCATGTGTATTGAACAGAGGCCAGAATAGGACACTGATGTCTCTGAATTAGGGTTGTGAGTCATTGGATATGGTTACTGGAACAGTACTCAGGTCCTCTTCAAGACGGTGTCATTGAGAAACTCTGTAGGTCCCTGTTCTGAGACTCTTTTCCTATGTCCTAAACAAACAACCTTTTTATGGAAAATAGAATTCATTTGCAACCTTGGCCTAAAAGTTTCAAAATTCCACAGGAAAAATAGAAGAGTGGAATGTAATTTTTATATGGTTTTAAAAAGATGAGAGAAAGCACCCTTATATATATATAACACTTTAAGGTTTTTAAAAATGTATCTTACAGCTATTATCTTGGGCACAGCTTACAGTAACTCAGTACAGAGGACTCTCCTGCTTCAGTTTGAAACACCAGTTACCAACATTATCTTGATGTTTATGCAATATCTTTTCTACCATCATCAGAGTGAACTATATCTGGCAGGATGGTTCCATTAAGTTCTAAAACTATTTAAAATTCCAAAAGGAGGAAATAGAAAAACTCAATAAACCTTGAGATTCTTTGCCAAAAGTTCTGTCAGAAATTGGATCAACAACATTTCTTAAAATACTGTATCTTTTTTTCAGACAACTGTTTCTCTGTAAGGGTAATAAAATGAAATCTATAAAATGTTGTATCACACTGAAAGCTCCGTTGTTGCTTGCTGTCATTCAATCCTATTAGTACATTCTGAAAAATATAAAGCAGAGCAGAATTCTGTTCCTTTGAAGAAAAATAAGCTCTAATGTTCACATAATGGGAACCTGATCTTCATGAAAGAATTCAACTGTGATTTTTGTATTTCTTATTATAATGCTGTGAATAAAATTTTAACTTGTTTTGGGACAAAATTAGTTGGAGGAAAACTTTTATGAGTACACTACTTTCCTTTCTTTTTATTTCTCACCATGTTATTGATAGGTTGGCTTTTTAAATACATGAGATACCTATGGTTTTAACAAAGTTACTTGTACAAAATAGATGGGAAAGAAAAAAACACATTTTCTTACATCTGTATCATAAGGTTATCTTTATAAGAATTGAACATCATAATTCAAATGTTACTATTACTACCATTACTAATAATAATCTGTAATGTATATTTTATTATTCATATTATGTAAACATTTCATTTGTAAACTGCATTAAGCCTCATAACAGAACTACATGCTCTACATTATCAGTTTATAAATTGGATCACTGAGAATTAAGGATCATACATACAACAAATTTAAAAATTTGATATTGCATATACAAGAGTCCATGTGTTAAAGATTTGGCCCCATAATTTTGCCATAATGAAAGGTGTCAGGGTCTTTAAAATGTGGGAGCTATTAAAATAAGCTTTCTAAAGGGATATGGAGAATATGGTCAGTTCTTTTTTATTCCCTGGTTGGAAATCTAAGTGATTTTGCTATACCATGTACTTCTGCCTTGATGTGTTACTTCAGCATAAGTCCAAAGCAATGGACTCCAAAACCATGACATAAGTATTTCTTTTGAGAAGTAAACTATCTTGGATGTTTTATTACCATAATCAGAAGCTGACTGATACAATGAAGAATGCAGTATTTGAGAACAAATATTGCTGCCATTTCACCCTTTACTCTATAAGCACACTGATGTTACGGAGAAATCCATTTATATGTCTAAAGTTCATTAAAATAAAAATTTACTTCTACATACGTTGTTACAACTTTGTTTTCCCAAAATGTTGGCAATATCTGTATTAACTCTCATATGTTCCATTTTAAAGGATTGACTTGTCAATGCTATTTGAAGACTTTTTTGGACTTAAAAATTTGTAGGTATTCTATCTTCCTTCCTTTCAAACTTCTCCATTACCAATGGCTTCACATTAAATTGCTGACTTCCATGGTTATTTCAGTTTAAATGTATATATCTGAAAATTCAAAGCCAGTACCTCCATGTGAGAAAGAATTTGTGTCATGTGGCTTTGAGGAACTACATTTTCAAGTTTAGGTAGATAATTTCAAGTTCCATTCATTAATCTATGGATTTTGTTTCTTAGCTTTTTGTAAACACTTAAATCTACAATATTGCCTAACTTTGCAAGGTATGCCCATTAGTGCAATTGTGGCACAGATGTTATGAGAGCTAACATTTTATGCTTGAATATAAACCCTGCTTCACAAGACTAAACTCATTCCTTTTGCCTTTAACTGGCCATGAAACTTGTGGCTAGGAAACCATCAGACTCACAGGAGAACTCACTACTTTTATTCTACTAAATGAGCATTAAAATAAAATAACCCTTAAGTGCTTATCTTTATATACATAGATTAATGCCTCTCTAAACTATCATCAGAGAAACTTTTACTTTTCTGAGTAAATGGAATAAATAGAAAGATCCACAATTTGTTCCTATGCAGAGAATAAAAGACTGTTAAGTTCTCACTTCTAAATGAGACATCTATGTCCGACAAGGTTCCGGGTTCAACATGGAATAGTGAAGAGAAGAACTGTATGAGCATGAGGCAGTATATATCTGCAGTGAAACTATATTTGCTGAAAATGACAGGACTGTTGAACTAATAAACTCAGTGGCTTGTACTGCTTAAACAAGACCTACACAAGATCAAACCAACCAAACTGTCTGTATGGATGGACAAGAGAATCAATCAAGTTGTAATTCCTGCTGAGGAACAATTAGCAATTGATTGCTGTTGGGAAAGGGAGAGTCAATTTCTTTTGTATGTAGACACAGACCCATGTTCTAGTAAAAGTCCCTACACCCACATACACACAAGGATCACTAAATAGATTTAGTTGGTTTTACAATGCAAAAAAAACCAAACAAACAGAGAAAAATGCATGAAATTGTGGTAGGGTGAACTTGTAAGAGTTAAGGTGAGGAATTGGGAGTGAATATGTTTAAAATACGCCACATAAAATTCTGATAAAATTAATAAACATATAAAATCAACCTGTGGAGTTGAAGAGGAAAATAATAGAGTATAGCATTGTCTTTTACATGTATTATCTATAGGCCCAGCTAGCAATCAATCAAGACACAAACACTTGTTATATTTTAAAATAGCCTTAGTTAACTTGGGGAAGGGCAGATAATAATCCTTAAACTACTTCCCATAGTGGGACAGGAGTGGGATCCCTGTCTCAATCCCATGCCATCTGCTTCTAATAACTTCTATCAAGCAACCTTCCATCCATAATCCCAAATACTTGCTGACGTTCTTCATCTGGGCTGGCTTCTCCATCCACACCACCAGCCATGTGTTTCTCCTCTAGCTAACCCATGACGGCCTTCCTCCCTTTATTTCAGGTCTCTCTCCTTCTCCTGGTGGAGGTCCTTCTTTTTCCCAGAATTCCTCTTTCTCTCCGAGCCCCACCTATCTCCTGCCCTGGCCAGGTGGGATGGCTTTTTATTAAGCAAAAGTTGGGTCACAGAGACAGCAAGCTGTAGTTAACATCAAAATACATCAGACCATCCCCCAACAGTATAGAAAAAGAATTGAAAAGGAGGGAATATGTTTTTATTTTATCAACACACATTATGTGAATATATGAAATTGTCAGACAGTATTTTATAATTGAAGTTAGTGTATTCTGACTATCTATTTTCAATGATTCATCAAAATGTATTTAACTCATAAATTCTTTGATAGCTTCTTAATGTAAATTATCACATTCAGTGCCCCAGCAGACCTAAAGTAATTAAAAGTCATCTTATGACACAGATTTCTCTGTGTAGCCCTGTATATCCTGGAACTCATTTTGTAGAGCAGGCTGGCCTTGAACTCAGAGATAGGCCTGACTCTGCCTCCCAGAGTACTGGGATTAAATATGTGGGCCACTACTGCCTAGAGTTTTTAAATCAGAACATCTATTGAGAAATATTACAACAAACTCAAAGTATTTTGCTTCTTCCTCTTCCTGCAACTGACTGTTCTATTTAGGCTACATAGAGGATTTGAGAGGTTCATTAGTACATAGTCCATATGATATACTTGCAGTGAAAAAGATATTTGTCTTTGAAGTGGCCCATGGACAAAAGACATAAAAAAGGATGGCATCTTCTCTTCAATCAGGCAGTTACCGAGACTCCCAGTTCCGTTTAGTTTTGTTACCTACAGCAATGGAATAGGCTGTTTCTCCAATATTGAGAAAACTTTTTTCTTTTTCTATATGCAAGTTGATAAGCAGCCGTTTCTAGCTTCTTTACACTTGCCACCATGAAAAAAAGCTTCAGAAAATCTTTAATTTTTCTGTATTTTGTTTCCCCTTACAGAGCTTTTTATCTTCAAGGACAGAAAAACATCCTCGACAGTTTCTTGAAATATTGGTCTGTTCTCTCTTTGGAACTGGAATAACAAACATATAGTAAATTCTTTGAGTCTTAAAAGTATTCTAATCTGAGCCTTCTATCCTTAGGGCATTTAAATTTTGATTTATTCCATAGAACAGTTAGCACAATTCTCTTATAATTTTCTCTACTCTGCCTTCTGTTTGTGATTGAGAAGGTTTTCAGTGAGAGAATCAGGGACTGAAAAGTGGAACCATGTAAGGCTGGGAAATGGCACTAAATAATCTGACAAGGACAGAACATAAGAGAAAGAAGAAAATGAGGATACCCTCATCTATGCTTTTCAAAGACAAGTAGATTTGAAGGGATTGCCAGTTCTGGGTAGCTGTCACTTTTCAATATGGTGAGTTCTTAATCTTTATTTTCTTTTTTACTGAGAGCCCATTTTATAGAGGCAGTGAGAGTTAAAAACCTATGTTTTGATGGAAAAGAATAATAGAATTTTGTTTATTGGATGCTTGTACAGAAGACTAATGCCTCCCCAATTTAAGTCTTTTTTTTCTAATGTATCAATTGTCATTAGAAAGCTTAGGGTACTGTAACTTATTTCTGATACATTCTTATAATTTCCAACATAATAACCATAATCTATATTTTAATAAAATTGAGAGAGTTAAGGTAATTTTTCTTTTGACCTTTCCTATTTCCTTTTGAAAACATTAGATAACCCATTAATTTTGAAACTCTACCTTCTTATTAATATTGAGCTTTGTGATGATTATTTTGTTTAGAAAATATCCACCTAATACAGAACTTCGATAAATGATGAAAAGCTGTTACCTTCAAACATTTTGTTATTTTTTTCAAACCATAATAAGATGGAAATACTTAAAAACAGCTTGCATCTGCAAACAGAAGTGGCATACCAAGATAATTATTAGAATGCTTCAGAATTAAGGCATAGTACCCTAAACTTTATAGTGATTTTTGGAACATTAGAAAAAAAACTTAATTTGAGGAAGCATTAGTCTTTTATGTAAGCATTCAATACACAAATTTTTATATTTTTTCCCAACATCTTTAAAAACTACTGCATAATAGATTTAGAAACCTTGATGAATGCTTGCTGTAGTTTTGAGAATGAACTAATTCACTGAACTAAACATTTTTTTGTTCTAGAATTAAAACATTTAAAACAGAATTTTGAATAGAATTTTGAAGTTAGATAGTGATTGGCTCAATCTATTCAACTTCCACCTTCGTAATTTTAAAAACACTAAAATTGAACTTGCATTGTCATATAATTTTGTATCTTTTATATAAAAATGTGTAACATAGAGTTGTAGATGTTTTTTCTCATATTTTGGCTCTTTCTAATGCCAACTGTAATATAACAATCATATCTTTCTTACTCATGAAAAATGTGCATTCATATAATGGCTGTTAGAGTGAAGATCTTTGACATTGTGAATATTAATGACTCCAGTACTGTTTTCTGTGAAAAATATCTCATAAGAATTAGTTTTTATATTTTAATTTACATTTTGTAAATATACCATGGTAACATATTGAAATGTTGGAATAAAATGGAAAAAACTGTTTATAATGAACATTGCACCCACAGATCACAGGGTAAGAACTGTTTTTACTAAACTGCTAACTACCAAAGTAATACATAGCTATTAAAGTTTCAAGAAGAAAGCCAGTTCATTTCGGTCATGATAGCACCTAAAACAGAAGTATTATATAAAAGCTAAACAATGCCAAATGGATTTGGCTGAGATCAAAAGCCAAACCTATTTCTTTTCTTTCATCTTCAGTGTTCCATTTCCTAGGAGTATGACCTTAGTCAAACATCTATTAAAGTTAGCTTTTGATCTCAACCCCCTTTTGGGGTTTAAAAAAGTCTATCTTTAAATTTTTCTTCTAGAGACAATCATTCTATTGTGTTTTTATGTTCCAATAGTGTGTGAGTAAATAGGATTCTCTGATATATGTGATAGAAGACTGGTTAAATGGGACAATCATTTTTGTGTCAGAGACAAGAATCAAAGGAAGCATTCTTCAGATGCTATTAACTGGGGAAAAAAATTCCCCGCAGGTCAGTAGAAACATGTTAACTGGTCAGTCTGCAAGCTCTTAAGGTCTTTGAAGAAAAAGCCTTGTAATTTGATAACATGTAGCTGCTCATTCGTAATTTTCTTCTCAACAGTAAGAACCACTCTGTGGTTACTGAGAGGCAAATAGTTCTTTGAACTTATATACTTAAAAAATGAAAATTTTGTTTAAAGACACTTTAGTACATTTTGGAAAGACGATATGTTTTTATTCTTTGTGTCACTGAATAAATAGAGCATAAAGTAATTGTCATGTTTGATTAAAAATGCTAGAGGCATCATAACAAATGATAATTAATTGCATTAAAAACAAATTGCATGTGTGTGTTTGTAAGTATACTTTATCCATGTGTAGTCTACATTCTGAATACTGAGAACTTTATGTCATTGTTTTGAATACTTTGTTTTATAGAATAATTATTTATTGTTATTCAAACAATGCTTTGCCCCTAAAATTATTGTAGATCCTCCTCAAAGCATAGCATTGTGAAACAATTATTAAGTGTTTAATAGTTTTCACAGTCTTTGTTTTCTGTGAGGTGAAACATAAATACAATGATGATAATATTCTAAAGAGTATTAAGTATTCAAAAGCCTATGTAGAGTACTCTACAAAAACTAAAAGAATGAAATATTATTTCTAGTTCTTAGAATAAATCAAAATTTCAATTTAATATCTAAAGTGATACTTTAAAGATTGGTTAGTTTAAAATTACAACTCAGAGATAAAGTATTCTAGGACAAAGTGACAAATCAGCAGAAGTATGGAAATGAGTCTTAGTTAACATGGGCAAATGCGTTCATTCTAGCTAGAGTATGGGATATGTCAAGGGAAAGTGTACAAATTCTTCATAAAATGGACACATGCAGATTCCAGGTTTTCAATATGACATTGTAATTTAGAACTTCATTATTTATGCTGCAAGAAAGGGCTAGATAGTTTCGAGGAATATGGAAATATTTCTTTGTAAAAAGTCGCAAATTAAAGCACACAACCGATACTGATGAAAAATTAGACTGAATTCCTTATCTCAACATCAAAATAGTATATTGGTTTTTACATTGTGTTAGGCCATTTCATACTCCTCATTTATCTCCCAGCTGTGAATTGTTTGTCTATTTCTTGCTATGGCAATTTTGAGGTCAAATATATTATCACCAAAATGTTTGGAATTCTGACTGAAAAAAATGGTGTTAAGAAAATGATAAATTTCTTTATGGCCTTTCGTTCATTTGATCTCTTTGAGTTACTGTGCCCCCTTAGCAACTTGAAGGTATTGGTTGCAAGAAGAAAAAAATGGTTTGTATCTCTTTCTGAATTTATTGTTAATAAGACTATAATGCAATTGTGGGGAGCCAAAGAGTGTGTCACATAATAAATCACCTAGTCATGCACCAGCTCCAGATAGTGTCCTTACTGCGTGTGTATATGTGAGTTTATGGTTCTTTTGTCTATGAATGATCTGGTTTAATTATATTCTTTGAGAGTATTTTTATTTTATTCTCATAAATGAATTCATTTCATTAGACAGTTTTGAGAAAAAAAAGAAATAAGTCAGTATTTTTTTCTCACCTATTTATTATACTAGGCCATTATGAAATATAGGATGTCTGTAGTTCAAGCACATTGCATTGTTGCCTTAATTGATAAGAGTTTCATATTTTTGGAGGCAATTGATTATTACTTCCCTGAATCCATCTATTCTAGAATTAATACTGTTCTGATAATAGTGGAAACTCCAGTTGTAGAAATACCACTATGATACAGATTTCTTGGTCATCATACCAAAAAATGAAGGGAATTTTTTCTGGTCACAGAAAATTAGTGTAAAGTTTTAATACAAGAGCAGCAATATCTAAAATTTGTTATATGTAGCTCTTCAAGTAAGAAAATGGATTTCACTTTAAGTGGCAATGTAAAATAAGCTTTGAAAACTGCCCTTGTGACCATGAAAGATAAAAATCCACATTAATATTTTATGGCATCTGTTCACTTTTTCATAGAATTCATGTGCATTTGATCCTGTGGTTGTTTCAGGTATCTTCCTGTGCATCACTATATTATATGATGTGAGTATAGAAGAATAATCCATGTTTATATGTCATCTATGTATTATATGTGTACATGACACAGTGAAATTCTCCTGTTTCTGTTTTAGTTAGAATATAAATATTTAGAATATAAGGCATTACAATGTTGAATGAAAATAACAAAAATATCAAATAGCTGATTTTTCTGGCATCCAATATTTTTTCTAAGTATCATCAGTAGTGGAGAACTGACTATATGACCAATTCCCTGGTACTTACCTAATTAGGTCAACACTGGTTCCTAAAGTCACAAGAGGCAGTAATCTTCAGAAAACCCATTTCCTTTCTAGAATGTGTTGCATTACTGACTTTTACTATTTTTAAAGCAGAAATTTGGTGCCTTTTTACAAATAAAGCACATTTGAATTCTCTTTAGGCACTAAATATTTAAAAATGAAATTTAGTTGTAGACTAGAGTCATACTTTTAATTTGAGGTTAAATTTTCATACATAATATTTTTTAAATGTATTTTTATTTTAGCTGGAGTTACAGACAGTTGTGAGCTGCCAGGTAGGTGCTGGGAATTGCACCTGGGTCTTCGGGAAGAACAGCCATGCTCTTAATCTCTGAGACATCTCTCCAGCCCCCTCATTCATAATATTTCCAGTAGGAAATATATAGGCAGTTTCTCTTCTATATTTGCTTTCTAACCAAAAGTATTTTATGTTACTTTTTTGAAAGCTTCTGTTTATTTTTAACACAAGAAGAACTGATATGCCAAAAATGCAATAGAATGAATAGTATAGAATGATAAATTTCACAGAACTTACCTCTGATCGTTAATGGTAATATAATTTTATAACATGTTGTATATTAATATTATGGCCAAAGTGAGAATTGTTAATTGATTTCATCATAAATACATTACTCCCTGAAATGTATATGCTAAAATACATTTAATAAATTAAATATGCTTCTATTGTGAGAATAGTCTGTAGGTGAAATGTGTATTCAATCTTAATTTGAATTTATCTAAGTTTTCTTCTCTTTTCCTTCCCCTTTATCCCTGCTATGGCCAGTTTCTTCTTCCTCTTACACTTACCCCTAGATGTCATAATTGGTACAGACTAATACTCAATGATACAAACATACTCTTATTTAAACTAATGATTATTAATACTGTTTTTTATATTCAAAAAATTCAATGAGTGAATCAGTAAAGTCTTTTTTGTTTCCAGCTTTCCTCTAATATTGTTATCCTTTTTAGCACATTTATCCCTACATAATGTGTTTCAGGGACATACAACACATTGTTGCTATAATCCAGTACACTTCCAGTATAGATTAATTTCAATTTAAATATTTAATATGAAATTTAAATACTGTTCAGCAATTTTTTAAAAGCCAAGAATTACAGTTAGTATCAAAAGCTAATGATCCTTTCCTTGTATTATATTATTAGTATTTGATTATTGGTGATTGTGTGTTAAATGAACAGTACATCCATTTTAAAGTATTTACATCAATGTATTAAGTCATTAAAATTGTTGTGCAGTCATTAAAATAGGAACATTTGAGAAATTTTCATGCTATTTTTTACAAAAGAGCCATGCTAATTTTCTCTGTATACTTCCTAATTTTGTGTGCACTACTAAAGTTAGCATTCTAATTTGTTTTGTAAAATGCCTCAGATCTAACTAAGAATATATACATATTTGTAGGGAACAATTAAAGACTTGCTTAATATAAGGACATGTAAATATGTCAGCATTCATGTCATTTTGAAGCAATGCTGTAATTACTATTTGGAGAGCAGTGAAGGAGGGTGTAGCTACTGTTTTGGGCTTATTCAGCATTTCAGGTTGTTTACCATTTTTCTTGAGCTAATTCTTATGATCAGGTACTCAAATTCTAATGTCATAAATTGGAAGAGCTTTGTCATATCTACTTTCTCTATAATTTGCACGCTCATCTAGATTTATAATCATAAACCTATGTAAGATTGTGAATGTAAGCTTATCAGAAGTTAACTTTCAAGGTCTTGTAACAATAAAAGAATGTTCAAATGAATTACTTTGAAAGGTGTATAACATAATAGAAAATAATCTATTGTTCATAAGTCAATATTGTTCAATTTTTCTTAAAATAGCTTTTAGATGTTGTGAAAAATTGATAATTTTCTTAGTGATTACATATAGAAATCTGGATATTTCCAACTTAAGATGATATCAGAAGTTGTAAGTGTAAATGGTTATTACTCACAGAAATATTCAAATTAAGAAACAAAAGTAGCCAAAAAGTAGAGTTTGCATCCAAACAAGAAACCCTATTAGTGCAACATTTCTCTAATTGTGATACTTATATTTTCATTATATTTAGAACAGTTCTATTCTATGTTTAAGATAATAAATACTGCATTTAAAATGCTTTGGTTGGTGCATCAGTTTGTGCAGGCCCCTCCCCCTGCCACTCCGTCCAGATCCACCAGCTTTGATAGTCTCCTTGTGGAGCTCTTGGCACCCCCTATCCTCCTATCCTCAAACTGAACTCTTCCATACAACTCTCCGGTCTTTGCACAGAGTCCAGCTGTGAATCCCAGTATCTGTCCTGATCACCCGCTGGGTGGAGTCTCTCAGAGTATATACCATGCATGTCTTTCTGGGTCTGGGTTACCTCACTCAAGATACTCTTTTCTAGTGCCATCCATTTGCCTGCAAATTTCAAGATTTCCTTGTTTTTGATACCTGAGAGGTATTCCATTGTGTAAATGTACCATGGTTTCTTTATACATTCTTTCATTGAGGGACATTTTGGTTGTTTCCAGATTCTAGCTATTATGAATAAAAGGTGCTATGAACATTGCAAGCACAGAATCTAGACCCCTGTTCAGATGTAGCCAATGGACAGTTCATTATATAAGTGAGGAATGGGGGTGGGGGCAGAGCAGAGGACTGCCTCTTACAGGAACTCTGGTGCCTCTGGTTTGATCACTTCCCCTTGGCAGAGAGGGCCTGTGGAAACACAGAGGAATGGGATGCAGGCTATCCAGATGAGACCTGATAGGATGTGGTCAGCTGATGGGGGAGGAGGGTCCCAATTGTCAGAGGTCTAGGGGAGGGGAATAAGGCAGAAGAGGGAGGGAAGGTGGGAATGGGAAAATAATCAGGACGGGTTAACAATCAGGATGTAATGTGAATAAATTATAATAAAATAAAACTGCTGAAAACTTCTGCAGTAAGACGCATAGAAGCCAGAAATAATAGCTAGCAGTAGTTGTGCTGTGAGGTGGAGGCAGGAAGATTGCTGTGAGTTTTCTGCCTTGGGTCTGCTTTTTTCCCTCAGGGTCTCCAGGCATATTGTTCACAGGGCTGGACTGGAAAGAGTGAAGCTTAGCCTGGCCAGGTGGATTAGTTAGGCTCTGGGTTTGTGTGAGTGCAAAAGAAAACATCCTTCTCTGGAGACAGTTTTCAGTGAAACAGCTTTTCTTTATTGGGAAGGGGCGAATAAAGTCTATATAAACCTTTGGAAGTGGGTAGGTATTTTTTGGTGTGTGTGTGTGTGTGTGTGTGTGTGTGTGTGTGTGTGTGTGTGTG
>OU015760.1:59203269-59222176 GCA_907169655.1 Acomys percivali
TGTGTGTGTGTGTGTGTGTGTGTGTGTGTGTGTGTGTGTGTGTGTGTCCCCATTATTGGCTGCCCCCCACTCCAAAGTGGTGGTGGGGCTTCCTTTGTATGGAGAGGATTTCCAGTTACTAATCAGTCCTGTCCTTATAGGGAGAGAAGAAGCTTAACCTGAAACTTGGCCTCCAGGTTACAAAACTGCTTCAAGGGTGGCAGAGCTGGGGGTCCCAAGGATATGTGTAAGCTGGACCATGCAGACCCAAAGCCTGGAGGAAGCAGTCATATTTCTGTTGGTCTCAGGATGAGCTATTTGCGGTTTGGATACATCTCTACTTTACTTTTGCTCTGGACCATATCCTACTCCTCCCTTCAGTTGCATTGCTTTCTGGCCTCACGTGAGGTCATAGGGGATTTCAGGTTAGCCTAGACTATAGGGTAAGATCCTGTGTCAAAACCCAAAATGTGTAATGAAAGCAAAGAAGGTAAATGATATCTAGCATACCTGGATGCAAATCTAAACTGCAGTAATAGTTACTCTTTAACATTCCAGTGAGTCTGTGCCTTGGTTTCTTCATTTGACCAATGTCACTTCTGAGGTCATTAAACATATAGAGTTAAGAAGTGGAAAGAACTTAAACAAATATTTATTTAGGTAATGTTGTACACACTTTTCTTTTATGTGCCTAGTATAGACTAATTTGGCTTTTGGATACCCTTATTTCCATTCCAAACACCCACCCCTTTTGTTTTTAGAAAAAGGATATTATCTTTTATGCATTTTGTGGAACAAATATTCAATACAACACAGTTTGCTAATGTTGGTAAAAATAGGCCTGGTATTTGCATATTTTTTATAATTGTTTAAGATCAGATGAAATAGGAGTATTTGAGAAGATTTTTAGACTTTCAGATTGTTTAATGCCTATTACTTTGTTTAGACAAAGCTGTAGAAGGTAAATACATGGTTGCTTAGCAACTGGGAATTTTGTCAGGCATTTAAAGCCACAGTAATTTGCTCAAAATTGCAACCAGTCTTCTAAGCTGTGTTTTGGTTGCACTCTACAATGCTTTGCCAACCATTCTTAATTGTCATTTCCCTCGCTGACTCCATTCTGAAATTAAAATTCACTGTCTTTTTTACATCTTCCAGTCTTAGTAAAGGGCAAGTTAAGTATTAACATGGACTGTTTTTATCCTCTCTTCATATCTGTCTACAACTCAACTGTGTCTCTAAAAGTTTTATATATATTTGATATCTAATGCCTACACCATTTCTTGCTTAACTCTAAGTTCTATCTAATATTGAGAGAACATCTAGTTATAATTTGTCAAACATTCTCTCAGTATTGACAGTATGTATTATCGATAATATTGTGTTTGTTACTGGTTGGTGACCAGAATCATCATTGTAATGTTGATCTATAATTCCTTACAAATGCCTTCTTTGCACTTTTACATTTAAATGTTTTAGTTACTTTACCAGTATGACCTAATAATTATTTTTACAGCAGTATTTTCTAACCTGTTAGCAATTAATCAAGACAGAGATACCTGTTAAATTTTAAAATAGCCTTAATTAACCTTGGGCAGGGCAGATATTAATACACTAAACTACTTCCCATAGTGGGTCAGGTATGGAATAATTGCCCCAATCCCATGTCACCTGCTCCTAATATTTCTATCAAGCTATAATCTATCCATAATCCCAAATACTTGCTAATTATCATCATCTGGGTCAAGTATCCATCCACACTGGCCATGTGCTTCTCCTTCACTTAACCCATGGTTCAGCCTTCTTCATTCCCCCTCCTCTGGTCTCTTCTCCTCCCAAGATTCTCTCTGTCTCCCCAAGCCAGGGAATCTTATGTCATGCCTATCAAATTTTCCCTGCCCAGATGTGATGGTCTTTTATTGGTCAAACAAGTTAAGCTCTTAGGCAAAGTGCAGGTGGGGCACAGAGACAGCAAGCAGCAATTAGCATCAAAATACATCAGACCAACCTCCAACCCTTAAATTATTTCATAACCATTTTATTTATTTACTTACTTACTTGGTTTTTTTACTATTGTTTTTTGACAATTTAAACATGAGTACTATATTTACATCATTTTCACTCTTTTCTCTCACCACTCAAATTCCTTTCCTGTACACCCTCTGAATTTCAGAGAGATTTTCTTTAATAACTACTGTTAAATAGATACATCTATGTCAATGGCTATCTATATGCCTATGTGTCTCTATATATCATCTATCTTCTACCTACTCACACACACAAACTAATAGTTTTATTAGTATGTATATGTATGTATGCTCAGGGATGACCACTTGAGCTTGTATAACCTGTCATTGGGTTCTTCACTAGAGAACTCTGGTTGTTTCTTACTGTAGATCTTCATCTAAGGGTGAAAACAATTATTGTTTTCATTATATAAGTCTTTTTAAAATTTATTTTATTAATTTATTCTTGTTACATCACTATGGTTATCCCATCCCTTGTATCCTCCCATTCTCCCCTCCCTCCCATTTTCCCCTTAATCCCCTCCCCTATGACTGTTCCTGAGAGGGATTACCTCCCCCTGTATATGCTCATAGGGTATCAAGTCTCTTCTCGGTGACCTGCTGTCCTTCCTCTGAGTGCCACTAGGTCTCAGGCAAATATATTGAGATTTCATGGGTACCGATTTCCCTATCACACAGAAATATACTGTTTGACAGCAAAGGCCCCGGTCTTCTGGCTCTTATATTTCCATCTCATCTTCTAGAATATTACCTAAACATTAGTGATAGGAATTCCATTATACATGTATGAAGTTGGTTTGGGTACCTCATAGTCTTTCTTTTTGTTTGTTTGTTTGTTTGTTTGCATTTACATTTTTATCAGTTTTGGATTTCTTGTAATGGCTTTTGACTTTTTATTAGTACAGGTTGTACTTACTGTATTCTGATGTTTTAAGGTCCAAATGTGTTTTTAAATTTTTGTTTGTTTGTGCTTTTTCCTTCACAGAGTTCCAAACATCAGCATCTCACAAAAATGACTACTATATCTACCTAGAAGACTTATTATAAATGTTTTTATTTCCTCAGATGAGAATATCAAATGAGATCTGTACATTACATGGGCTGGGTCCAGAGTGTTTCTATCTCTATTCTAACTATCCCTAGGCATAGGCTTGGAAACTTATAGCCTTCACACAATCTAATCTTCTGCAATCCTGGATCTAGGAGGCTTAAGCTCCCAGCCTCCATCTGCCAACCAACTCTTAGAATGTTTTCAGCCTCTGAGACTTACTTCTGAATAAGCTCACACTTTCTACTTCTTTCTGAACTTTGGCTGGTCAACTCAGCTGTTCTGGCTCAAAAGTCTTTTCCAAGCTGTCTGAATCAAATTGACTTCTCTTGGCTCCTCATTGAATTGCTCTGCTTGGAAAAGCTGCTTCTGAACTCCAGAAACTGAGCCACATGAAGTCAACTGCACTCAACTGAACTGTACCAAACTCTACTATACTATCTCCATGAACTATCTTGCTCTCTCTCTGTGCTGCTCTTAAGTATCTTCGTTCCTGTCTGTTCTTATAAGAATTGGGCATATCCGATCTCTGATTAATTCTGTTAAACCTTTCTCTGATTCATCTCTTTGCCTACCCCTCAATTAGGCCTCATTGTTTGGGATTAAAGGCATGTCTATACTCCAGCTAGAAGGAATAAAGATATCTAGTGTCTATATTTCACACAAAGGGATTAAAGGTGTGTACTAAGGGTGTGTCTTTATTCCAGCCTGATCATACAGACCTAGATCTTTGGATGTGATCCTTTTCCAGAGCAGCCATATTGCTGGACTAAAATTCCTCTACATTTATTTTATATTTTTCCATTACATAATTTAGAAATATTTTTTCATACAATATATTTTGATCAAGTTTTTCTCACCCAACTATTCCTAGATAACCACAACCTCCCTAAACCCTCAACTTCAAGCCTTGTGTCTCAAAACAAAACCAAATACACTTTGCTCTTCTTAATTGTGTTGAATGTCAAAGATACCCTTAAAGTAAACTTGAAGTTAAATCACTACAAATGTGATATATTTGTAAATATAATTATCTTTTTCTACTGAAAAGTATTGTAAGAAAAGTTTTCTTTAGCTGTGGACATGGATGATGATGATGATGATGATGATGATGATGATGATACTACTAAAAAATAATATGATAACTACACAGTTTTTCACTAAAACATAGTAGAAAGAAAATGTCAATAGAATAATTATTTTACAAGGTCCTTCTGAGACAATCCAGTGTAGTTTTTCTTTATGTGCATAAATAAATTGAAGCACAGAAAATCTACACCATACCATTACTTCCATAATATGTTCAGTGCCTGAGATGATAAAAAAAATTCTTTGTATAGCTATTTGATTTGAAACAAGAATACAGGATTATTAGTTGAACTATTTAAATAAAACACCAGGAGATGGGACTATTTCCTGACTTAGTTACTGGCAGGCTCCAAACTAAGCCTCTCTCTCAAGCTCCCTTCTGGTCTTCAGAGATTCTCACTTATAAAATTGGAAGGTTAATTTAAATATTTACTGAACTTATTGTTGTAAAATATATTCCTCGGCATGTTAAGCTTAATATAGGATCACATGTACTTAAAAGGAATATAGATTATATCATATTCTTATGTTGAATTTAAGTTAAAAAGAAAGTGTAGATAAATATTCAATGGGACAGGGATACCCTCTTCAGTCACATATGTTTGAAATACTAGATTTCCAAAAACAGAAATATGAAACTGAGCTGTTCACCAAATGAATTAAAAACTTAAAATATATGACATGAAAGTACACAACTTCCCAAACAAAGCACAGGCAAAAAAATTCTTGACATTTCCTTTGTAGGAATTCCTTGATATGACACCAGAAGCACAAGGAATAGAAGCAAAATGAAAAGTGTAGTGACATCGTAGTGAAAAGCTTATGACCAGCAAGTAAAATAGTCAAAACAGAAGAAAGAAAATTAATGAAATGGAAAAGGTTTCAGATTATATATCCAAGAAAAAAGTTAATATCCAAAATATGAGCAAAAATTTAAAGCTCAGTAATACCAAGAATGTCATCAACAGCATAAATATATACTAGTTGATACATTTATGAAAATGAAAAGCAGGGTTCCAAGAATATATTTCATTTTCCTTTTAATTACATGACTCATATTCAGCATTTTTCTTCTTCAGTCTCTGTTACCCTATTCAGTATTATATTTTCTAGTTCAATTCATTTACTTGCAAATACTAAGGAAATGTTCAACTTAGTAAAAAGGGAGCCCACAGAATGAGAGAATATTCTGATTAGCTATACTGCTGACAGAAGATTAATATACAGAATATATAAAGAACTCAAAGTGCTGAGTCATGAAAATAAACTGACACAATTAAAAATTGCATTATTGATCTGAGCATAGAGCTCACAAAAGAAAATATAAAAATTGCTAATAAATAATTCAAACATGTTCATCATCTTTAGCAATTAGGAAAATAGAAATTCAAGCAACTTAAAGATTTTATCTTTCCCTAGTCAGAATAACCAATATCAACAAAACAAGTGACAACAAATGATGGAAGGCATGTGAAGAAAGGGGAACCCTCATTCACTCTCAGTGGGATTTCAAATTGGTACAGCCACTGTGGAAATCAGTATGACAAATTCTCAAAAAGCTAGATGTAGAATTATAATTCCTTTCTTTCTTTATCCATTCTTCTACTGAGGGACATTTATAAAAACAAGGAATTCCCGAAATTTGTGGACAAATGGATTGAGCTAGAGATGATCATAATGAGTGAGTTAACCCAGAAGCAGAAAGACTCAAATGGTATATACTCACTTATATCTGCATACTAGCCCAATAAGCATGTCCCACGAAAGCCTTCCCTTACCAGGAAACTGGGACCGAGGGGAAGACATCCTATTGGGACTCTAGATGAGAGAACAATGGGAGAATAGCAATGTAGAAGGATCCAGTGGGTCCTAGAAACCTACAAGTAGAACATTATGATAGGCAGATTTGGGTCATGGGGTCCCGCTCAAACTAAGGCACTAGCCAAGGACAATACAGGCGGTAAAATTTAAACCCCTACCATGATCTAGCCCATGGACAGGACAGTCTCCACACTTGAGTGGAGAGAGGGATTTGACTTTCTCATGTACTCTGGTGCCTCACATTTGACTATGTCCCCTGGCGAGGGAGACCTAGTGGCACTCAGAGGAAGGACAGCAGGTCACCTAGAAGAGACTTGATACCCTATGAGCATATACAGAGGGAGGTAATCCCTCTGAGGAACAGTCATAGGGGAGGGGAATAAGGGGAAAATGGGAGGGAGGGGAGAATGGGAGGATACAAGGGATGGGATAACCATAGAGATGTAACAAGAATAAATTAATAAAAATAAATAAAGAAAGAAAGAAAAAAAACATTAAAAAAAAGAATTATAATTCCGTTATACCATTCCTCTGCGTTATACTCCATGGATACTTGCTCAGCCATGTTTAGTGCTGCTCTATTCAAACTAGCTAAGAAACAGAAACAACCTAAATGTCTTTCAACAGATGATTGAATAAAAAGAACATGTTTATAGATATACATACATACCATGGAATTATATTTATCTGTAAATTTTTACATATACATAGATGAAACCTCACAAAAGAGCTGATTTCCGAATCTGTGACTAAAACAGCAAAGTTCATGTGACAAAGAAATGTGTCTGGGTATATAATTGTAATTATAGCACTTTCACTTAAAAAAAAATTTCCCCATTATACTGTTTCCAAATTCTCTGATGTATATTGAAGTTCTGATATGTAAGTAAAATTTATTATTCTCAAATTAACATTATTATTAGTCTATCTGAATGGCTACACCGTGGGAATTTGTGTTAGGGTGTTGTCTTTTATTAAATGTACACACATTATACTGACAAACAACTTGTGGAAAACATTAATTTGCTGTCTCTGGCATGGATTCAGTTACCTGTTCTTTCATCATTTCCCTCTTGTGGGGCTACCTATTCAAGTCACAAGGGAAAAGGATGTGCTTAGTTCTGAAGTTACCTGGTATACTGGGGTGGGTTGCTAGGGCAGGGGTGTCCCTTTTTCTGAGGAGTAGGAGACAGGGAAGAGAAGGAAGAGGGATGGAGGATGGGATTGGGAGGAGAGAAGGGAGAGATCTATGATTGTGATGTAAAGTGAATAAATAAATCAATTAAAATAAAAATGTAAAAAAGAAAACATTAATTTGAAAGTTGAAGTAAAAAGTAATTTACTATGATATTTTAAAATAAATGATAACATTTTTCTCTATTATTCTTGACTGTGTTTCTACTTGAAGACATATATATTCTCCAACAAGATTTGGAGACTCAAACTTCATGATTTATGAGTGCAAAGTCATTGTAATGTAGACCATGAGCTATTTTAGAGCATAGGAGATATAGACTAAGCCTCTAAACTTTGAGTCAAATGAAAAGAGCTGTAAAATGGGAACTAACAACATATGACTAAATGTAGTAAGAGGAACTTGTCCTTTAATAATGTTCATTAATTTACATTGGTGCAATTTTAAAACTTGAATATGTGTAGCTTCCACTAACTGATATGACCCTTTGATACCTATCTTTGTGTATATAACTGAATAATAAAAGTTTATTGTTTTTTTTGTTACATGAAGAAACTGAATTTGGTATGTTTTCAGTTTCATTGTAGCAATATTATAACATGATTTTTCAACAGTTTGATATTACTTTTTGAGTTTGCTCACTGATATTTCTTTGCACAGAATACAGATGTTATTTGTTTAGACAAATGTGTACATTTTGCATCTTTTCATTGTGTCTGGAAATTTAAAATATTTAAGGAGACTTGTTCACAAATATTCTTAATTTTATTTTGTACACACTCAGATTTTAAGTTTTGGACTACTTTCCCTTTTTGCTGTTAATAATTCTTTTAGTTAAAAAATGAATTAAGTGAACAACTACAATATTTAATCTTTTTACTTATTTGTTTCTCTGTGTTTTTAACTGAAGATAAAGCCCATATTTTAATATTAAAATATATTTTAATGCTGTTTGTTATAAGAAGTTATTTTTAGTTGAAATATATATTTTTCAATTATTCATTTTAATGCTTACTTGTGGTTCAACTTTTGACTTGTATGCTCAGCATATTCTTTTTAAATAACTGCACAGATTTTACTGCCATTAAGAAGTGATCTATTTTTAAATTGGTGGTTCTGGTTTAGGTATAACAGCTGCAGCAATGGCTGAGGCAATGAAGATCCAGAAGATGAAGCTTATGGCAATGAATACTCTTCAGGGAAATGGAAGCCAAAATGGGACTGAGTCAGAGCCAGATGACCTTAATTCTACCACAGGTGAGTGTTTTCAGCAGTTGCCAAAAGGTAACACTTACTGTTTAATTAAAGGATGGACGAGAGTAGGAGAAATGAACAGAGACTATTATATGTGTTTGATTATAATAGTTACTCCAGAAAGAGCCTTTAGCTTGTTGATAGCATGTACACTAAAACTAGAAAACTACTGCAGGTTATAACTCCAGACTCCCATTTCATAAATATTTAGAAATCTTTCTCTGTCTTTGTCTCTGTCTCTGTCTCTCTTACACACAGACACACACAGACACACACAGACATCCACAGACACACAGACACAGACACACACACACACACACACACACACACACACACACAGAGAGAGAGAGAGAGAGAGAGAGAGAGAGAGAGAGAGAGGTTCTTTACATAACATTGGTTGACCTTAAATCCATAGCACTCTTCCTTAGCCATTATGCCTAACACCTTTCTACTGCTTTGTTGTGTGATTTTATGCTAATTCTTATAATATTAGCCATTGCACTCCCTGTCTAAAAAACATTGCACTACTCAAGATTCAAGCCATATTTCTTACTCCATTATTCTTTAATTGAAAGGCACAACCCGTCTTCCAGGTTGATTGGGCCAATCTTCTCAAATTGTCAAACTACCTGTTTAGGTGAATGGTGGTTCTGGTGGACTCAAAGAATTATTCACCTTGCCTAAATTGAAAACTGTAAAATAGAGAGCTAGCAAGGAAGGAAACACAGAAGAGCGAGAGAAAGATGCTAATAGTAATACGTCTTCTCACTTCATACTGATTGCTTTTCCTTTATTCTATGATAATTGTACCTTGATCATTATCATTTCATAGTCTTCTGAAATTTTGGTAGTATATAACTGCAACTATTAGCATATTTAGATAAATAGGTGAATGAATTAATGATTAAGATTTAATTTTAGAGAAAAATAGCAACTGAAGCAACCAATAATGGTCTCAGGAGCTATAGATTCCCAAACTGGCTAATTAAACTAAAAATGATGCAGCAGATAGATATATGTCTTTATGTCTAGGCTCCCAGATGTAAAATAATGTTATGATTTTAGTTTGGAGGGAAATGGAAAACTGAATTAAGGAGGAAAACTATATAATACAATCAACATATAAAATGACTCACAAATACACTGTGGATCTCCCCATGTATACCTGCAGTGTTCCTGGGGAATCATAACTTAAGATTTAGAACTTCTTCCAGCTAGTGGTATTTTTCTTCTATATAGCATTGGTACAATTTAACAGGAAATAAATTGAAAATTCATATTTTATAGATTTATAATATATGGACTTCTGGCTACTGCAATTCTTACCAAAATACAGTGGAAAGTGTGCTATAATATTTGTAGTTTTCAAATAAAAGAAACAGAAACAAAGTAGTTTCTGTTATCTAAATAATAAAACTATTGGATTCCAGTCTTAATTTTTTATCTCATATTTGACTCGGTCAAAAGTCTTGTACTTTTTAGCATTCTGTCTAGTCACCAACACTGTATTATAAAAAGACTTTGTTTTCATCTAATCATTGGATTAATGAAGTATTAAAATGAGGACACATGAAAAGACAATTTATAATACAAGGTTTACTTCCAATACTTTAAAAGTGCTATTGCTGGGTGTTTCGGACTACTAAGTTATAAAGATTAATTGTTACCTGATCAAATCCTGGTCATGTCAATTACCAGCCTATTTTTATTATAAGAACATTCATCCCAGGCTTAACAGACAAATATGATTCTATAGATAGATAAGGTAAAACAGATAAGGTCTTCAAAAACCCCGGAGACCTACAGAATATGGCATTTAAAGATGTTTTAAAGACTCTTTGACAATAAGACAGGTCATCTCTTAGCAACAAAGAAGATGATGAGCATCAAAGAACTTCCGTATGGAGATGGTTTCAAATGTGGCAACCCAGCCACTGGGCAAAACATCATCGCTTCCTACCACAGACAGAACTCTGACTATAAAAGGGCAAGCTTGGATGCAGATAGAGTCAATGGCCAAACTCTGGCAAGACAATGTAAGCAAGTCCTCAATAGATCCTGGCTCACATTTATGTCTGTCAGATATACTGGACCAGAAGGCTGAAGATGATGCTCTCATGTTATTGAGAAGTTTGGGTGACTATTCAGGTAGCAAATTGTCTCAGTCATTTTCTCATTTGAGAAGCTGCTAACCTGTACTTCGTGTTTACTTAGGTAATTAATTTTATTCCTTCTCAAGTCTCTGATGTAGTTGAAGACCAAATAGTTTAGTTTCTTTTTACTATAAAGCTTAGTTGCTTAGGGGTTAAGATTTTTTTAGTTCTAGATATATGTTTTAAGATGATAAAGATGAGATATGATAGATACTGATTTACACTCAGAAGTTTAGACACATCAAGATAGGAAAGATGTTTTATTCAAGATAATCAAATACAAATAACCAAAACACTATAAATGTGACATTTCTATAATTCCTAATTATTTTGTGGTTCTTGCTGTAGGTCGTTTCTTGTATATATGTGTAATAATATAAATGTATATGCAAAGAAGAAAATTGAGGAAAAATTAAAAAGCAAAGAAACAAACAAACAAACAAACAAAAAAACAAAAAGAAGAGAACTCCTGGGTTCTGTGTTCCAAAGGCTATCTATTCAAGTTGAAATTCAGCCTTAAGATATCCTAAATGTGACCATTGAAAGAAAATAATAGTCATTTGAAGTTTAGTGTTTTTATGAAGGAATAATTTGAAACAATAAATTTATTACATGCCTACATATATATTTCAGAATACTCATTTTAATACAAGCCTTTCTTTTTAACAAAAGATCACAAACTCTTTTGAGTAGCATACCAGTGTCTCAATTTCCAGTGCTAAGTAATTATTAATTTTACTTACTAGATATAATCTTCTTTTTCATAAGAATAAATTATTTTGATAAAAAGATTTCCCCTGCATTTGATGTTATATGGGTTACTATAGAAACAGAATACAGTAATTTTTGTTATGGACCATGCAGCATTTATAATACAATTTCCTCATTTTGATGTAGAAAAACATCTTTTGTGCCTCATGTAGTGAAGGAAAATCAACTTGAATCTCTATAATGTTATTAGTATATTGAAGTTTTAAGTTTTTAGTAGCCCACATAAATGAAGTGCTTGATTTACTAAAAAATAATAAATTATAATTTTAAAAGTTTACATTACAAATATAATTTTATTAAGTGGCATTTTTTTTATTAATTTGAAATACCAGTATGCCTTTGATGTCTTCAGTTTTCCTATCTCAGGGTTTAAAATGAGATCAAAGACTTGGCCAGATTTCTCATTTTTCAACTTTATTTTAGTACTTTCCACGAAGAAAAGGAAGTATATGGTCTTGAAAAGGGAGATCAGAGTCAGCAACATTTATGACTTAATTACTAGTTATGGGCATGGTCTTCCTAAATGTTCATGGTTTAAATAGAACTGTGAAATTGTATGTATAAAACAAAGCAAAGTTAGGTCTTAGAGAATAATTAAGGCATTGTTTACATGGTGGGTAATGGATACTATCAGGCAAACAAACTGTACTTGATTTAGTAGTTATAGTCAATTAATTGGGTTATTATTTATCAGTGAGGAATACACACTGAATTTTTATTTACATGCTGACATAAAAGTGAGCATTACTTATAAGCTAATATTATTTTGTGGATTTTTGTTTTTTTGTTTTTGTTTTTTGAGACATGGTTTATCTGTGTAGCCCTGGTTACCTGGACTCACTTTGTAGACCAGGCCTGCCCCAAACTCCCAGAGATTTGTGTTCCTCTGTCTCTCTGAATGTTGGGTATTTTGTGTTTTCTTATATGAAATTCTATTAACTTGAAACACCTAGTAAGTAATAAGTATTTCACAAAGGACAAGTGTCACTAGATATGCTAGTTATTTATTTCACTCCTTTAGGTTAGTGTGCTTTTTATATCAACTTAACATTGACTATGTATGCTATTTAAACAATATAACAAAAAGGCAATATTTTGGTCTCTAATAAGAGAAAATAAAAATTCCTAAATTTTAATGATTATTATCTCAAAAAGGATGTATAAAAAACCCCCAAGTCATTATACAGGTGACTCTAATATGAAGTAGATAGCATGATAGCTGGAGAGCTAGCCCTGCCCTCTCACTGGCTATAGCACCCAGGAGAGGAGGCCCTGAAATAATTCTGGGTAAAACAGTGGAGCTGAACCCTGATGGTGTAGGCAGAATTGAGACAACCCCAAGGACTTGAGAGTGGGAGAACTGTTCCAGCCCCTCACAGGCTTCAGCACTTGGGAGAGTGGGCCCCATATCTTGACTAGGCAGCACAGTAGAGCTGCCCCTGGAAGCCTAGTTACAGATTAGCAGGCCCTGAGTGCTGGAGAGCAGGCCAGCTGACCCTCTCTCCTGTTTAAGGAGGCATTGGGTGGACAGGCCAGAGTAGTGCTGTAGAGCTCTCCCTCTTGATGATAAGGGAAAGCTAATGCACTGACCAAATGAGCTATCACCCAGGCCTAGTTCCAGGGCTCTGAGTTGGCCCACTCCAAAATCTACATCATTTGCAAATTGCTGAGAGGTGTGAAAGTGCCATCCATGCTAATCCAAGGCTGCAAGATATCCATGACACAGGACAACAACAGGTTAAGAGGGAAGAGGCCCTGTTTTGATCCAATATTAATGGTGCTACTGAAGCCAGAGATCTCAAACCAGACCAAATGACTCACTGCAATAAATATTTTCAAGTAAAGTTATGTGGGTAGGGGTTTAAGTTTACCACCTGGATTGTCCTTGGCTGGTGCCTTAGTTTGAGCGGGACCCCTGGGCCCAAATCTGCCCATCAAAATGTTCTACTTGTAGGTTTCTAGGACCCTCTGGACCCTTCTACATTGCTATCCTCCCATGGTTCTCTTATCTAGAGTCCCAATAGGATGTCCTCCCCTTTGTGCCAGTTTCCTGGTAAGTGAAGGCTTTCGTGGGACATGCCCCTTGGGCTAGTATGCAGATATAAGTGAGTATATACCATTTGAGTCTTTCTGCTTCTGGGTTAACTCACTTATTATGATCATTTCCAGCTCAATCCATTTGTCCACAAATTTCGAGAATTCCTTGTTTTTAATAGCTGAGTAGTATTCCATAGTGTATATGTACCACAGTTTCTTTATCCATTCTACTACTGAGGGACACTTAGGCTGTTTCCATGATCTGGCTATTATGAATAAGGCTGCTTTGAACATGGTTGAGCAAAGTTTCTTGTTGTGTGCTGGAGAATATTCTGGATATATTCCCAGGAGTGGAATAGCTGAGTCTTGAGGAAGCCCTATTCCAAATTTTCTGAGATAGCACCAGATAGATTTCCAAAGTGGCTGTACTAGTTTGCATTCCCACCAGCAATGAAGGAGTGTTCCTCTCTCCCCACATCCTCGCCAGCATGTGGTGTCGCTTGAATTTTTTATCTTAGCCATTCTGATAGGTGTAAGATGGAATCTCAGAGTTGTTTTGATTTGCATTTCCCTGATGACTAAGGAGGTTGAGCCTTTCTTTAAGTGTTTCTCAGCCATTTGCTATTCCTCTGTTGAGAATTCCCTGTTTAGTTCCAAGCTGCTACCCAGATCTAGCCAATGGACAGAACATTCTCCAAAGTTGAGTGGAGAGTGGGATATGACTTTCATACAAACTCTGGTGCCTCATATTTGACCATGTCCCCTGGAGGGGGAGACCTGGTGGCACTCAGAGGAAGGATAGCAGGATACCAAGAAGAGACTTGATACCCTATGAGCATATAGAGGGGGAGGAAATCCCCCTCAGGGACAGTCATAGGGGAGGGGAATAAGGGGAAAATGGGAGGGAGGGAAGAATGGGAGGCTCCAAGGGATGGGATAACCATTGAGATGTATCAAGAATAAATTAATAAAAATAATAATAAAATTAAAAATATAAAGATATATGGACCTATTGTGACATACTACAGCTTCCACAATGAGATGTTTTCTATGCTTTGTTTTCTTCTTTTGGTGTTGCTGCTGCTGCTGCTGTTGGTGGTGTGTGTGTGTGTGTGTGTGTTTGTGTGTATGTGTGTGTGTGTATGTGTGTGTGTGTGTGTGTGTGTGTGTGTGTGTGTGTGTGTGTGTGTTTGTTTATTTGCTAGGGCAAAGGACAAATATGAGGGGATGGGGAAATGAGCAAGACTGGAGTGCATGATGTGAAACTCTCAAACAATCAATAAAAAGTCAAAAAAACAAAACAAAGAAGAAAACTTATATAATAGTTTGATCATATTCACCTGCCTCACCTAAGTCTTGTCTATTCTAGCATCATTTTTATACCCATTAAAACCAATTTTTGATGCCACCATATTCTTGGATGTGTCTTCTTCCACTGATGTGTGGTCCACTTACCAGGACTGACTCCCTTTTGGATAAGCTATCAGTTGTTAATAGCTTTGCTGTTAGGGGTGGAATTTTATGCTAAATTTCCCCATTCATGCTGTGATTTGGTCTGTCATCAGCTTGAAATAATTTTGTGTATTCTGTTGCAACCAATGTGGGTTCATGTGTGCAGATGCTGTGTCTAGAATATATTTCCTTGTAATCCTCCATTGTCTCTGGCTCTCACTCTTTTTTTTCCCTATTGTGGTTTTAAATTTTTTTTATTGAATTTCTTCACTTTACATCCTGATTGTAGCCCTGTCCTGATCTCATCCTTCTTCCCTCATACCTTCTCCCTTCCTTCCATAGTCCTCAGAAAGGGGAGCCCTCCTCCCCTAACACCTAACCTCAGCCTATCAAGTCTCACCTGAACTGCCTGCATACTCTTCCTCTGTGGCCTGGCAAGGCCACCCAGCCAGGGGGAAGTGATCAACATATGGGCCCCAAAGTCCATGTCAGAAGTAGTCTCTACTCTCCATATTATAGGACCCACAAGGAGACTATGCAGCTTATCTACTACATCTGAGCAGAAGGTCTATGCCCTTACCATGCATAGCCCTTGGTTGGCTCATCAGTCTCTGCAGCACCACTCTCCTCCACCCAGATTTGTTGGTTATCATTCTTTCTTCCCTGGAGTCTGGTCTGATTCCTACACCTTGTGAGAAGTGGTAAGGCATACATATTACTTTAGGGGGGGGGTATTTTGTAGTATCTTAATATGCCAACTTCGTCAGCTTTGGGTCTCTGTGTTAATCACTGTATTAGTTTCTTTTCTATTGCTGTAAGAAAACACAATGACCAACACAACTTATAAATGAAAGTATTTGTGTTTATTGTTTCAGAGAGTTAGAGTTTATGCTAGACAAGCAAAGATATGGCAAAAATAACATAGCAGAATTCACTTCTTGATCCACAAATATAAGACAAAGAGAATATACTGGGAACTGCATGTGTTTTCTTTTTAATCACAAAGGAGGCACCCAGTGATAGACCTATTTAAATAGTGCCACAGCTCCTAGTCATCCTAAAACAGTTCCACCAACTGGGTGTCAAGTATTCTAAAATATGAATCTATGGGGGCCAAACATGTCTCAATAGCTACACTCACCATCTACTGCAAATAGAAGCTTTTTAGATTAGGTTAAGATGCATTGGTCTGTGGATATAATGATAAATCATTTGGAGTCACTTTAACACTATTTTCACTTATTTAAATAATAGTAGTACATTCTCTCCTTTAGCCTATGGCTTGTCTAGTCTCAAGTTCACAGAGTGACAATAGTGCCAGGTATAGCTTTCATCTTGTTGAGTGATAATTCAATCCAGTGAGTTTGTGGTCCTTTACTTTCATCAGGTTTATATAACTATTCCACCAGTGAGTGTGTCTTGCCGGTCATTATCGTAACTCATAGGGTTGACCACTGGGAATACTTGATTATTATTTCATTTGGTAATTGTATGACATCTTCCAACATTATAAAATTTACTAAATAGGGATGAAATATCTAGGTTTAAACTAGCCTCCTTTATAAGCTTTTTTGACTGCCTAGTACGCATTGATGCCATGTCACAGGATAATTTTATTCTTTATGTATGTGTATATCTCAATATACTTGAAAGACTTAAAAGTCATACGTTTTCATATACCTTTTTTGAAAGATTTTTTTCCTACTTGCTAGCCTTGTGTCCCATTTGTTTTGTTTTGTTTTGTTTTTGGTTAAAAAATTTAATTTAATTAATTAATTTATTCAGATTACATCTCAATTGTTTCCCCATCCCTTGTACCCTCCCATTCCTCCTTCCCTCCCACTTTTACCCTATTCCCCTCCCCTAGGTCTGTGACCAAAGGGGACCTCCTCCCCCATTATATGGTCATAGTCTATGACTATCAAGTCTCATCTTGGTAGCCAGCTTATCCTTCCTCTGAGTGCCACCAGGCCTCCCTACCAAGGAGAAGTGGTCAAATTTGGGGCATCAGAGTTCATGTCTGAGTCAGTCCCCACTCTCCACACAACAAAGTGGAGAGTGTCCTGGTCATTGGCTAGATATAAGTATGGGTTCAATTTTACTGCATGTATTGTCCTTGGTTGATGCACTTGTTTGAGCAGACCCAATGGGTCCATATCCACCCATGATGATGTTCTTCTTATAGGTTTCTAAGACACTCTGGATCCTTCTATTTCCCATTCTCCCATGCTTCTCTCACCTAGAGTCCCAATAGGATGTCCTCCCCTCTGTCCCACTTTCCTGGTAAGTGAAGACTTCCATTGGACTTCCCTTTTGGGCTAGTGTCTGATTATAAGCGAGTATGTACCATGTGAATCTTTCTGAGTCTGGGTTAACTAACTAAGTATTATAATTTCTAGATCCATCCATTTGTCCAAAAATTCCAGGATTTCCTTGTTTTTAATAGCTGAGCAGTATTCCATAGTATAAATGTACCACAGTTTCTTTATCCATTCTTCAACTAAGGGACATTTAGGTTCTTTCCAGATCTTAGATATTATAAATATGGGTTTATTCCAAGGAGTGGAATATATGGGTTTTGAGGTAGCCCTATTCCCAGTTTTCTGAGAAAGGACCAGATATATTTCCAAAGTGGTTGTATAAGTTTGCATTCCCACCAACAGTGAAGGAGTGCTCTCCTTTCTCCACATCCTTGTCAGCATGTGCTGTCACCTGAGTTTTTGGTCTTAGCAATTCTGAAGGGTGTAAGATGGAATCCCAGAGTCGTTTTGCGTTTGCATTTCTCTAACAACTAAGGATGTTGAACAATTCTTTAAGTGTTTCTCAGCCATTCCATATTCCTCTGATGAGAATTCTCTGTTTAATTCTGAGCCCCTTTCTTAATTGGGTTATTTACTTTGGTGGTGTTTAATTTCTTGAGTTCTTTATATATTTTGGATATTAGACCTTTGTCAGATATAGAGTTGGTGAAGATCTTTTCCCAGTCTATAGGCTATTGCTCTGTTCTATTGGCAGTGTTCTCTGCCTGACAGAAGGTTCTCAGTCTCATGAGTTCCCATTTATTAATTGTTGACCTTAAGGCTTGGTCTGTTGCTGTTCTGTTCAAGAATTTGCCTCCTGTGCTGATGTGTTCCAGGTTCTTCCCCACTTTTTCTTCTAACAGATTTAATATTGCTGGTTTTATGTTGAGGTCTTTAATCCACTTGGACTTGAGTTTTGTGCACGGTGATAAATATGGATCTAATTGCATTTTTCTACATGTAGACATCCAGTTAGTTAGATCTGCACCATTTGTTGAAGATGCTATCCTTTTTCCATTGAATAGATTTGGCTTCTTTGTCAAAAATCAAGTAACTATATGTTTGTGGATTAATTTCTGGGTCTTTGATTTGACTCCATTGATCAACCAGCCTATTGCTGTGCCAGTACTGTGCTGTTTTAATTACTGTTGCTCTATAGTACAGCTTGAGGTCAGGTATGGAGATTCCTCTGGAGGATCTTTTATTGTATAGGATTGTTTTTGCTATTCTGTTTTTTTATTATTCCATGTGAAGTTGAGAATTGATCTTTCAACGTCTTTTAAAATTGTGTATGTATTTTGATAGGGATTGCATTGAACCTGTAAATTGCTTTTGGTAAGATGGCTGTTTTTACTATGTTAATTCTCCCAATCCATGAACAAAGGAGATCTTTCCATCTTTTGATGTCATCGTTAATCTCCTTCTTCAGAGATTTGACCTTTTTTTCAAACAAGTCCTTCACTTGTTTGGTTAGAATCACTCCTAGATATTTTATATTGCTTGTGGCTAATGTGAAGGGTGTAGTTTCCCTAATTTCTTCCTCTGCTCAATTGTCTTTTGTATATAGGAAGGCTACTGACTTTTTTGAGTTATTTATGTATCCAGCCAATTTGCTGAAGGTGTTTATCAGCTGTAGGAGTTCTCTGGTGGAATTTTGGGGGTCACTTATATACACAACCATGTCATCTGCAAATAGGTATAAACTGACTTCCTCCTTTCCTTTTTGGATTCCCTTGATCTCTCTCTCTCTCTCTCTCTCTCTCTCTCTCTCTCTCTCTCTC
>OU015760.1:59222276-59291140 GCA_907169655.1 Acomys percivali
CTCTCTCTCTCTCTCTCTCTCTCTCTCTCTCTCTCTCTCTCTCTTTTGGCTTATCATTCTGGCTAGATCTTCAAGAACTATGTTGAAGAGATATGGAGAAAGTGGGCAGCCTTCCTTTGTCTCTGATTTTAGAGGAATTTCCTTGAGTATCTCTCCATTTAATTTGATGTTGGCTATTGGCTTTGTGTATATAGCCTTTATTATATTTAGGTATGTTCCTTGTATCTCCGATCTCTCCAATACATTAAACACGAATGGGTGTTAGATTTAGTCAAATGCTTTTTCTGTATCCCAGGAGATGATCAGGTGTTCTTTTCTTTCAGTTTGTTTATATGGTGGATTACATTGATGGATTTCCATATATTAAACCATTACTGCATTCCTGGAATGAAGCCTACCTGGTCATGGTGAATGATATCTTTGATATGCTCTTGTATTCAGTTTGCGAGTATTTTATTGAGTGTTTTTGTCTCAATATTCATAAGAGAAATTGGTCTGAAATTCTCTTTTTTGGTTGGGTCTTTGTGAGGTTTAGGTATCAACTTGACTGTGACCTCATAGAATTAATTTGGTAATGCTCCATCCATTTATTTCTATCTTTTGGAGTAGCTTGAAGATCAGTATTAGCTCTTCTTTGAAAGTCTGGTAGAATTCTGCACTGAAACCATCTGGCCCTTTTTTGTTTGTTTGTTTTGTTTTTGTTTTTGTTTTTGTTTTTGTTTGGGAGACTATTAATGACTGTTTCTATTTCTGTAGGAAAAATAGTACTATTTAACTTATTTATCTGATCTTGATTCAATTTTGTCAGGTGGAATCGATCAAAAAAAGTGTCCATTTCCCTTAGATTTTAAAATTTTGTGGCACATATGCCTTAGAAGTAGGATCTTGTGATTTTTTTGTATTTCTCCAGTGTCTGTTGTTATGTCTCCCTTTCCATTTCTGATTTTGTTAATTTGGATAGTATCTCTCTGCTTTTTAGTTAGTTTGGGTTTAGTGTTATTCATTCCACCCCTTGTATTTCCTCTTTTATCTTCCTCTATATTTCCTGAGCTCAGCATAACTTTTTTTGTAATATTATTTTCTTTTAACCCTTTATACAAATGTATTGCATGTCTCTTTCCTTGAAAGCTCCTCTCATGGCCTGTTAGTAATTTCCTTACTTTATGGATATTCTAAATAAAACACATCTAACACAAGATTCAAAGTTACTATGCACAGATGAGAACAACATCATTTTTGTCTTTCTGGGTTTGAGTTCCCCCACATAATATGAGTGTTTCTAACACAATAAATTTATTTGGACATTTTGTTTTTCATAATAGCTAGTTTACATTCAATTATCTAAGTATACTACATTTTGATTTCCATTCATTAGTTGATGGATATGAAGGCCGTTTTCATTTAATAGATGTAGAGAAAAGACCTGCTATTCTTCCAGCATCTGAGATAGGAGAAAGTAGGGAATACTCTTTAACTCATTGACAAATGAAATGTCTTTCTATATTTTCTGACATAACACAGGTATGAAGACAAGCGATTAATAAATAGGACATCATGAAACTAAAATGTTTCTGTACAGAAAAGGACACAATGATCAAACTAAACAACAGAAAAAAAACTTTATTATGCAACAGCTAGAGGATTAGTATCTAAAATTTGTAAAGAACTCAGAACATTAAACATCAAGAAAATAAACTAAATTAAATGGGGCTATAGAACTAAAAAAAAAAAAAGATTTCTGAAAGCATAGAATACAAATGGCAGAGAAACAATTTAAGGTACTCAATAAAATAGTGTAATCATTCTTAATTTCATTTAACTAAAGCTCCTTTTTAAAAAATAAGGTAGGTACCAGACACAAGTCAGGTATACCCGGAGGAATTACTATCCAGAAGATATTGCTGATGGATTTATTGGTATTATATTCTTTATGCCGTATTTTCTTCATAGAAAAACAAATACTTCATTTGGAATTCTAAAACTATTTCTGATTAATGTCATTAAAATCACTCAATGCCTAAAAATAGCTCAAATCATTACATATGATTTACATTTTTCTATTACTTTTAGAGTCAGCTTAATGATGTAGGCTCCAGTCCTGAAATTTAACTAAGTATCCCTTCTGTCTTTATGAGAAGCATTTCCTCCATGAAGCACAACTCTAGATATAAATAATCTGCTTTCATTCCATTTCTTTGTGGTCATATGAAGATTTTAGGTGAGAGATTTGGGGCTCTTACATACTATTTTTACATTCTTCAAAGAAAACATTCACAGGTTGGTATTCAATTTCTTCATTGTTAATAGTTTTCAAATATGCAGATGGAAAAGAATGTCAGGTACAAAAGCGTAAAAAATATTCAATTACAGTTTTCCATTGGAATTAATAAGTTTACTTATCTTGTAATTTAAAAATAATTATATTTTTCTCTCTATGTATTACTTGAAACTTTTTCTTTTATTAAAAATATTTTTCCATACAATTTCTCTCAACTCCTCCAAGATCATCTCTATCTTCCCTTTCATCCAAGTCCACACACCTTCTGTTTCTCTTTAGAAAACAAATAGCCATCTAAAGAATAATACTAAATTAAATAAGATGAACCAAACAAAACAGGATGGGACAAAATAAACAAACTATAAAGATCAAAAGAAAGGGCACAAGAGACACATATTGAAGTAAAGACACATATGTTGGTACCCCATAAAAACAAAACAAAACAAAACCCCTGAAATCCATAATATATACTCAAAGGACATGTAAGGGGAAAAAGACATGACAAAATGTGAAACAAAGAATCTGTAAAGGTTCTACGGACTGTGCTTTATGTTGGTCATATATTGTGGGACATGGAGCCTCTCCTTAAGAGTGGTTTGTATACTTAGTGAGACTCCATTTAATAGAACTATGTAATTATTCATTTCAGAGTGGTTACCAATTGGGACTAATTTCTGGTTTAGGTATGGGGGATTGTTTATACTTTTCCTAGAACTGGGATATCATCAGGTGCAGACCTATGCAGCCCCTGTGCATGCTGCAACAGTCTCTGTGAGTTCGTAGATGTGTCAAATCTGCAGTGTTTAGAGGGCCCTGATTCTTTTGTGTCCTCTTTACTCTCAGGCTTTTAAAATCTTTTTGCTTCCTCTTCCATAGAGATCCATGATGGTCAGGAGTTGATGGATATATCTCCTTTAAGGTTTAGGTGCTTTGAGATCTCTTGCTTTATCTTTATTCCCATCTACTGCAGGAAGAAACTTCTCTTATGATAGCTGAGAAAGATACTGATTTTTGAGTATAGCACAATGTTGTTAGAAGTAATTTTATTGCCATGTTCCTTTAGAAGAACAGTAACATTTGGTTTTCCTCTAGGCCAATTTCCTATCTAATCTCAGTTTCTTGGCCACTAAAGCTGTGTCAGACATGGGTTTCATCACATTGAATGGGTCTTAAATCCAGTCAAATATTGTTTGTTTTCTCCCACAAGCTTTGTTCTACTATTGCTACTGGTACTATTACAGTATTATTACTACTGGTACATCTTGTGTAATTGTCACCAATGTTGACTGAACAGTTTGGAGTTGGGTTGCTTATACCTTTGGTAGCATATAGAGTACCTTCAACTACCATGAACACTACTCTGTAGTAGAGAAGGTCCTTGGTAGACACTGGATTGATCTTTCCTTATTTAATGAGTTCTGTAAGTGTTGTCTTTGGAAATAGAGCTTTACAGTCAGTTTGTGGAGAGCAGAGAATAGCCTTGGCAGCAATATGTTTGTTTGTTTTGCTTTTAGCCAACAACTGCATTAGATTTCTTTCATTCCTGGTACTGGAAGTTTTACTTGGTGATGAGAGGTGTGTAGATGGGGCCCCATTACTCCCATTGTTTGGCAATTTCATTTAGATCGCCTTTATATATGCATATATTTTACGACACTTCTACAATATTATGTTTCCATTTGACTTAAAATGGCCCTTAGTTTTGTTGTCCTTCCCTCTATTACCTCCTTCAATCTTTTGATCCTCCTGTTCCAGGTCCCTTCTCTGCCCTGTCCATTTTATAGTACTCTATTCTATTACCCCTACCTAGGGTGATAGAACATTCTCCACTGGTTATATAGTTGTAGCTTACTTATATATAAGACTTAACTGATAACATCAATGTATATGCAAATGCATATTTGTCTTTTGGGTTTGAGTCACCTAATTCAGAATAATTCTTTTCCAGTTCCATCCATTTACCTGTAAACTTCATGATTTCATTTTTTAAACAGAGGCGTTATTAATATCCTACTGTGTACATGTACCATATTTTCATTATCCATTCATCTTTTGACATACATCTAGTCTGATTTCAGGTTCTTGCTATTATGAATACAGCAGCAATGGGCATGATTGAGCAAGTATCTCTATGGTAGAATGAAATATCTTTTGGGTACATAGCAAAGAGTGTTATAGCTGGACCTTCAGGTAAAACCATTCTCAGTTTCCTGGGGAACACTCACACTGATTTTCATAGTAGCTGTAGAAGTTTGCACTCCCACTAGTAGAGTAGGATGAGTCTTCTCCTTATACCACATACTGTCAGCATAAGTTGTAACTTGTTTTATTGATCTTAGCAGTTCTGGCAGGTGAAAGATGAAATTTCAAAGTAGTTTTGATTTACATTTCCCAGAGGACTAAGGATGTTGAACAGTTATTTAGGTGCTTTTGAGCCATTTGTCCTTCCTCTTTGGAGATTTCTCTGTTTAAGTCTTCACACAATTTTTAAATTGGACTCCTTGTATTCTTGATGTCTAGTTCTTTGAGTTCTTTAGGTATTTTAGACATTAGGCCTCTATTGTATGTGGAGTTGTTAAAAAAAAAAAAAACCTTTTCCCATTCTGTAGCCCACTAGCTTGTCCAAATGATAATGTCCTCCACTTTACAGAATTTTTTTTAGTTTCATGAGGTCCTACTAATGGTTGTTCTTAGTGCCTGTGTTAATGGTGTTCTTGTTTAGTAAGACTTTCCTTTGCCAATGAGTTCAAGTATATTCCTCACTTTCTCTTATATCAGATTCATTTCTGTTAATTACTTTAATCCATTTGATGTTGAATTTGCTGAAGAGTGCTTAATTATAGATTTATTTGTATTCTTCCACAGGAAGCATTCGAGACTGACCAGCATTATTGGTTGATACTTGTAACTTTGTAACCTCCACTTTTCATTGATCCTTGTCATTTAATTGTAAAACTTCTGAGTTACATTTAGTTGTAATAACTTATTAAAATATGATTTGACATGTAATTTTATTCTCACGCAAACACAGAGTAGCATATGGAAAATTAGTATTTTTCTAAAGAGGATGAGGTTATCCATTCTGAATTTTTCTCTTCAAACAAACCACCTAGGCAGCATCAGAGTACATTCCCCATGATATAAATGTGTTTCTAAATGTTTTGACTCATCATAAAATAAAGAGACCACTAATCTAACATAGAGACAATCAATTTTTAGTTGAGAGGTTTGAATTGCTGAGAAGACTGTTTTCAATCGAGATGCTTTTGTTTCATTTCAGTTAACACTTTTGACAAATTATGCAAAATGAGAGGCAAGAGGGGCTAAATTAAAATTAATAAAATTAGGCTTTAAAAGGAAAACCAACTATAAATTATTGAAGAGTCTTCAGGCAAGAATAGCATTTTCTCTTGTGAATAGAGGCTGATAGTTTCTCTGATTCGTGGTATTTAATAGGTTCTTTAATAGCAGCACCATGACTCTGCATCAAGATTTCAGCATAAATAACAATCTGTTTTTGTTTCATTGGCTCCAAATGAGAAATTCTGTCTTTTATTGTTTAGGAAATTAGTCTGTGTATTATTGCTCCTGGACCTTTGTAATTAATCAGTAAAGGTTGTAAATGAGGAGAGTTTGTGGGATACTCAAGTGACTATATTTGTGGTTGTCAAATAAGAAGTGTAGCTATACAGCAGTGGGTCTTTTTAAATGAGTATAACAAAGTCTGATGTATTTCTATTGACTAGTAGAAATACATTGGTTATTCTTAACTCTGTTCCTTTTTACAGGAAGATCTGTGCACCATGATTTCCTCTGGAAAATCAAAGATCATAATCATATAAATCTTTATTTTGCTTGTTCTGATTTTTGTACTGGTTTTCCGTCTGTGGAGCAAATGTTAAAGGCTTTACATTTTAGAAAATACAGTTTTTAGTAGAAAAGTGGAAGCATGTAGAACTACTTCACTTGTAATATTTAATTAGAAAACCTTATAATTCTGTTCTTTTTATGCTTTCCAAACATCTAATTAGATATCACAAGATGTTTCTAGAGATTTGTGTGAATCTTGCTTGCTTTCAGTTGGTCATGATGCAGAAATAAAAAAATATTCCTGGAAGAGTTTTTTTTACACACATTTCTTGTAAAATGATAGCACCCTCATAGCAATGTAGTGTAGCATCTCTTGCTACTGCAGAATTTTAGTGTTTATTTTTTTTTAATTTTATTAATTTATTCTTGTTACATCTCAATGGTTATCCCATCCCTTGGAGCCTCCCATTCTTCCCTCCCTCCCATTTTCCCCTTACTCCCTTCCCCTATGACTGTTCCTGAGGGGGATTACCTCCCCCTGTATATGCTCATAGGGTATCAAGTCTCTTCTTGGTAACCTGCTGTCCTTCCTCTGAGTGCCACCAGGTCTCCCCCTCCAGGGGACATAATCAAATGTGAGGCACCAGAGTACGTGAGAAAGTCATATCCCACTCTCCACTCAAGTGTGGAGACTGTTCTGAACATTGGCTAGATCTGGGTAGGGATTTAAAGTTTACCGCCTGGATTGTCCTTGGCAAGTGCCTTAGTTTGAGTGGGTCCTCTTGGCCCAAATCTGCCTATCATAATGTTCTACTTGTAGGTTTCTAGGACCCACTGGATCCTTCTACATTGCTATTCTCACATGGTTCTCTCATCTAGAGTCCCAATAGGATGTCCTCCCCTCTGTCCCAGTTTCCTGGTAAGGGAAGGCTTTCATGGGACATGCCCCTTGGGATAGTATGCAGATATAAGTGAGTATATACAATTTGAGTCTTTCTGCTTCTGGGTTAACCCACTCATTATGATCATTTCTAGCTCAATCCATTTATCCACAAATTTCGTGAATTCCTTGTTTTTAATAGCTGAGTAGTATTCCATAGTGTATATGTACCACAGTTTCTTTATCCATTCTTCTACTGAGGGACATTTAGGCTGTTTCCCATATTTGACACCTTGCACAAAACTCAAATCCAAGTGGATGAAAGACCTCAACATAAAACCAGAGACACTAAGTCACTTAGAAGAAAAAGTGGGGAAGAGCCTAAAACATATTGGCACAGGAGACAACTTCCTGAACAGAACACCAACAGCCCAGGCCTTAATGTCAACAATTAATAAATGGGACCTCATGAGGCTGAGAAGCTTCTGTAAGGCTGGAGACACTGTCAAGGGAACAAAGCGACAGCCTGCAGACTGGGAAAAGATCTTCACCAACCCTACATCTGACAAAGGTCTAATATCCAAAGTATATAAAGAACTCAAGAAATTAAACACCACCAAACCAAATAACCCAATTGAGAATTGGGGCTTGGAACTAAACAGAGAATTCTCAACAGAAGAATATCAAATGGCTGAGAAACACTTAAAGAAATGCTCAACCTCCTTAGTCATCAGGGAAATGCAAATCAAAACAACTCTGAGATTCCATCTTACAACCATCAGAATGGCTAAGATCAAAAACTCAAGGAACACCATATGCTCTAGAGGATGTGGGGAGAGAGGAACACTTCTTCATTGCTGGTGGGAATGCAAACTAGTACAGCCACTTTGGAAATCTATCTGGTGCTATCTCAGAAACCTGAGAATAGGACTTCCTCAAGAACCAGCTATTCCACTCCTTGGAATATACCCAGAAGATGCACCAGCAGATAACAAGAAAATGTGCTCAACCATGTTCATCGCAGCCTTATTCATAATATCCAGATCATGGAAATAGTGTTTATTTTTTAAATTTAATATTTTTATTTTTTAGAATTTCATATATAATGTGCTTACATCGTTTCTTGCTCTCTCATCTCCTTCCCTTTTTTTTTGTTTTCTGCACTCTCGATTTCATGACTATTTTTCCGTAAGTATCGTTACACATTTACACATTACTGGGTCCATTTAGTGTTTTGCCCATGTGCATGCATCTCTCTCTCTCTCTCTCTCTCTCTCTCTCTCTCTCTCTCTCTCTCTCTCTCTCTCTCTCTTCTCTCTCTCTCTCTCTCTCTCGCTCTGTGTATTTAAGACTGAGTACTTATCAGAATTCTTGTTCCTGGAAGAATTAATTTTACCGCTTTGGGTTTTTTATTTTATGTTTGTTGTTGCTTTTCATTTGTTTGTTTTTCGTTTTTGTTTTCAAGACTGTCCTGAACTCGCTTTGTAGACAAGGCTGGCCTTGAACTCCAGTAATCTGTCTGTCTCTGCCTCCCAAGTGCTAGGATTAAAGGTGTGTGCCACCACCTTTTTTGAGCAGCAGTTGATTGACTATAGCTATTTGTATAGGAGTGGTGGGACCTTGTGAATTTTCCCCGATTCATCATATTGTTTATATTTTATATGCACAACTTCCCTGTCATATTTAGAAGACATTGTCTACCTATAGGCATATTAGTCTAGCTTTCAATTTTTTTCTGCCTCCTATTCCTTGTAGTTCTCTAAAACTTAGTTGTAGGTTTAAAGGTTATGTTATAGTTGTTTCGATTGATTATATATCAACTGGCATCCAGTTGTTCTCTTCATTTTGATTTGTGAGGAATCTCCGTAATAATTTCTAATGTTGTAAAAAAAAAAGGCTTTTTGATGAGGAATAAAGGTTCTTCTTTGTACTTGGACTTTAGGACTACTTGATAAGAAAGAATTCGTGCTTGGTATTGTAAACCTTTTCAACTACTCAGGACTACTGAAATCATAGACTATAGAGCAAGGCATACTACTGCCACATCTCTATATTATGATATTATGCCTATTCTCATTACCTCAATAGGAAATTGGAAGCTTCTTTTTTTTTTGTGTAAGTGATGTTAAGTTTCATTTGTGTAAATGTGAATTCTAAGCATGACTTTTTAGCCAAATGATTAATTTAAATTAATATCAGTTTTCTTTACGTGCTTTTTCCCATTTGTAGTCTTCTCACCCTTTCTTTCCAATTGTTTACTTTCCTTTGTTGCCCACTATATATTATTACAAAATACAAAACTTCACTTATAGGACAAGATAAAATTACTGGTCAATCTACTCAAAGTTCTTACATTTTATATGTCTTAAGGGTCCCTAAATTAAAAAATTTATGTTTAGAACACAAATAAAGTTTTGTTCTATGATTGTGAATAAAGCCCCCTCTTTCTTTGTATTAGTTAAAATTTATCATTTAGTGGATATAATATTTGGTATACATATTAATTTCCATTTTTATTTTTAACATCAGTGATCATTGCCCAGTTCAATTGGTTTTACTTAGTAATTGAACAGTATTCTGAATTAATTTTGTACAAGATATTATGTTTAGTACTGACACCATATTCTGAATTTATTCTAACAAGTTTCATGTTTATGTGGATTTGTGGAAATATGCCTCTGTCAATGTTCAAGACACTGGCAGAAATACTTAGCCTGCTCTAAAGATACGAAAGAGTCTTTCTTTTTATCATTGCCCCAAATAGACATTGATTCATTGTGATCACCTTTGAATGCACCATTTCTCTTTTTTCTGAGCTCTGTACAGGTATGCGACCTGCCTGGATTTTCTGTTTATTGATGAGTCAATTGTTTAGACTTGTCTGAAAACCTTGATAAAGTCAACATAAATTGCATTTAATGTTGCTCTTCTATTTCTCAAACTGTCATTCTGTCACAGAAGGAAGATTAGATTGGCCAGACAGGACTTGATCTTTAGTCAGCTAGGCTGAGTTTTACCTAGTATACTGTTCTCCTGAAGGCATTTGGAAATTGAGTTTGTAGTGTTTGCAAGGTTTCTGTTTTATCCTTACAGACTAAAGTTTTTAAAAAGATTAAAAATAGAAGATTAGAAAAATGTAAATAATGTTTTTTTTAAAAAATGGTACATATTCCCTGCACATGCAATTGAGTTTCCCAAGGACATTTTAAAACAAGTATACAATATACTTTAAAGATGTTCTCCAAATCTCCATTTGCTTTTTTCCGATGGTTCTGCTAATTTCCCATAGACAGTTTTGCTATAACTTTCATGATGTGTGTGTGTGTGTGTGTGTGTGTGTGTGTGTATTTATCTGTGATATCTAGATAGAGATAAAAATAACAGAAAAGTTGTTTCATCATTTCAAAAACATTCCTACAAAGTTCAAAATTTTGTAAGTTTTTCTATGGAAACCACCCTTTTATTATTAGATAAAAATTATATTTGTCATTGTTAGAAGTTATTGGAAGTTTTGATGTAATAGCAAGCCAAAATTCTGTTAATGAGTTTTTTGTTAACTATACATTTTTCTTTAAAGTTTTAAAATTTTAATGCATATATGCAGTATATCATGGTCATATCCATACTTGCTTCCTCTATCTCCTGCCATCACTGTTAACATATCTTCCATTTCCTCCCTTATTTGTTTTCATTTTTATAATTTTCTAAGTTTGATTAGTTCTGCCTATTGTGTGGTGATCAATTTCTTTTTTTTCTTTTTTCTTTTTTTCTTTTTTTATTTTTAATTAATTTATTCTTGTTACATCTCTATGGTTATCCCATCCCTTGTATCCTCCCATTCTCCCCTCCCTCCCATTTTCCCCTTATTCCCCTCCCCTATGACTGTTCCTCAGAGGGATTACCTCCCCCTGTATATGCTCATAGGGTATCAAGTCTCTTCTTGGTAACCTGCTGTCCTTGCTCTGAGTGCCACTAAGTCTCCCCCGCCAGGGGACATAGTCAAATGTGAGGCACCGGAGTACTTGAGAAAGTCAAATCCCTCTCTCCACTCAAGTGTGGAGACTGTCAATTTCTTAGATGTATGTATTGTATTCTGATTAGTCCTAAAGACATGTACTTTCATCACCATCCCAAAACTGTTAACATTTCCTCATCCCTACAATTTTCTTTTCTGTGCTTTTTGGTTGTTTTTGTTTTGTGAACTATTCAAGTATTCAGGACTATCTTGAAACCATGGCTTTGGAACTATCCATTAGTGGTTATATATTAAAATAAATATTGGTGATGCTTTCTAATGAAATGCAAGTGGAGAATCCAAATAGAATTTTAAAAATCATTCTTATACAATATAATTAAGAGTCAGCTAGAAATGATCATAATGAGTGAGTTAACCCAGAAGCAGAAAGACTCAAATGGTATATACTCACTTACATCTGCATACTAGCCCAAGGGGCATGTCCCACGAAAGCCTTCACTTACCAGGAAACTGGGACAGAGGGGAGGACATCCTATTGGGACACTAGATGAGAGAAGCATGGGAGAATAGCAAAGTAGAAGGATCCAGTGGGTCCTAGAAACCTACAAGTAGAATATTATGATAGGCAGATTTGGGCCAAGGGGTCCTGCTCAAACTAAGGCACCAGCCAAGGATAATACAGGTGGTAAACTTTAAACCCCTGCCCAGATCTAGCCAATGGTCAGAACAGTCTCCACACTTGAGTGGAGAGTGGGATATGACTTTCTCACGTACTCTGGTGCCTCACATTTGACCATGTCCCCCGGAGGGGAGACCTGGTGGCACTCAGAGGAAGGACAGCAGGTTACCAAGAAGAGACTTGATACCCTATGAGCATATACAGGGGGAGGTAATCCTCCTCAGGAACAGTCATAGGGGAGGGGAATAAGGGGAAAATGGGAGGGAGGGAGGAATGGGAAGATAGAAGGGATGGGATAACCACTGAGATGTAACAAGAATAAAGTAACAAAAAAAAAACAAAAATAAAAAATAAAAAAAGAATCATACTACCTTTAATAAATACACACTGAGTCTTTTTTCTCAGTAACTAAACTGTTGTTTCTATATGTCTATATATTCAGTAAAACAATGTAGTTAAATTGTATATGGTATATACTAAAATCATATTATCTGAGACATTTTCATCAGTGTTCATTGGCACTGTTTGGTTTGGTAGCATGCACAGTGGAATGTTCATATATTCTACACTAAAAATATGGTTTCAGTGAAGTAAGGTGGTACATCATAAGTTAGTGCTGCTACAAACAATCATCTGAACTTTACATATTATTTGTATTAATTTATTGGTAGTTGTACATGCAAAAACTCCTTACTATTAGCAAAAATTGTAAACAGTGCATTCTCTTACTTGGCCTCATAATAAGTTGTGATCTCCAGTTTAAGAATCTGAGATCTGTATCATAATTGGTTTTTAAGAGTGTACTTATATAACTAAATTCAAATAATAGCTTTTATATATCAGTATGTCATAAATATTCCTACTTCTTTTAGAAAAGGCTGTGAGGTAGATGTGTGACCATCATTCTCTCACATTCAGTGATTTCTTCTGTATGGTAGACATAATTATAAGGGATTTGTAAATAGTAGCTACATTTTGTAAATTATAACTGTTAATATCTACCATAACTGAGTATCATCAGTGCTGTATTTAAGAATGTAGCATACATATGCAATGAACCTAGTACTTGGAGTGAAGTTTAATAAACACTTGTACTTCAGTAGAAATACATGAATGGTATTGGGTAGCTAGAGAACTTTATGAATTTTACTAAGATATCCCTGGGATACCCAATAACTTTCTGTTTTACACAGCAAAATGCCAAGTAGTATCTCTGAAGTGTTACACCATTTTAATACCTTTGAATTGATTTTATGGATTATATATTCATAGACTGATTTCAAGATTTAAATTCTTCATGCATTTCCTAGATATTCCATATTCTATGATCTTGACTGTGCAAATTTTGTGATATTTTAACATTAGAGTTGCCTTTTATAAGTGCAAATTGATCTTGTCATGTAACACTCCGCCTCAGCCAGTGTCCTTTGTAATATTAAGAAGCACAAAGATTGTCACATTAAAGAAAACTTATGAGTTGAAATATGACAAGTGAATTGATATAGGAAAAGGAGACATGACCTCTGACTTATAAAGCATACAGTATACCTATAAGGGGTGATAAAAAAAACCCATAAATTTTAATCATAAGTATTTTCATCAAAATGAATACTTTATAAATAAAACTATCAGAAACTTAATCTTCTTTCTCGCCCTTAACTTGTAAAAATAAAGGGGGCTGTGGTTTAAGATTGTTTAGAGGGAAAATCAGAAGGGTAGAAAGGTAATACTAGCTTAAGCAAAGTTACATATATTTGACTCCAATAGTTAGAGGTATAACTTATGTTACCTTTTTCCTGAAGAATGACTCTCACACAAGTAAATGTGCATTAGGAGAAGACTTTTTTCTTTCTTTCTGAACTTTTAATTTATGAAAATCTCAACTTAGTTAATATATCATTCTAAGATAATTGTCTCTTGGCCTACTGAGAAGAATTCACCCTGACTCTTAATTGTTACTAATAGAATAAGAAACCTTTAAAATTACTTTTCACTAAACATTTTCATACATATTTATATTATTTATATTATATGTCTTGTTAATATAACATACTATATAGCAATAAATGTATAGCTATTATATATCTATTTACCATTGTTTGATATGAGTTTTAATTTATTGCACTTTAGTTTATTGCACTTTCGGTGAATTCAGCTTCAACTGTATTAGTAAGTAATTATGCAGTAAGATATAAATTAAAGATAAAAAATAGTCTGAGTATAGTAGTAAAAGAAGCACTAGTTTTCTGGATGTATCATTTGATAATCATTGAAGGAGCCACTATTGTGGCCACTGACTCTCTGTAGAAACTAAATATGAAGACATAATATTTGCACTTGCTGTAGGGGAAATTTACTTCACTAATGTATCAGAGTTTTGGCTTTAAAAATGCTAAAGGAGTTTGATTAGATACAGATTCTAGCATACTCTGTTTTCTTTACCGGAACTGGATAAAGTAATCCAGTCCTATAAGACATTTGGTCAGTGCTGCCTTATATATAACATGATTTCATGGACTTTAGGAAACTGCATTCTTTATGTCATTCACAACTTTCTTTGAGTAAGCTTAGTGCAAAGTATAAAGTCAATTTTATGAATCAGGGCATTATACTTTTCATATGCTTACAAGTTAATGTGAAAGACTGTATGAGGATTAATGCTGATGAGAAGAGAGTTCTCTGGGAAAAGTCTAGAGAAGAGAATAGGGCACTGAAAAACAGCACCAAATTTTTCATTTCTTTTAAGATTATTTCATTCTTTGTTGTAGTTGAAATGTTTTCTGAAAAAATATTTTCATTAAATTTTGCAAGAGCTAATACACATATTTCTAAACAAAAATGTGAGATTGTCCCTACACAAAAAAATATTCTCAACATTCTCCTTTCTCTAATGCATTTTTCCCAATAGGTCTCTTTGTCTGTTAGAATAAATTGTCAAGCTTTTCTAACTAGGTCACAAACAGTTGCAAGTGCCTTCTTTCCAAGATCATTATAAAATCCTAATGTTTATGTTACATGGCTAACTGAAATTGACAAAGAAATCCCCCAGAAATACCTCAAGATTGACCTGCATCTAAGTTATCTTTACTGAGTCAAAATGTGTTTTTTTTCTCCAGATGCTAAAATTTGCATTAAATAGCACCTATGAATCAAATACCGCATTATAAAATTAGACTGTAAAGACTTTTCCATATAGTTCATAGACTGCTTCCTTCTGTAGAGAAATAATCAGTGAATCATCAGCATTGTCATAGCCAGGGTAGCAGCTCTCATAAAAGACCACGCAAAGCGATCAAAGCACTCATTTTACTTATGCAGATTCTAAAGTTAACATGTGTGCTTTAACAAAAGCACTTTTGTTTTCTCAAGAGGAATATAAAATACTTTGAAATATTTTAGTCGTGTTTCTTTAATGATTCAAATATACACATTTCCTGGAGAGTAAGTAGGAATGTTGTGTTGAAGGAAACTATTTAAAGAAAAAGTGGTAGTTTTTGCACAGCTGTAATGTTTTTGAAACATTTTTTTCTGACTATACTGCCATAGATTTTTCTCATAACTGCAAACATCTTTGAGGAGCTGTTTAAAAAATCACACATATATCACTCAGAGGCATATTTAAGGAACCATCAAGAGAGCAAAAACTCATCGGTTTAATGGAATGCTGTCAAGAGAAATCAGCATCATGAACAACACTGGGGCAGAAGTGATACTTTTTCACTGACATATTTAAAGGAAAACCCATGTATTATTTAGAAAACTAAGAAATTTGTCAGTTGTATAATTGCCAAGTTAGCAGAAGCAGGAGGATGCTTCTCAAATTGAAAATAACCTCGAGGCAAAGAACCATATTGTGACCTTTCATGTTCTACACCCACAGTGAATATTTAGGTTTTAAATGGTGAGCATTTTAAGTCTTTTCCTTTTAAATTTTAAATTTTGGCTATTCCATTATACGGAAAACTAGCTATTATATTGGATTGTTTTTCCTAAGTCCCTACACCACCCCTATTCCTTCAAACCCCTCAATACTAGGTAGGACAGAAAGAAGGATTGAATGAAAAGAGGTCACAGATCTCTACAGACTATTTCCTTTTGACCAGGAGGATAGGGTTCCTTAGGGCAAGTCCAATCTTCTTTGTCAGAATACTGTAACCAGCAATTAGCAGTCCAGCAAATAGGAAAAGTAACCAACAACCAGCAAAAGCAGTAGCAGCATGGGAAACAGCAGCCTCACAAGGCCTTCTTGTATCTTTGTCATTTATATACCCTCTGAGGAGTCCCCAGAATTCCAAATGTAAACTATCTTTGGCTGGCAATATCATGTCCCTTCTATACTATAAGACAAATTATAGTTAGCTGCTATGGTCAATGTGAAGTGGCCCCATATCCCACAACTGGGATTGAAACAAAGCAGTCACATAACATTTTAATGTTTAAAAAATGAACAAACAAACAAACAAAAAACCCCAAAACTCTCACTACAGAACAGAAAGGAAAAACAGTATATCCTTTATTATAAAAAAGTAAAAACAAAACAACATGTAAGCCATTATTTTAGTATTACAATGAAGATAAAATGAGAAAGGATTGCTTTTAATTTTTATAGTACTAATACATGTTTCTGAAAAGTTTTTTTAATTGTCAGAGAATATATTATATTTGAACATTTAACCTACAAAGTATTTTTCTTAAATATTTTTCCATCAACAAAGATAAAGAAACAGTTTATATTATTTTGAAAGCATATTACTATTACATTTCTCAACATAGAATAATTTTTTATTATTAATGTGATATAAAAGCAAGATACTAAACATTTTTAAATAAGTACTGAATTAATGAGAAAAACATGTCTAGTACCATCATGTCACATGACCTCCTGACACCTTTATGTAACCACTGAGAAAATGTATCTAAGAATATACAAAAGAATAAAAACATCCAACACTCCTTAAAATATTTTTAGCAATTTAAAAAATAAGGCTAAATGTGGCAAGTTGTTTTTAGGCTACTAAGTCTAATATGAGTTTAGTGTGCTCTGGTGCTCTCTCCAACTTTTTGGTGTCATTGAATTTATAGGATTTGCCATAGAAGTTAGCAAGTCTTTTGATGTATTTTAATTCATATTATGGCAGATAAACAAAATGTTATATAACCAGACAATCAGTGGAAATGAATAGAAATTAGTATAGAAATGGAAAATCAGATTTGTGAAGTTATCTCAGTCATAGGATTGGTTTTCAAAGTTGATTTGCTGAAAAGTGAGTCCAATTGAGACCAAACTTGAAGGAAAACTTAAAACATTCCTGTGTGATTCTCACTATAAATAATGAAAAAGATAAAAGTATAGAACACATTATATCCCTAGTTTGTAGGTTCCTTGCCATTCTATACAGAGATATACAAATATGAATACATGTAAAGCTTTTGTTAAATTCTTATGAAATACTCACCTAGGGGATGACATCATTTTATAGCTTTTCAATAATAAAATTCATGTTATACTTATTTGCTACTTATGCTGGCAAAACCCACAATACGTGAAAAACTGTAATCCCCCAATTATATTGTCAATACAACCATATAATGAACTGTGTTCTAAAGTCTCACTTTTGCTAAATCCAATGTCTTTCATGATATTTTCTGAATCTATATTCTTTTCCTTTCTACCAAGCACCTTTCATTTCTTTATGGCAAATGCCTCGTATTAGACTTATCAGTTCTATTAAACATATTGATAAATTAAGAAATATTTAATTCCATATACTATAATAATATCTTTAATGTTTCTGGAGGGGAGGAACCGATGGAAGGAGAGAGAGAGAGAGAGAGAGAGAGAGAGAGAGAGAGAGAGAGAGAGACAGAGACAGAGACAGAGACAGAGACAGAGACAGACAGACAGAGACAGACAGACAGACAGAGACAGACAGATAGACAGAGACAGAGACAGAGAGACAGACAGACAGAGACAGAGACAGAGAGAGGCACAGAGAGAGACAGAATCAGAGAGACACACACAGAGACGGAGAGACAGAAAGAGAGAGACAGAGTGAAATAGGTGTTTGGGTTGAAAGGCATTTTTACCTCCATAAATATCTTTACAATCATAGTCTAGGAAATATTTTTCCCTAGTCACAGCATCCCTGATTAGCTCTCCTTTTAGATGGTATCATCTATTATGTATTTTACTTTCTGTAGTGCTTATATTCTTTAAAGTAGCTGAATACAGATTAGTGACTAGGTACAAATCTTGCCCTCAAAGGAGAAACAAGACTTCCCAGGATGATTTAATGAGAAATATCAAGGGAATGCCTTTCAAAGTAAATGAGGAAGTTGTTGAGACAAAAAACAAGATCTAGGTGTTAGGATATCTGGGTTCAAGAACCACCTCAAGAAAATATAGATATGAGTCTTTAACCAGTGGTAGTAGTGTATTGTATTGTAAGTAATTCCATGTGAAAAATATAATTTTTGTATAATATGTTTAAGAACAGTTTGAGTAAAAGAAATATTGTTTCATGTGGAGAGTAAGTGGTTATCCTTACTACTCTAATTGGCATAAGGGATATATATATAAGTACAGAAATAAAAAGCATTTTCTTTTGAGACTGCCTGCAGATACATTTTAAGAGACTTGGTACCCTATGAGCATATACAGGGGGAAGAGGTCCCCGTCAGTCACAGTCATAAGGGAAGGGAGTAAGGGGAAAATGGGAGGGAGGGAGGAATGGAGGATACAAGGGATGGGATAACAATTGAGATGTAATATGAATAAATTAATAAAATATATTAAAAATAAAGGGAAGCAAAAATTCTCATGTGATTTTGTTGTCAACTATTCATTTGCTTCTAGAAGTTTACAGTAATTAGAGTACATGTACAATAATAGAAAACATCACATTGGTATGCAATGCTTCCTAAGAATAAACATTAAAAAGATGGACACTGGTACTAAAACACTTTCCATAGAACATATTAACATAATATATTGAACATGCCAATATTTATGAAATAAATTAATTGAGAAGCTACTTCACTGTTTTCCTTATAGAATGAGATGAATTATGCTTATTTTCTTCAGGATTACATGATTTGTACTTTCCATAAGTAAAATATGAATAATAAATAATAAGAAAATAGTAAAATGAAAGGGCCTCTGCAGTTAAGTCATTCAGGAATGCTTCAAGGTATAGTGAAATGCATTAATGTTAAAATTAATTGCACATATTTACCAAAGAATATATATAAGTCTTATTTAATCCATTTAGAAATACTACATGAGCATGTGTATTTATCTAGTTTGCAACCTTCCTTGCATTCTAAAACTAGCACTGCAGGTTAATGGCAAAATCATAGCATTATCTCATTGAATCAGAATTACCTTTTTGCAAGTGATCTATTTTTGCATGCAAGCTTTTTCTGCCAAATTTAATTAGAAGTATAAGGAACATATTTTTGTACAACACATGCAAGTAATAGAGAGGAACTTTGAAATTTCTAATTATGTTTATACAAGAACTAAATGCAACATAACAAAAAATGGCAAAGCACAAATAACAGAATGCAAACCAAGTAGAATGAAGCATTTTTACAGTCTATCACTTTACTGATCTTTTGAAAATTTATGGTCTCTGAGTACAGCAGTCTAAATCTTCAAAGCTTAAAAGACATAGATGCAGCATGAACTAATCTTCATTTGCCCCCCTATCTTCTTACAGAAGCACTAATGGAAATGTATTTTGTTTAATGACTCTGAAATCCTGTTTGTAATTAGATGTGGGAATTGGTCTTACTTTGTAACAGATGATACTAGAATAATAATATGAGAGATGCTACACTGAGACCACTATCCTCCTAAATCTATATCATTTTTCATTTTATTGACAGGAGATGTGTTCAAAGAACAAAGAAATTGATTTTTAAAAGGAGTAAAATAAGATCTAATAAAAAAACTAGCAATCCAAATATTTCACTATTACTTCAAATATATTGCTATGGAAAAAGAAAGAACATGAACCTTGTTTTTAATTTTAGGAAGCACGAAATTTAATCTTGTTTTAATTTGATAATGATCTTTGATTATCATTGCAAAGAGTAGGTAGAGAAGTTTAATTAAGTGACAGAGATTTTATCATTAAAAGATTCTAGTATATTACACAAAAAATTTAATATTGCCTTTTAAAGAAATAGTTTCTGTTCAAACAAAGAGTTTAAGAGTGGACAAGTTGAATGCAACAGCTGTTCAGTACTTCATGGTTCATATTCTTCATTGTTAAATAAATGATACTGTCACAAATCTCTCTGTTAAATAATGATTTGTAATGGTTGTAAGCCTCAAATATTTTTCCATTTGTGATGGACTCCAGGGACCACAAAATAGAGTTTAAGAATATATATATATATATATATATATATATATATATATATATATTATAATATATATATTATAGATAACTTTTATTTACAGTTTCAAACACATGTGTTACTACCTTCAATAGGAGGATTATGCGTAGATTTTGCTTAGATTACGATAAATATGTAAGTTAGATTTCAAATTATTTTTTATTTAAATGTGCATGGTGTTTTGCTTGCCTGTATGACTATGTACCGTATGTATGCCAAGTACCCATGGAAGCATCAAATTTCTTGGGACTAGAGTGAAAGGGATAATTGTGAGAGTTCATATGGGATAAAAATGATTTAAACCTAGATACTTTGGAAGAACAGCATATGGGTATACTATCAGCTCACTATTCAGGATATAATGCACATTTTATTTTCCAAGCAACAGGTGTGGCTGTCTTAGAAAAGAGAGGAGTTGGTCAAAGAGAAAAAAAACTTTTTGCTCATTTCCTTGGGGTCTCATATTTGTTTCATATTTTGATTATCAAGCAGTTTTACATATGCTTATTTCCTTCAATTAACATCCTTTAAGTAAGTAGAGCAAGTGTTAACATAGTTTACTTTGGATATTAGGGGGAAAAAAAGATGTGAAAAAATTTTAATTTATTCACATTACATCCTGATTGCTAACCCCTCCGCCTTATCTTCCTGTTCCTGTTTGCACCTTTCCTCCTTCTTTTGCCCTATTCCCCTCCCCTAGACCTGTGATCGGGAATCACCTCCCACACTGTCTGGCCACATCAGATCTCATCAGGATAGTCTGATTCCCATTCCTCTGTGTGGCCTCAAGACTGTCCTGCCAATTAAGAAAATTGTCCGTTTCCTTTATATTTTCCAATTTTCTGACATATAGGCTTTTTAAGTAAGACCTAATGATTCTTTGGATTTCCTCAGTATCTGTCATTATGTTTCCCTTTTCATTCCCAATTTTGTTGATTTGGATACTTTCCCTTTGTCTTTAAGTTAGTTTGGCTAAGGGTTTGTCTATGATATTAATTTTCTCATAGAACCAGCTCTTTGTTTCTTTGACTTGTTGAATTCCTTACTTTGTTTCTATTTTATTGATTTCAGCCCTGAGTTTAATTATTTCCAGCTATCTACTTCTTTTGTGTGTGTCTAATTTCTTTTCCTAGGGCTTTGGATATTCCATTAAGTTGCTTGTACAAGATATCTCCAATTTCTTTATGAAGGAGCTTATTGCTATGGAACTTTCCTCTTGACACTGTTTTCATTGTGTCACATAGGTTTGGGTATATTGTCCTTTCATTTTCATTGAATTCTAGGAAATCTTTAATTTCTCTCTTTTTTCATCCCTAACCCAGTTGTCATTGTGTAGAGCATTTTCAGTTTCCATGAGTATGTAGGCTTTTTGTCATTTTTATTGTTGTTGAAGTTCCACTTTAGTCCATGATGGTCTGATAAGATACAAGGGATTATTTCAATTTTTTAAAAAATCTGTTGAGGCTTGCTTTGTGACCAACTACATGATCAGTTTTGGAGAAGGCTCTGTGAAGTGCTGAGAAGAAGGTATAATCTTTTTTGTTTTGGTCAACAGTTCTGTCAATGTCTGTTTGGTTCATTTGTTTCACGACCTTTATTAGCCTCATTATTTCTCTATTTAGTTTCTGCCTCAAGGATTTGTCCATTGGTGAGAGTGTGATGTTGAAGTCTCCCACTATTAATGTGTTGGGATCTGTGTATGATTTAAGCTTTTAAAGTGTTTCTTTTATGAATGTGGGTACCCTTGTATTTAAGGCATAGATATTCAGGATTGCAATGTCCTCTTGGTGGATTTTTTTCTTTGATGTAAATGAAGTGTCTTTTTCCATATTTCTTGATTAATTGTAGCTGAAAGTCTGTTTTATTAGATATTAGAAAATCTACTCCAGCTTGCTTCTTGGGTCTGTTTGCTTGGAAAACCTTTTTCCAACCTTTTAAAATAAAGTGATACAATCTTTGTTGCTGAGGTGTGGTTTTTAAATGCAGCAAAATGTTGAATCTTGTTTCTGCAGCCATTCTGTTAGGCTATGTATTTTGATTAAAGAGTTGAGGCCATTGATTTTGAGAAATATTTGTGACAAATGATTTTTATTTCCTTTAATTGTGAAGTTTGTGGTGATAGTGTGTGGCTGTGCTTGTTTTCTTTTGTTTTAGCTATTGTGACATTACTTATAGCCTGTATTTTCTTGGGTGTAGTTGACCAAATTGGGTTGGAGTTTTCCTTCTAGTATCTTCTGTAAGGCTGGGTTAGTGCAAAGATATTGTTCAAATTTGGTTTTGTCATATAATATCTTGTTTTTTTCCTTCTATAGTGGTTGAAAGTTTTGTTGGATATAGTAGCCTGGTTGGGCATCTCTGCTCTCTTACTGTCTGCATGACATCAACCCAGACTCTTCTGGCTTCATGGTCTCTGTTGAAAAGTCAGGTGTGGTTCTAATAGGTCTGCCTTTGTATGTTGCTTGGCCTTTTTCCCTTGTTGCTTTTAATATATTTTCTTTGTTCAGTATATTTTATATTTTGATTATTATGTGGGTGGAGGAATTTCTTTTCTGGTCTAGTATATTTGTTGTTCTGTAAGCTTCTTGTATTTTTAAGGGCACTTTGTTTTTAGGTTGAAGAATTTTTGTCTATAATTTTCTTGAAAATATCTTCTGCTCCTTGGATACTGGAATCTTCTTTTTCATCATTCCTATTATTCTGAGGTTTCATCTTTTCATGCTGCCCTTGATTTCTTGGATGTCTCGTGTCACAAATTTTTCTGTTTTAATTTGTTCTTTGTAAGATGTACCAAATTCTTCAATTGTATCTTCGGCACCCGTGATTGCCTCCCCCATCTCTTGTGTTCAGTTGTTGCTATGTACCTCTATGATTCCTGATCTCTAAGTTTTCCATTTCCAGGGCTTTCTACATTTGTGTCTTCTAAATTGATTCTAATTCTGTTTTCATATCTTGAACAGCTTTACTCATTTCCTTCACCTGTTTGATTGTTGTTTCCTGTTTGTCCTTGATGGTTTCTATTGGCTTAGCTTTAGCTTTAAGGTAAATATCCTAAGATTCAGCTGCATTAGAGTAGCCGTTTTTGGGGGTTGGATATTTCCGGTGGAACTATGCTGTCCTGTTTTTTGTTGATTGTGTCCTTATGCCTTCCTTTAGCTATCTGCTGTGGTGGCTTGGGTTTTCTCAGCTGGCAGCTGAGGGGGAGAGTCCCTTTTGGAAGGCAGATGCTTGATTCACAGGTCTAGCAGACACTGTCCTCCTGAAATTTAGATTCCTCTGAGCTCTGCTACCTAGGTTCCAGGATTCAGCAGTGTTCTACTGACTATTTGATCTCCTAAGGGAGATCAGCAACAGAATAGAATAGTGGCTTACAAGGCAGAGTGCTGTACCTTGAGTCCAGATGCTGTTGTTGAGAGTCCCCTATGTGGAGAGTGCAACATGCTCACAGTTTGTGCAGCATGCTCCAGGGGATGGCTGTAAATGCCCAGTCCCTCCCCCTTTGTTTAAGAAGCACCAAATTCAGTGTTTTTATCCACCAGCTCTTTCATTAATCTATCTTCTGCTCCCAGAGGGGTGAATACACTCAGCTCCAATACAAAAGAGTGCAGGTTGCTAGGAGTTCCTGATTCCCAAGCCAAGACCCGGAAGTCTGGATGAGGGAGGTGGGAGTGGGGAGCTGGTTCTGATCCTCTCCAACTCCTGGGTTGTGCTGTTCAGACTGAGAACCCTCCGAGTGGATGTTTTGGACCCAGCAGTTTGTTCACTCACTGATTTAGCTGCACTGATTGTCTGTTCTCTGGTGGGACTGGGCTCTGCTCTAATATTTGGAAGAGTGCAAGGTGCCCCAAGCTTGTGACTTTGGAACCAGGGTTAAGTCCGGCTTTGATGGAGGAGGGCTGGATCTGAGCCACCTCAACCCCTGGGTTGTTTCCTTCAGTCAGTTTCACAGCCTCCCATACTCTGCTCCCTAGACACTGTACATACTGGGCTCTGTCTTCCCAAGAAAATGTTTAGGTGGCCTGGCAAGGCTACCCTGCCAGGGGGAAGTGATTAAAGTTCAGTGGCCAGAGTCCATGTCCAAAGTAGTCCCTACTCTCCATATTGTGGGACCCACAAGGAAACCATGATACTACATCTGAGTAGAGGGTCTAAATCCACATCATACATGGCCCTTGGTTGATGTATAAGTCTCTGTATTGTAGTGTAGCTATCTTGTATTATGTGACTAATATCTGCTTATGAGTGAGTATATACCATGTGTGTTTTTCTGGGCCTGCGTTACCTCACTCATAATATCTTAATTAGAGAGAAAACAAGTTTAGACTCAGCCATGTCTCTCTTTCCTTTATCTTCCATTCTTAAGTTTAGAGATAGGGGTTAAAAAGAAAGAAGATGGAATATGGAAATATGTAGGGAAGCTAGAACAACAAGATTAGTGAGTCTACTCCTCAACTCATTGTCTTAACTCTTACTCATCAGATTATTTTTAATTCACTGGTATATAATTTTGTATATAGATGCAAAATAAGTTTAGTTTTAGATACAGTGGTATGAAATTCAAATGTAAGATTATTCTTCACACACATTTTATATATACTTCTACTCTAATATGAGATATTGTGCTTATAAAACTCAATTATAATACAAGGTTTACTTTTAATACTTTGAAAGTGTTATTGCAGGCTGTTTAGGATAAGTAAGCTATACAAGTTAATTGTTAGTTGATCAAATCATAGCCATATCAATTACGAGCCTATTTTTATCAGAAGAATATACATCCTAGGTATAACAGATGGATGTGATTCTATAGAAAGAAAAGGTAAAATATTTAGATAAGGTCTTCAAAAATCTCAAGGACATAAAGAGTATGGCATATAAAACGTTTTTATTATTTAAAAGATTCACTATCAATGAGACAGGTTAACTCCTGGCAACACCCAGCCAACCTCAAAGAGGATGATAAGCATCAAAGAACCTCCTTATGGAGATGGCTTCAGATGTGGCAAACAAGCCACTGGGCAAATGTCCTCTTTCTACCTCAGATAGAATTCTACCTAAAAAGGGGCAAGCTTGGATTCAGGCAGAGTTGATGGCCAAACTCTGCTAAGAAAGAGTAATCAAGTCTTCAATGTTCCTGGCTCACAAACATATCTGTCAGATATATTGGGCCAGAACGCTGAAGAAGATGCTCCAATATTTATAGAGTTTTGGGTGACTATTCAGGCAGGCAGCAAATTGTCTCTGTCATCTTCTCACTTGGGAAACTATTAAACTCCACCCCCTGTATATTCAGGTAATTCATTTTATTACTTCTCAAGTCTCTGATGGGGCTAAAGAACAGATAATTTGGTTTTACAATTAAGATTAGTTGTTTATGGGTTAAGATGTGTTTAGGTCTAGATAGATGTTTTAAGTTGATAATGATGAGATATGATAGATATTGACTTAGGTTCAGAATTTTAGACCTACCAAAAAAGGAAAAATGTTTTCTTCAAGGCTGCCAAATACAAATAGTCAAAACACTAAACATATACTACGGCTTAGCATAAGTCCCTTATTTTTTTTTATAATTTGGTCAATTGTGGGTCATATTTAATAATATGTATATATATATATATATATATATATATATATATATGCAATAATAGTTAAAGTTAATGGTGGAAAGGTCCTGAATTTGAAAACTGTGTTGTGACTTTTTGATGTTTTTCCATTTGATTTTGATATTATGATTATATCCTTTCTCCATCCCCCTTTCTCCTTCCAAATCTTTTCATAGACTTCTTCTTGCTATTTTTCAAATTCATGACCTTTTTAAATTAAATGTGGAAGGAGGGAACTGGGTAGGAGAGAGATGAAGTAGGAAGCAAAGGTGGAGATTAGGAGTAGACAGAGCAGATGAGAGAAGGTCTAGTGAGAAAATGGAAGTTGGAGAAGAGTATCTCTATGATGTGTCAGAGATCTGAGATAGAAGAGGCCCCAGTAGTCTATGGGGGTGATCCTAGCTGAGACTCCCAGCAGCAGGCGCTATGCAGCCTGAGGTGACCACTTCCTGTAGCCAGGCAGCACATCCAGTATAGAATAAGGACATCAACCCACCTACAAAAACTTCCACCCAAAATTTGTTCTGTCTACAAAATGTGTAGGGACAAAGATGAAGCAAAGATTGAGGAAATGGCCAACAAAGACTGGCCTTACTTGAGACTCATCTAATGGGAGAGAACCAATCCCTGTCACTACTAATGTTACTCTGCTATGCTTGTGGACAGGAGCTTAACATAACTCCTGTGAGAGGATTCACCCAGTAGCTGATGGAAACAGAGGTAGAGACCACAGCCAAACATTAGACAGAGTCAGGTAGTCATATGGAAGAGTTGGGAGAACAATTGAGGGAGCTGGAGGGGTCAAGGATTCCGTAAGAAGATCTACAGTGTCAACTAACCTGGGCACATTAGAGACTCACAGAAACTAAAATACCAACCAAACAGCATACATGGAGTGGTCCTAGGCCCATTGCATATATATATCAGATGCACAGATTGTTCTTAATGGGGGTACCCCAGCAACAGGACCTGGGGCTCTCTATGACTCTGAGGCCTGCCTTTGGATTCAGTTCTCCTACCTTGGCTATCTTGTCTAGCCTCAGGGGGAGAAAATGTACCTAGTCCTGCAGCTACTTAATGTCCTGGGGTGGGTTGGTACCCATGTAGAACTTCTCCTCCTTGAGGAGAAGGAGATGGGAGAATGGGGGAGGGGTGTGTGAGAGACTGGAAAGTGAGCAGGGGATTGCAATTAGGATGTGAAACGAATAAAGAAATAAATATTTTAAAAAATCATCCACAGGTTCTTTCTCTGTAATACTATAGTGTTCAGTTTGGTGAACTAAATCTAGGTACCCTGGCATTAACTGACATTGTTTTTCTGGTGTGGTACACAGATTATAACAGAAAAGGCTAATATGGGACATAAAAGATTCTAACTGAATTCAAATATGTCCCATGTATAATATGAGGCTCAATGAGTACTGTGATGCCAGAAAATATCTGCAGTTTTGGTTCACTTTAGTTAATTTAATACTCATACAGAAATTATGAAATATAGTTTTCTGTTACTATTAAAATTATGATTCACTTGTTTAACAAGGATAAATAACTAAATAAGAGCAAATATACATAAAGAATTTGGATTGTAAATTATCTTATTAAAACAACTTGTCCCATTAACAATGTCACCACGACTTCTATCTTCACCAAACGGATACACAACACTGACTCTGAAGAAAAGATAACCAAAATACAAATGTATAAAAATACTAATGTCAGTTTGATAGCTATAGTTTCATCCTTACCTAATTCCTTCTTGTTATAAGTAAATGAGAGTTAAGAAGTTATACACTTTACTTATAGTACAAAAGTATAAGTCAGCTGGAAGGAACATTTCCATTGCCATTTTAAAACTAAGGAAAACTGAAAGTCACACAGGTGAAAGTCAAAGATAATAGCTGAGTAATTATCTTTGAAATATTTTCCTGTTCATCAATCAAAACATAGGGAGGTTTAGGCATTTCCTAGGATGGACATGGGTCTAGATGAAAATAGAAACAAGGAATCCAGATTACATTCCTCAGTGTCCTCAGTTTTCCTCTAGGCATAAAAATACCTTTACAATTTTATCATCTAAAATGTCATAAGGAATCATAATATTAACTATTTAAATTTAATTGTAATGTATATAATTCTGTGTATAAATATACATACACAGCTTTAATGAACTTTTTACATATGGGCTGATAGTGCTTACTTCAAGAGCCAAAACCACATAACAAAACTTCCAGCACTAGTCATGAAAAGCCCTCTTTTAAGCTGTTGGTTAGTGATATCCAAAAGCCTCCCTAAACATATAGTTTATTGTCATTGCCCTTATTTGTCCTCATAATTGGAAGATGAGTCATTAATGATGCTACCATGCACATTAGAAATTGGGTCCAGGGGACCCTGAGTTTGAAATACCATGAATGCCTTCTCCCTAAGTACTAGCTTTCATAGTGCCAGAAGATGTATTGTGAGCTTCCAAATGAAGGAGGCAACCAACAGTCAAGACCAGCTTTAATGCCTATGAATTAGAACAACGTCCAGTAAGGCATAATAATTCTATGGAGGTAGTAGTGCCAAGCCCACCCTAGTGGTAATTGAAGGCTCTCTAATTGCACTTAAGACACACTAGAAGAAAAGCATGCCCACTACTGGAAACCTAGCTAACTACTCAGTCCTAGTGAAGTCATGGATTTTGGAGGAGAACCTACTGCAACTATTTTGCTAAACCTATATATTCCCTAACAATAATCTAAATATTTGTATTTATGCCCACAATTGAGTGTAGTTTTCACCCATAATCATGGAAACTTATCTTTGAGGCATATGGAAACCACTAATGAAAAATCACAACCAATCAAAATGTAGTTATAGAGTCCAGTTCAATGGAAAACTCTACAAAACACTTCAGCACTCAGGGAACATTGCAGAAGAGGGCAGAATGGTTGTAAGAGGCAAATGATTAGCCAATTTGTTGAGAGGTTATGTCTCTTAGCAATGTCAAAAGCTACACTCATAAAATCTAATTAGGAGGAGCTGAACATGTTAAACATCAATAGATTTGCTAAAATGTGTTGGGAAAAGGCAAGGAGACCTCAACTCCATGCAAGGAAACACAGACAGAAAAGAAAACTAGAGCTAGAGATACAGTCATCCCCAAGGTTGGTTGTCCAATAACACATGGTCATCCCTGACAACATACCTAAAATTAATATTATACACACGGGTCATTGTTATCTCCTAACTTGTATCTTTACATTTCCACTCTCACTCTTTCTCCCTACCCTCCTCTTGTAGACCTCTGACAGAAGGGGACCTCCTTCCCCACCATATGACAACAGTCTATCAGGTCTCACAAGGATAGCCTGCTTCCCCTTCCACTGTGTGCAGACAGGGTCTCACCACCAAGGGGAAGAGATCAAATTGGGGCCACCAGAGTTCATGGCAGAGGCAGTCCCTGCTCTCCCCAAAATCATGGAGAATGAGCTGTCTCTTGCCTAGATTTGAATAAGAGGTCTAGGTTCACTGCAAACATTGTCTTTGATTGGTACAACAGTTTGTACAGCTCCTTGGGTCCAGATCCTCTGGCCTTGATGAGGTCCTCGTAGGGTTCCTTAATGCTCTGCGTCCTTCCATCCCTCCACTCTTCCATACCACTCTCACCTGGAGTCCAGCAGCGAGTCCCAGTGTCTGTCCTGATCTCTCCTTGAGTGGGGCTAATATCCACTTATAACTGAGTATATATCATGTGTTTCTATCTGGGTTTGGTTATCTCACTTAGGATGATCATTACTAGTTGCATCCATTTGCCTTAAATTTTCAAGATTTCCTTGTTTTGAATAGCTGAGTAGTATTCCATTGTGTAAATGTACCATATTTTATTTATCCATTCTTCAGTTGAGGGACATCTAGGTTTTTTCTAGTTTCTAGCTATTACGAACAAGGCTGCTATGAACATAGGTGAGAAAATGTCCTTGTTGTATGGTGGAGCATCTTGCAGTCATATACCAAAAAGTGGAATAGCTGGGTCTTGAGGTAGCACTATTCTCAATTTTCTGAAAAAGTACCATATTGATTTCCAAAGTGGTTGTACAAATTAGCACTCTCACCAGCAATGGAGGAGTGTTCCTCTTTCTCCACATCCTTGCCAAGATGTGCTATTAGTTCAATTTCTGTTCTTAGATATTCTGATGGGCATAAGATGGAATCATGGAGTAATTTTGATTTGCATTTCCATGATGACTAGGGATGTTGAGCATTTTTCAGCCACTTGATATTCCTCTGTTGAGATTCTGTTTAGCTCTCAACCCCATTTCTTTTTTTTTAAATTTTTTATTTTTTTATTAACTTATTCATATTACATCTCAATTGTTAGCCCATCCCTTGTATCCTCCCTTTCTTTCTTCCCTCCCGCTTCCTCCTCTACTCCCTTCCCCTATGTCTGTGACTGAGGGGACCTCCTCCCCCTGTATATGCTCCTAGGGTATCAAGTCTCTTCTTGGTGAATTATTATCTTTCCTCTGAGTGCCACCAGGCGTCCCCATCCAAGGGACATGGTCCGATATGGGGCACCAGGGTTTGTGTGAAAGTCAGATGTCCTTCTGCACTTAATGGTGGAGAATGTCCTGTCCATCGGCTAGTCTGGGTAGGGGTTCAAAGTTTACTGCCTATATTTTCCTTGGCTGTTGCCATAGTTTGAGGAGGACCCCAGGGCCCAGACCAGCCTGTAGTTTTCCAGGACCCACTGGATCCTTCTATTTCTTCATTCTCCCAGGCTTCTCACACCTAAAGTCTCAATAGGATGTCCTCCCCTCTGACCCACTTTCTTGGTAGGTAAAGTTTTTCATGGGGGCGTACCCCTTGGACTAGTGTCTCGATATAAGTGAGTATATACCATTTGACTCTTTTTGCTTCTGGGTGAACTCAATCATTATGATAATTTCTAGTTCAATCCATTTGACCACAAATTTCGGGAATTCCTTGTTTTTAATAGCTGAGTAGTATTCCATAGTGTAAATATACCACAGTTTCTTTATCCATTCTTCTACTGAGGGACACGTAGGTTGTTTCCATGTTCTGGCTATTATGAATAAGGCGGCTATGAACATGGTTGAGCATATGTCCCTGTTGTGTGGTAGTGCATCTTCTGGGTATATTCCAAGGAGTGGAATAGCTGGGTCTTGAGGAAGCCCTATTGCCATTTTTCTGAGAAAGCGCCAGATAGATTTCCAAAGTGGTTGTACTAGTTTGCATTCCCACCAGCAATGAAGGAATGTTCCTCTCTCTCCACATCCTCGCAAGCATGTGGTGTCAGTTGAATTATTGATCTTAGCCATTCTGATGGGTGTAAGATGGAATCTCAGTGTCGTTTTGATTTGCATTTCTCTGATGACTAAGGAGGTCGAGCATTTCTTTAAGTGTTTCTCCACCATTTGATATTCCTCTGTTGAGAATTCTCTGTTTATGAACCCTATTTCTTAACTGAGTTTTTTGGTTTGATTGTGTTCAGTTTCATGTAGTATTGGTATATTTTTGCCTGTATACAAAAAAAGAACATCATTTATTAATCTCTACCAGAAGTTGCTTTTACATTTAATTTTATTATTTTAAATTAGCTGTTTCCTGAATAGAAATTTCTTTCTCTCAACCTAGCCATAGTCTCTTATTTGAACGTCACAGTTCATTGGAATTGACTTGTCATTGGGTCTGGGAAGAATGCGATTAGCATGTGGTTAGATTAGATTATATAATTATAAATAATATTAATATAAACAATATAATAATACTATATTCTGTTCTACCAGCAAAGAAGTCTGTTAAGGATCCACTGTCATGTTTGATCAAGCTTGAAATTTTTTTTTACCACTATGCACATACAGTTGATCTTGATTCTCTACTGTTGAATGGCAAAAAGAACAGAATCATGCTTAACGTAAACTGCGGCTCATTAAGCTGTTGAATTTAATGCAGATAAGTAACATCATTATGAATCCACATGTCTTGGGTATCTGTCTTTATATTTTATGGCATACAAATGATTTATTACACTAATTAAAATCAGTTACACCTCTAAATTTTTGTTTGTTATAGTTGAGAAATGATTAAATCAGAATTTATACTTTAAAAGGAAATTCCAGATATTTCAAGTTACTTTTGTACTTTCATGAATACATATCTGGACACCAATTATTTTCTTCTATCAATGCTTGCTTACAACAATTCTTGTCTTACATTTTTCTATAGTGCTTACAAATATGAGATGATCTAACTTATAGACCTAAAGTAGGTAGTCAGAGGAAGTGTGTATCCTCCCTTATATTAACTTCAAAATATTTGAAAGTAATTATATGCAACATATGTATAGTGTAAAGCATAGTGTAAACATTAATAACTCAGCACACAACTAACAAACAAAAATATTGTTCAAAGTTTGTATTTACTTATATTTGTATCCACTTTCCCATCTGTCTGCCTCTTTGTCAGAGGTAATCAGGCTGCACAATTTTGCATTTATCACTTCATTTAATACTTTTCACTGCTTAAGAAACTATGTATAGATTCAACTTGCAGAATCACTGAGTGCCAGAAGTAGAAGACATCTTTTAGCTCCTAAAGATTGACTCCATCATGACACCTGAAAAAAAAAAACTGTAGCACACAGGGCACAGAATGAGGAAGTTAATCATCATTTGAAAGGTTGGCAAATCACCAGTATTTCATGATTATGATCCTACTATTCTTTGAATGATAACACTGTATTATCATAATATTGACACGTTTAAAATAAAAAAGTGATACATCTTTATATTAGAAACATTTATTATTTAAATTAAATGTATATATGAATGAAATACTTATGAATTTGTATAATAATTTATTTCCAAAAATGTCCAGTTATCAAAGTGGTGTGTGATATATATTAGCCCCTTAGTTATTGTGGAAATCCTGAGCTGTGATCTCACTAAAAAATATCAATCTGAAAAGCATAAATTTTTTCAAAGTATCATCTAAGTGAAAAATTACATTTTTGTAGAGAGTTTCATTTAATGAAGTTATGTGGTAAGCTATTGAATGTATGTGTAAAATACAGGCACATGTACAAAAGCATCTGTGTGCATGTAATATTTTTACTACTTTTAATTTCTAAAACAATATCTAAAAATGTAGCATGTTATTCCTTTGATTTAACAGTTACGACCTTATGCAATCAATAATCTAGGACATAGTTCCTGTAGCTTGCTATTGCTATACTCCATATATTGAATACTGGTTTATTTAAGAGTGATTGTGGGTAAAATGACAGGGATTTAGTTGAGTAATATGTTTGTGCTTCTTAAACACAGGCATGTTGCTCAAGTTATTTGTTAACTGGATCTCTTAAAACAAAAATCCATTGCCGTCCCACTAAGGAAATCAAAGGAACTTTAAATTATTTGCTAACTGAATACTCAGTCTTTGATTTAACTAGTCTTAGTTTCATAGTTTATTCATAGTTTAACTTTACTAATTTTTATAATAGAGAAATAAGCTGTAAAATGTAGATTTATGCTGACTAATGGGAAATTCTAAGATGAAAGGAATGTTTCTCTTTGTTATGCTAAATAATAGTCACTGGCCACATATGTCTATATAGCAACTTCAGTGTGGCTAGTATAATTGGAAAAGTGAATTTCTAATTCATTTTAATTGAAATTTAAATAGTCACACATGTCTCATGACTACTGTATTGCACATTTCAGATAAAAGACTATCAAAATGTGATTTAGTAATTTTCAACAAATAAAAGCATAACTATAAAGTCATCCTAGTGGGCATGTTTGCCTAAGTTGGTAACCATTTGTAATTAGATTACTGTTTGTTTTGAACTTTAGTTTTAGATTGGTTACTTATGTGAGTGAAACAAATAAAAAATGGGAAAAATTATTTGTCTTCTTATCATTCCAGTGTTCATAGAGTGACCAAAGACATTTGTCATTCAACAAATTAGTCACATATTCTATATTCATTAATAAACTTATCTTTACTCACAAGCATTAAGTGAAGAACACACAACAACTGTCTGAACAGTTTCCAGGTGGTTATAGAAAGATCTGCCAATGGAGATATTGAACCTAAAATATTTTAAGTCCTAATATGATTCTTATAAGGTTAGACAAGTGATCTTAGATTTAAGTTAGTCTCTAGGTGAACATAGTAGTGAGTAAACATTCACCATTTTTTCATTTTCTTTAAGGAAGCATAATGATAAATTTAAAATGAATTTCTACATTTTTCCTTGAACATATTGATTTTGACAATCTTAAAAGATAAGCAAGAATTTGTTTATTAATCTAACCCTATATATTTATTGTAAACTATAAAAACAGACTTGTGTTTCCGAAGTTAAAAAAAATGGTTCTTTTCATTGAGTGGGATTTTTTTTTCTAATCATGTAAGAATGAAAGCATTGCCAGCCTTTCCTGGACAATGAGCCAAAATTAAGGTTAAAAATAGATTTTTGCTTCTCAGCATACTCATATTGGGAACACTAGCCTGTTATTAACTGAAAATGCAGCAATGGGCTATGAGGTGAGGGCTAAGTGTAGCATGTCTCCTACATTAGAGCAGGTGCTGCAGCCTTGTGCCATAAGGACCGTTAGGAAAGTATGAGGAAAGAATCACTTTACCAAACAAGTAGGTCAGTTATCAGAAAGGAAACGTGAATTTTCAAGTTTTACATAGTGCTAGAGCTTTGGGAAGTGTGTATTTGTCATTATGGTTAATTTGCACATATCTCACTAAAGAAAAGGCCAGGGGAGCTAGGCCGAGAACACAGCTGTACAGGCAGCTCAACTAATTGCCTCTCCATCCTCAACCTCATTTATCTTCATTTCTTCCCAATTATACCAAATTATCAATAGTCTCTGTTGCATCAGAGTCTTAATCCCCTTTATTCAGACAGCATTAGATAGTGGCAGATGAATTCTTAGAGGGAGTCAGGGTAAACAACCATGAAATGCCACCTCTGGCAGATGGCATTGCTCACAAGAAATGTGACAAAACATTTGGAATTTGTAACTGGGCATTGGTATGAGGAAGCAAGCTGTTAATGTTTTTTAAAGAGAATCAAGGTGGTACATAGTAAAAGTGTAGCCCATACTTTAAAGAAAATATGCAAAGTTGCAGCTGTTCACATCAAAGCAATTAATACATTTTTAGATGATATATTTCAATGAGCACTGTAGCATACAATCTTTTAGGCCATGGTATTTTGTGGTAATAAGTAGCCTATTTCCATTTGAAACTATATACACATGCTTTTTTGTCAGAGATAAAATATCATTTATTTTTCTCTCTAATAAAATGTCAGATTGTGCAATATTTGTATTTGTATTCCTAAATTGGAATTATGTCAAAATTGGAAAACAAACCAAATTGCAAAAGGAAAACTTATTAGTTAGAAAGCATAATTTGAAATATTTAAAAACAGTAAGCTTTTTCTACATGAAAACAAACCAGAGAAATTATTCATTTTGCATACATTTGTAAGAGTTCAATGACAAAATATGATAATTGATTAAAACATTTGATGATTTTTCAGAAATAGTAAGTATATTATAAATTCATTTCATTTTCAGAAGCATATGGCCTATAGCTTTGTTCACATAAGTACAATATTCCTAATAAATAAAAGAACTTTTTAAATGACACACAAGATAAAGTAGAAGGTACCTTAGTATATTTTATTATCAAGTGAAGAATGTTTTTGGATGAGCCAGTGGTTTTATAATTTGCTATTTCTATAGTAGAGAGATCTCTGTTTTGAGAGTTGTGTATATGTACTAAGTGCTGAATTCGGTTGGATTATTTCACATTAGATGCTTCAGCTCAGTGACAGGGAAAGGAAAGGAAGACACACTAGATTTGACTGTACTCTTGGCATCTGAGAGGTCAGTCTTGCTTTCTTCTCGGGCTATATGTGGGCAACTTTATCTTGTATCATTATCCATCTTCTACAATCATACTTAATGTTGCACCCTCAAATGTTATTTACTAACTAGATTTCTAGAATACCTCTTAAAATTTACTTTTGCAAAATATTTATAAACTTGTGTTGATTAAATGAAGGAAATATGTATGAATTGAATCCATAGTAAATACTGGAAAATAATACTTTCTTATCTTTTGTTCCAAATTTGCTTTTATGACTCCTTAAATGAAACTTATAAATTGTTCACTCTTAGGTCAGTAAAATTTAGGTAACTTGTTTCAATGTGTACGAAGTGTCTTCAAACATATCAAGAATGTATCTGTTCTAATTTAATGTTGTTTAAAACATGTTTCTGAGACATATTGGTATACTTAGTATGATTTAAAATGTTTATAGTATGTATTTACATCTTCTAAGACATTTTACTGTATAATTATCAGTAGACTCTTTCACATCGATTGTGACAAGCATACTTTTTAAAGTATGACTGACTGTTGGACAGATTGGGAATTACTGACTTGACGGCCATATTTTGAATCTTTGGCGTGGCTTTGCTATAATTACATCTGTTGAATCAATTGATACATTGTTGGCAGTAGCCTAGTAAAATCATAGCTGAAATTCTTACTTTTCAGTACTTTAACAAACCTGATTATTAAATTTTCCTTAAGACTAATATGTTAACATATATATGGCCATGCAAGTAAAAGTGTAAAGTGAAACAAAAAATGCCTATGTGAATTATTTATTTAATTCCTGGTGTCTCTAGTAGCCTCAATCATCTTATGTTCATAGTACTTTTAAAATTATGATAATCCTGTTGATATGTCATTAGAATTAATAATAGAACCAACTTGATCTGTTTTTTTATATTTAACGTATTTGACTCTAGTCCTCTCTAGTTGTTTCATTAAGTATTTTATATGCTTTATCTTATTGAATTGTTGCAATAATAGCAGGATGGGGGTTACTTACCATGTATATGTAGGATAAACTTCAGACAGATTAAATACCCTTTCCAAGGCCTATAGATATTAAGTGGATATGCCAACATCTAGCTTCAGGACTGTTACTGTACTTCTAACTACTTTTCTTTATGCTGTTGAAATTTGGAAAAATATAGGCATACCCATGTTTTATCTTACTTTATGTGTTATTTTGTTCTGTAGACTGTAGCCTGGTAAAAACTGCCAGTCAAGTAATGTTGTAACCCCATTATTCAAAGACTAGTATGCAGACAGGAAACTCAAGAAAAGCTACCATCTAGGCAATAATCAATTCTCAGTATTTACTATAAGAGTGCATATGGCGTTATTTGTATTTATTGGGTAAAAATAATTCTGTGTTGAGAGAACACTTTATCATTACATGAAGTAATTTACCCAAGTTTACAAGGTTACTATTGAAGCACAAAATTATCATGGTTTTAAGGGTGAATTTAATATATGTGTATTATGTCTGCTTAGAAGACAGAAAAAAATATATTAATTATGTGGTCCTATTGTTCATGGCCAGTCTTTGTCTTTGCTATTTAGTCTAAGTCTTTAACTTAATAATCATAGCTTAGTTAATTAGCAGATAATAAAATTACTAGTATTTATATATTTATATATCATAAGAATAGTGAGATGAAAACTTGAGGGAGGTAAAATATCTAATGAATGTATTTTGAAAGAATTTCAGATTTTGCGACAAGGATTTTAAATTTATGCTCTGTTTTATGGTTTTAAATTCAAGATAACATTATGAAACCTCACACACCATATTATTTAAACAGCTTTTTTACTCAGCTCTATGCTTGGATTATTTTCTTTTGTCTGTGGCTGTGCTATATTACCCACAAGAGAAAATTTAGTGAAAAAAAATAAAGAAATGCAGTACTAGACAATTATTCATTAAAAAGCATCACAGTTACATGGAATAAATTAAAGACTAGTCTGCCAATGGCCAGAGAGAACTCTCAGTTACATCAAGGTATTATTAAAAATAGAAATGAAATGCAATCAGTCACTATATTACTTAATAAAAAATAAGGTCTGTAATATTTTCTTCTGCCTTTACCTGTAAACTTTTGTATATTAGGTATGCATATATTATTTTTAAGAATCAAAATTTTAATATACACATCACAAGTACATATGTCACAGCTTGTAAGTTCTAAGAAATAGCTCTTTAGAATAAATTTTCAGCTTGTATTCTCTATAGTTCATGATCAATATTTCAGAAACATAACAAATGGAAAACTGATAGATAGTGGTATTATATAATTATTTACTGCAAAATGACTATATAATATGCTTGTCATTTAGACAGACCACATGCTATTGAAGATGACAGAATGACCTTAAATGGAGATAAGAAAATCTTGTCCCTGCTTTGAACTGTTACTATTTTTCAACATCTTTCAACTTGTAATACAGTAGCAAAAAACGAATTCAGGTTTTAAAATGTATGTTGTATTACAGAAATATTCTTTATTAGTCATAAAGTGTAGTATATATAGAATTAAAAGACACTTAAAGACTAATTTTATGTAAGTAAATATTTTAGAAGACATGTGTAAATAAAATAAGTGGGTGAGGTTCAAAAGAGAGCATTCAGATAAGTTTATAATTTGCAGTTTCAAATAGCAAGCAAAACATGTTCTTTTGAAATTGCTAATGAAGAATTAATTTTAAATAGAATCAACACATTATGCAAATTGTCATGATTATTTTAACCCTGTCACCACACTCAGCAAGGCATAGAGGAGGTCACTGTGCTTCCATTATATGTGGATTTATAGCCTATATATCTAATATCTTTGAAACTCAGTAACTGAATATTAAGGTATTAGTCACTGTGCCTCAAATGGTACACAGGGAATATTTATATCTTACAGCATTTTAATTTAGAAACAATGCACTGTGACTTTGCATTTTACATTTGTTCAGTAAAATAAATCAGTATAATTATTAGCTATCAAAGTCAAGTACAGTATTTTGCAGTAAGCTCAGGCTGAATATTTTGATCACAAGTATAATTTTAAGTAATGAGTTTTTTATTGGCTTCAGGAACAAAGTTATTCATCAAATAGTCTTTAAATTTATTGACTTGATTCCATATTTTTTTCCTTTTGGGGCAGTATTTTTATTTAATCAATATTTGATAATGTCTTACAATTTTCACTTCCACACCTTACCATTTTTTTTTAACCCATCAAGTCCAAATACCTCTCAAAATACTATTAGATCACATTCTAAAGGAAAATTGACTCTTACTCTTGCAGAAGCTATGATTTACCAACAACTCCTCAATTATTGGTAGGACTCCATGAGTACTTCCCCTATCCATAATTGGATTTTACCTGGTTTTAGTTTGCAGAGGTCTTGTATATATTGCTGTGAATTCATATGAGAAAATATCCATTTGTATTTAGAAAACATGATTTCATTATAGTTATCCATCACATCTGGTTCTTAACTTCTTTTGTGTCCTTCTGCAATGGTATTTATACTTGGAAGGAGAGGGATTGATATAGTTATTCCTTTTAGTGTTGAACACTTGCCAACTCTTTACTCTCTTTTTGTTAATCACAATCTACTGGAGAGAGAATATTCTCTAATTAGGGTTAAGAAATGCACTAATCTATGGACATAATAATAGGTTTTCAGGCATTGGTTTAATGTGATGTCCATTTAGAAGAAGAATAATAGTAGATTCTTCACTAGGAATTATGCTCATCCAGTCAAACATTTATGGTCTTTACAATAGTGCCAGGTATACTTTCCATCTTGATGAGTGGACCATAAATCAAATAAATTGTTTACTTCATAACATTCATGCTATTACTACAGTGATGGGCCTATTTTGCCAGATCAGTCCTTTATGTCTTAGATAGAGTACATACCACCTTCCAGCACTATGGTAGCTATTCAGTAGGTATAAAACTTCCAGGTTAGTACCAACTTGATTTTTCTGTGTTTCTTGACTCAATTTGGTATCATTTGCAAAAGCACTGGTTATTCAAGTTCTGGAGTGCAACTAAGAGCAATGGCAATAGTGAATAATGTTTAGAGGTACTATGAGACACTGTTGCCAACAACTCCAAAGAGATCACCCACTCCTGCCATTATTCTTTTCAGTAGTTAGTCTGTAGTGTCTAGCAATGAAACGCACACCCTCCCCCACCCCAGTACAGGGCAACTGCCTTTAAACTCTTCCTGTGTGTGTGTGTGTGTGTGTGTGTGTGTGTGTGTGTTTGTATATATATATATATATATATATATATATATATGCATTTTAGGAAGGTTTTACACTAGAAGGTTTCCACATGAACTTTTTTACTACTTTTTCAATGTTATGTACCCCTCTCCTTTCTTCCTCTTCTACCTTGCCATCCCAGTCTCTACTACATTCTACTGTTTTTATACCATGATTATGTGTCTCCCATTTTTATCTCTGTATTCCACTTCTCCCTTTCAGTCTTCACCCAGTGGACACAAACAAGTTTTCAGATTTTTATAGATATTCTAAATGAAACACTCATGTCTAAAGAGTATAAGCAACCATCTATGTAAGAGAAAAACACGTGGTATTTGTCTTTCAGAGGCTGGGCTACCCTACTCAGGATTACCTTTCCCAGGTTCATCAATTTGCTTGTGACTTTTAAACGTCAGGGTTGTTATTTTTTAACAGCTGTATAATAATCTATTGTATAAGTGTACCTTAATTGTCATTGTCAATTTATCAGCTGTTGGAAATCTAGGTTTTTCCTATTTCCTGGAATTTTTGAATACATGAATCGAACAGCATGTGCTTGGTGGCAAATATCTCTGCTGTAGGCTATAGAGTCTTTTGGGTAAATGTCCTATAGTTGTATAGCTGAATCATATGATCAATCTATTTCTAGCTATCTGATGAACTTCCATACCAATTTCACAGTTGAAGCTGTGCACACTCACCAATATTGAATAAGCATCCTTTTCCTACATCTATGACAGCATTTATTACTTTAAGAAAAAAGTCTTGTCCACTATGACAAAAGTAAAATAAAATGTAAAAGTTTTGCATTTCTCCAACAGAATGCAGTTTTGCTTTACATTTCTCTGGTTTCTAAGGATGTTTAACATTTTAAAATGTATTTCTTGGCAGTTCCTTTTTCATATTTTGGAAACTCTTGATAACTTGTCTATTTTTTAAATTTAGGTGGTTTGCTTTCTTGATGTTTACAGTTATTACTTTTTAAATTTCTTTTTATATTTGAGTTACTGCTCATCTTTCAGATATGTGACTGAAAAGACATTTTTTCCATTCATTAGACTTCCTCTTCACTTGAATAATAGTGTGCCTGTAACAGATTTATTTTTGGTTCAAAGTCTCATTTTTATTTCATTTAATTACATGAAAAGAATTTTGTATGCTTTTTTTTACATTTTAAAAAATTCTGCTATATTCAATCAGTATGATTCAAATAAAATATCTGCGTTAGGTAATCTTGAAATTTTAAAATTTCATTTAATTGGCGATTATAATACAATTATGTCAATTCTCCTTTCCCCTTCCTCCCTCTAAATCCTTCCATGTACCTCCTTGGTCTCTTTCAATTCCATAGCTTCTTTTCTCTCTAATCACAAATATATACATATTGCTACATACATAAATAAATCCATCTTGTTCAATCTGTATAGTGTTACTTGATTTCAGGGCTGACCTCATGGTATTGGATAACCAATTGATGTGCTCTTCTCCTTGAAAGACTATTTCTCCCCTTCTCACCATTTCTTTGTTGCTTAGGGTTATTTCTTTAGGGTTGAGTGGTTGAGGCCTCCTTAGCTTTCCTTTGCATTAGCATGTCTGTTTTTGTCAGCCTTGTTCAAGTCATGGTTAGGCAACCATGTTTATGAAACTTCATGAGTGTGGTTTCAGATATTTCTAAGAAACACATTTTCTCATCAACCTTCCTCCTTTTCTGGCTTGTATAATAATTCTCCTGCATCTTTTGCAATAATCATAAAGAAATAGGGGTAGAGGCTGTGCTGTAGATGTATAAATTCTATATGGTTTATGGTTTTCTGTACTTATCTCCATCTGTTGCAAAAAGAAGTAATTTTGTTTGATTGTTTTTGGATGAGAGTGAGAACTATACTTATTTATGTGTATAAGGACAAATACTTTGCAAATAGTTAGGCAGTTAGGAAGAATTCTAACTTAGTAAAATAACTGCTTTTTTAGTTTACTTGTGTATCTTGAATTTCCAGCCTCTGAGCTCACGAAGATTCTTGCTGCACATCATGGGCTTTTCTTTTTAAAATATTTTAATTTTGTAAAATGTATTTAAATTACTTCCTATTTTATCCCCTTGCCCTATGTTCCCATTCCCCTACCTCCCTCTTCTGCTCTATTCCACTCCCCTAGACCTCTGATAGGGGTACCCTTCTCCTCCACCATCTGACCACAGCCTATCAGATCTCATCAGGATAGCCTGTATCTCCTTCCTCTATGTGCTCACAAGGCTGTCCAACCAAGGATCAGTGATCAAATCAAGGGCACCAGAATTCATGTCAGAGACAGTCTCTGCTCCCCACACCCACTCCAGGTAGACAATGAGATGTTCATGGGCTACATCTGATTAGGGAGTCCAGATTCTCTGCATGCATTGTTCTTGGCTGGTACACCAGTTTCTGCAGGCACCCTTCTGTCCAGATCTGCCAGCTTTGATGGTCTCTTTAAGGAGCTCCTGACCCATCCAGGTCTTTCCATCCTCCCACTCTTCCATATGAATCTCAGCACTTCACACCATGGGCTTTTCTTGACTCATTGTCTTTTGTTTCTGTTTACTGGACAGAAGATTTTAAGTTTTATGAGGTCCCATTTGTCAACTATTGACCTTAATTCCTGGGACAATGAAGTGATATTTAGAAACTCCTTTCATATACCTATATATTGTATTGTCTTTCTTTTCTTCCATATATATCTGAGTTTCTGGTTTTACGTTTAAGTCTTTGATCTATTTTGGAATTTATTTTACTTTAGGATGATAGATTTGTTTCTAGTTTTATTGTTTTATTTTATTTTTGAAAATTTTTTTTATTAATTTATGCTTTTTAAAAAATTTTTATTATTTATTAATTTATTCTTGTTACATCTCAATAGTTATCCCATCCCTTGTATCCTCCCATTCTCCCCTCCCTCCCATTTTCCCTTAATTCCCCTCCCCTATGACTGTTCCTCAGAGGGATTACCTCCCCTTGTATATGCTCATAGGGTATCAAGTCTCTTCTGGGTGACCTGCTGTCCTTCCTCTGAGTGCCACTAGGTCTCCCCCTCCAGGGGACATAGTCAGATGTGAGGCACCAGAGTACTTGAGAAAGTCATATCCCACTCTCCACTCAAATGTGGAGACTGTCCTGTCCATGGGCTAGATCTGGGTAGGGGTTTAAATTTTACCGCCTGTATTGTCCTTGGCTAGTGCCTTAGTTTGAGCGGGACCCCTTGACCCAAATCTGCCTATTATAATGTTCTACTTGTAGGTTTCTAGGACCCACTGGATCCTTCTACATTGCTATTCTCCCATTGTTCTCTCATCTAGAGTCCCAATAGGATGTCCTCCCATCTGTCCCAGTTTCCTAGTAAGGGAAGGCTTGCGGCTCAGTGGTTATCCCATCCGTTCTATCTTCCCATTCCTCCCTCCCTCCCATTTTCCCCTTACTCCCCTCCCCTATGACTGTGACTGAGGGGGACTTCCTCATCCTGTATATGCTCATAGGGTATCAAGTCTCTTCTTGGTAACCTGCTATCCTTCCTCTCAGTGCCACCAGGTCTCCCCCTCCAGGGGACATGGTCAAATGTGAGGCACCAGTGTACATGTGAAAGTCATATCCCACTCTCCACTCAACTGTGGAGACTGTTCTGTCCATTGGCTAGATCTGGGTAGAGGTTTAAAGTTTACTGCCTATATTGTCCTTGGCTGTTGCCTTAGTTTGAGCGGGACCCCTTGGCCCAAATCTGCCTATCATAATGTTCTACTTGTAGGTTTCTAGGACCCTCTGGATCCTTCTACTTTGCTATTCTCCCATGCTTCTCTCATCTAGAGTCCCAATAGGATGTCCTCCCCTCGGTCCCAGTTTCCTGGTAAGTGAAGGCTTTCATGGGACATGCCCCTTGGGGTAGTATGCAGATATAAGTGAGTATATACCATTTGAGTCTTTCTGCTTCTGGGTTAACTCACTCATTATGATCATTTCTAGCTCAATCCATTTGTCCACAAATTTCGTGAATTCCTTGTTTTTAATAGCTGAGTAGTATTCCATAGTGTATATGTACCACCGTTTCTTAATCCATTCTTCTTTTTACATGTGAGTATGCAGTTTTCATAGCACCCTTTGTTTAAGATACTACCATTTTTCCAGTTTTTATTTTTGTATTTTTGTAAAATATCAGATGGTTATAATTATGTTTGCTCATATTTGGGTATATTTTGTGCCAGTTCATGTTGTTTTCACTATGATATCTCTGTCATATTTCTTGAGATCTAAAATGGCAATCCTTTATATTTATTTACTTATGACTGTATTTGTCTAGCTGCAGTTTTTCTATAAATCCATATGAATTTTTACACATATCTGTAAAGAATGTCTATGGATATTTTTGTACTGAGTCTGTTCAGTTCTTTTAGTATAGTTTTCACTTCCCCAATATTAATTTTACCAATCTGTGAGCATGGTGGGTCTTTCCATCTCTTAGTGTCTTCATTAATGACTGTGGTCATGAACATCCTTCTCTAAGTTTTAATGGGATTGCTTCAAGTTTCTCTTTAATTAGGATGTTGTTTAGGTTTTTTTTTTTTTGTCAACTTGACACAAGATCATCATATGAGATAGGAAATCTCGAATGAGAAAATGTTCTCTCAGATTCTCCTGTAAACACATCTTTGTGCCATTTTCTTGATTAATGATTAATGCATGGGCTGTGCCACCCCTGGCCAGATCATATTTTGTGATATAAGGAGGAGGTGAATGAACCATGGGCAGCAAGCCAGTAAATCAGTCGTCCTTCATGGTTTCAGGGTTTCAATTTCGATTCCTAACTCTACATTTCTGTCATGAGTACTTGCTCTTAATTTACTTCTGAAAGAATGTGATTGGGACAAGTAAAGAGAAATTAACCATTTTTTCCTATGTTGCTTTGGTTTAGAATATTTTATCACAGAAATAGAAAGCAAATTCAGACAGGTTCATGAACACATAATTACCCATGTATATTTCTCACAAACTTGATTACAGAAAGCATTTTGGTATTAGATTATTGCCATATTCAGGCGCTGGAGAACTATATTAGTTAAATTATGTAAGTGAAAAAAGCCATATGGAAAGCATTTCGTCTCCAGAACAGCAAAATACACCTAACATATGATCCACTGACCCTAATTTTGGGCACATATACAAATTAAATGGTATGCTAAATAAATAACTTCAATGTCCTGTTTGTTGTGATGCTGTTCAAAATACCCTGAAAATAGAGACAATCACGATGATTATATGTAAGTATATGTATAAAGTAAAGTAACTTGCTGCCAAACTTGAATTCAATACCTATGAACACTATAATGAATTTTAAGTGTTTCAGTTAAGTTAGTTTCATCATTCATTAAAAATTGGCACCACCACCCTCTTCATTACCACATAAGAATTTCTTATTGATTTAATTGGAATTTTAAATTTGTGAATGCTAAATTAAGTGATTGTACCAAACCATAAATTATTCCCCTGCTCTCCAGCATCAAATGTCTAAATAAAAAGAAAATAATTGCTGTAGACATAGATGTTTTGAATTGTCTCAGTGGGCAGAAAAATCTACAACATGATTAAAGAAATGATTTGGGGTTTATTAATCAAGTCTAACAAATTAAACCGAACTTCCTATCATAAACAACTTCAGAATAGGTTACCTTTATGATTATAGTGGGTTGAGAACTATCAGATACTTATATTCTCTTTATTTGATTAAAAAACTTTGTTAATTTAGATACCCAGGAAAGCCTCCATGCGTATGCATATGACAGAAATATGAAGTTTCCTTGTCTTAACTCATGCAGTCAGAGAGTAGTTAAAACTGTTGCATTTTAATCAGATATTAACTTTGGCCACAAAAGGGTTTGAAAGGACCTCTAAAGTGAAAAAAAAAAAACCAGTTTCAGGATACATGTTAAATGTGGAACAGAAGTTAGAATAGTGAAAATCTTGTCTTGGAAATTAAAACAAATTATTTACTTAAAAAATAAAGTAAAACAACCTTAGATCTTAAGGAGAAAGTGTTATAAATAGCCTCCTGTCATTTCTCCCAATGGTTTTGTCCACAAAGTATATTAAATCCCAGATAAAATAGCTAGAGCACAGTGAACTCTGGCAGTTTAGAGATGTACACTAAATGCATACTTTGGTACACTCTTAGCATCAGTAATCAAAATGAAAAGTACATATCCAAGTTCTAATACATAGTTTCATATATTACTCAGCATATTTTCTGTGAAAACTTTCCTGTTTTGCATGAAAATACTTGTTTCTTATAGGGTTGAATCTGAAAATAGTGATAATGTTGATTTTTTAAGTATTTCATATATTTAACTGACTGTGTTTTTGTGTAAATAGAAGCTGTGCTTTTAAATTACAGCACATGAATATTCCAAGTTTGGAATACAAGGCAGTGATGTTTATTTTATGGCATTAAATATATAAATACCTGCAAACACTATTATAATTTAAGGTGTATTGAGACCAGCCCTACGGCTATCAGGTCTACATACAGTATTAGAGAGAATGGTTTAGTTCATCCATAAGTTCTTAAATGATCAAGCTGTAGAACATATTTAAAACTCATAAGTAAGTTAAATGTGATCATCAACATTTTTCACTTTAATACATTTTTATTTAAACATAATCTCATAACTTAAGCCCTTTCCTCTTCTCTCCAGCACCTCGTAGCTATTATTCCATAAACCCTTGCCATGCCTGAACTCTCAAGTTGACAGCCTCATTTACTCTGATAGTTACTGTGTGTGTGTGTGTGTGTGTGTGTGTGTGTGTGTGTGTGTGTGTGTATGCGGGCACATGCGTGCGTGTGTAATATAGTGAGTCTGTTTTTGTTTGTACGTAATGGTACTGGACAACTACTAAAGGACTTATTCCTGGGAGAGGCTAAATATCCTCTCAGCCATCATTTATACATTGTCTATGAGTGGGACTTCTCAAATTTCCCACTGCTACACTAACATGTCCATTGTTAATGTCATTTGTTACAGTCTGGTGATTGTAGAAAAGACTGCTTCCTGATATTCTGTCTCTTTCAATCATTCTGGCCCCTCTTCTTTGATGTTTTCAGAGCTAGAGATGCAGGAGTTGTGATGTAAATGTATCATTGTGGATTCATTAAATTATAGATTCATTTATTTTCTTTCTATAGTCTCTTGGATGCACTTATTCCTCTTTTATTTGAAGGACTGCCTCTATTATTTTTTTTAGCATTTATTTTTGTTGCTTATAAAATATTTTAAAGTCAGGCATGGTGGCTCACACCTTTAATCCCAGCACTCAGGAGGCAGAGGCAGGTAAAACTCTGTGAGTCTGAGGCCAGCTTGATCTACAAAGGGAGTCTAGGACAGTCAGGGCTTGTTACACAGAGAAACCCTGTGTTGAAAAACCAAAACCAAACCAACCAACCAACCAATCAAACAAACTAAATCCAAAACTTTTTAGGCTGTGTGGATCATGAAAAGTTTTTATTTCTCCTTCATCTATGGCAGATATTTTTTCTTGGTACAGTAGTCTAAGTTGTGAGTCAGGGTCTTTTATAATTTTCAGCATATGGTTCCTGTCTCTTCTGAATTCATGGTTTCCATTCAGAAATCAGGTTCATGGGTTTTCCTTTACATGTTATTTGTGTTCATTCTCTTGCTGCTTTCAGTATTTTTGTTTGTGGTATATATTTAATGTTTTGACTCTTATATCTCATGGTGCTTTTCTATTTTTGGCCTTATCTGTTTGAGTTTCTTTTGCGCATTTTGAGTTTGTATGGAGAGGTCTTTCCTTCATTTTGAGTTTGTATGGAAAGGTCTTTCCTTAGTTTGGGAAAGTTTTCTTCTGTGATTTTGTTAAAGATCTTGTTGGTGCCATTGACCTTAGATTATTCTCCTTTTTCTATCTTTAAATTTGAAAATTTGGTCTTTGGTAGTGTGCTGGCTAGCCTTATGTCATCCTGACACAAAGCTATAGTTATATGAATGGAGTGAACCTCAATTAAGATGCCTCCATAAGGTCTTGCTCTAAGGCAATTTCTTTTCATGTTGTCTTTTATTTCATGGATGCTCTGTGTCAGGAACTTTTCATATTTAGCATTTTCCTGGATGGTTGTTTCCAGTTCTGTGATTGTATCTTCAAGTCCCGATATTCGTTCTTCCATTTCTTGCAATCTGTTAGATAAGGCCACCTCTGAGATGTTTGCTTTCTTCTCTGATGCCTCTTGATCACGTTTTTCTTTTGTGTGTTCCTGTATCATAGCTTCCATTTTTATCTTCATGTCTTGGACTGCTTTAATGATTTCCTTCATCTGGTTATTTATATTTTTCTGAAATTCTTCAAGCGCCTCTTTATATGACTCTTTTAACTCTTCAGCCCTCTTGTTTGCCTCCTCCTGCATTTGTTTACAGATTTTATTTGTTTCTTCCATTATCATCTTCTTTACTAAGAACTTGAGGTCATTTTCTTGACTATCCATTGCTGTTAGGTTCTCCAGGTTGTTTTCCTTGGGAATGCTGGGATCCGGAGATGCCAAACTGTTTTGGTTTTTGTTAGCGTTCTTTAGCTGTCCTCTTGTCATTTTGATGGCTCTGATGTTGGAAGGTATTTTGTAGTGACCTTCGCTGGTTGAGAGTGGTTAATTGATGCCTGATTATAGGTCAGGTGCTCTTGCCTGTGGGGATCAGGGAGTATTTCCGTGGAACTGGTAGGTGATCCAGTTTCACTCCTGGTGATTTTCCTCTGCACTGTTGGCTCCAGGCTGAGTCAGCCAAAGTAGATTTCTGTTTGGACTTTACTGCTGTAATTCAGATCAGCAATTTTGGGACCTAGGCTAAGGTCTGCCCACAAACGTTCTGGTTGTGTAGGTTGATCCCTGCTGCCTGTCCTTCCTGTGGCTTTGTAGTCAAGATCCCAGGTAAATCTGATCTTCTAGGGGTGTAGCTGTCTTTTAGGTCTGTCTCTATACCCTGTAGAGGTGTTCAACCTCTCCTAGAACTATATGCCTGGAGGACCAAGGTCGTTCTTGGTCAGCAATTAGACACTGCAAACACAACCCACCCACGTCTTGTCTCCTGATAATGTGAGAGTGCCTGCCTTTCTCGGGCCAGGAGCCCCAGCTAGGCTCTCTCTCATTCAGGGAGTGCAGGACCAGGGCCTTGCAGCTCAGCTGGGTAGGAACAATAGGGTTACAGAGCTCTGGTGGTCACTCGCGGAATCAGATCTTCCCGCCGGGCTATGAAGCTCCACTAACGCTCTAGGTCAGCAATTAGACACTGCAAACACGACCCACCCACGTCTCGTCTCCCAATAATGTGGTAGTGCCTGCCTTTCTCGGGCCAAGAGCCCCAGCTAGGCTCTCTTGTTCAGGGAGTGCAGGGCCAGTGCCTTGCGGCTGGGTAGGAACAATAGGGTTGCAGAGCTCTGGTGGTTGCCCGCTGAATCAGATCTTCCCACTGGGCTATGATGCTCAGCTATCGCTCTAGGCAAGACCCATGTCTCCCAATAGGTCTGTGGGCACAGTCCAAGCTGATTTCTCTCTGCCGCTGTTTGCAGGCTCAGTCCGTTGTGATTGGTGTTAGGTTGGGCTCCAGATGGCCAGCGAGCTGCAGTCCCACGTTAGCTGTCTCTGTTGGGTCCCGCCGCCTGTGTTTCCACTCGGCCTAGGTGGGTGATCTCTGCAGTTTGGGGTGGTGTGGCTGGAGGAATCCTAGGACAGATTCACCCTCTTCACTGAGACTCCTTTGGCTGGAGATTCTGGAAAATCCCCTCCCCAAACAACGAGTCTGTGCTTTATATGCAGGCTGCAGTTTGCATGTGGATTCCGATCCAGAGTTTGGGGAGTGCATTTAGCACCTCCGGGATGTTGCTTGTCCCAGGGGGGTAGGCCCCCTGTTTGGTCTGTGGCCTTTGGAGCCCCACTCACCTACAGTTCTCAACGTCCAGCAATCTGTTGCTCCACTTATGTCCCTGGTCTCCTTGGAGTAGATCAGATACGTGGCTTATTGGTCGGCGCCATCTTGGAATCTCCGGCAATTTCTTATATTAGTTGATGAGAGATGTGCATCCTATTGTGGTTTGTTTCATCCTTGGGCTTGTGGTCTTGTGTTCTATAAGAAAGAAAGCTGAGCAAGCCAATGAAGCAACCAACAATCAGCACCCCTCCATGGCTTCTGCATCTGTTCCGGCCTCGAGGTTCCTACACTCTTCGAGTTCTTGTCCTGACTTCCTTTGATGATGAACAGTAATATGGACATTTAAACATTTTCCTCCCCAATTTGCAGATTTTTCAGTACCAATCCAGAACTCCCTCTTACTAAGTGGGTTTTAAGTTCAAATAAGGAACTGTTGGTTATCACCAAAGTATGTATGCCACCACTGTACCCTTAGAGATATCATACTATACTGATCACTGTTGTGATTCATAGGCATCACAACTATGTAAGACATCTGTTTCTTTCCATACTTTGGAAGCTTAAATAGTGCTTTATTATTCTATGAAAGCTAATCCTAAAAGGCTTTGAGATTTGGCACCTCAGGAACCCCTCTTATCTGTGTTTTGAGGCCATGGTATCTTCACAATAGGGAATACTTTTCCACTTCTGGGGGCCAACCAAAAGCAATGAAATCAGTGAGCATTGTTTTGTGAGTCTCCAGAACACTGACCAACAACTTGAAACTGGGCTGCTCATGCCTGTTATTGGGTTTCTTTAGATGGTCTTTTGTTCTTGGAGGGAACATTGTCAGCCTGGATGAAAAAAATTTCGTTTAAAGTATATGTGTTTATCTATGCATATATTTGCATGTATTATAGTTTGTTTTTGTATATATTTAATTCTATGATTTCTTATGAAAATATGAAAATTTCAGATGTCATTATTATTATTTTATCATCTTCTATCCTTTATTTTATTTATCTCCCTCCTCTTACCTGATTGCAGTCCTATTTTTCAGATCCCCCAATCACATCACCTGAGCCACACTATTCCCCTTTTTATTCTTCCCGTAACACATACCCAAGCAATGGCCATTTTTTATTTTCTTTGTTTTGCAGTTATTCCAGAATAGGTACTCACATCTGAAGATAGGAGTCTCAGATGATAAAGAACATCCAACATTTGTATTTCTAAGTCTGAGTTTCCTCACTCAAGTGATCTATCCTCCTTTTTTCCCTTTTTTTTCTATTTTCTTTGCTTAGTTCACTTAAATTCTCTATTTTATATTTGAGTCCTAGTATTCATTCTATTTGTACAGCTTTCTCCTGAATTTTCAAATTAGGATATGGCATTTTTCAATTCTATCACAGTTTTAGCTTATATTATCTTCGATCTCTTCATTGAATTCATTTTATAAATGCTAATTTATCTTTGTTTTTTCATCCATATGTAGATTGTATTTTCTTGGGCACTACTACAGCATTCATTGTTATGCAAATGGAGTTCAATGAAGGTTTTTTTCATGTCCTCTTTAAAATTTTAAATTCTTTTATAAAGTTCATGGTTATTTTAAAATACTTTGCGTTCTGGGGCTCCTCTATGTAGCTTCCACCAGAGAACATTTGAATAATATGAATAGGTTTTGTGGGAGACATGCTGTTTTGGTCACTCATGATTTTGTTGCTACTGCTATTATTGTTCCTTTTTTTGTTGCTGTTGATTTTGTTGTTGTTGTCGTTCTTGTTTTCCTGATTTGGCCAAGGCATATGAACTTGTTTCTTTGTTTGTATGTCTGATATGATGACATGCACTTCCTTAGATTGGACCAGTGGCAAGAAATGAGTCCTCTGAGATGGATTAGGTTAAACTGACGGGTATCCTAATCTAAGCATAGGAGGGTGAAAAATGAAGATGTTTAGGGGCCACTTGTCAGGATCTAGGCTTGTAAGTTTGCAGATGTCATTGTGTTGGAAAAAGCAAAGGCAAAGGGAAAAAGTTATTTACCCAGGAAATGTAGCTCACATAAAAGAGGTTATGTAGACCACAGGTCTAGGACTAGGCTTGTAGGTTTGCAGGTAGAAGAGAAAAGGAAGATACAAGGAGTGTTTTTGGGTCCTTGGTGATCTGGAACTAGGATTGTGTTTCTGCAGATCAATAAAAATTCTAAGAGGTACTACTGATGAAGATCTACAATGAAGATTTTTAAAAATTTTGTCTTATATTTCTATTGAACTATATTCATTTAAATATTATTTTTAGGTGGAAGTGAATCCTCCTGGGATAAAGATAAGATACAATCTCCACTTGGTGCTCCTGGACTTCAGCATGGAATTACTCATGCAACACTGGCAGGACAGCCAAGCCTTGGGGGTACTCCTACTATCAATACACTTCAGCAGAATCACCTGCTAAGCAATCGTACGTATACTATGCTGACAAAACTGGATAAGTTAAAAATATAAGGCAAACCCTTCTGTATATCTTAGAATGGTAAAATTTAGTCTCTTTCACCTCAATAAGTATAATAGTACAAAACCATAGGAAGAAGTAAAGAGTGATGTCTTGGAAAATATGGAATTTATATTATACAGGTAGTGGGGAAGCAAAGTACCAGAGTTTAATAAAGGTATGTTAGAATCTGTGAGCCTGTTAAACAGAATAGTAAAGAAAGTTGACAAAGACTTGGATTCCAAATTCACTCTGTTTTATAAAATCATAGAATTATGCTACTTTGAAGAAGTCACCAAGAGTGTCTAAGTTTTGGTTTCTACACCTACAAGTTAGTAGTGGAAATATACCTATTCATTTCAGGTTATTCTGAGTGCTACAAATTGACAAAGGTAAAGTAATTAACAATTAATTGCATATAATAATTACTATGTAAATAATAATCATTAAAATTATTTAGAATATGAATATAGATGATTTGTACATGTTTAAATTTAGATGATCTATACAAAGACTTAAAATATTATTAAATATTTCTTCTGCAAAATGGATCTTGTATCAATTTACTTGGGTAAAATACTGTATTTCTTCTCCTGGAGAAGATGGCCATTATTTCTTTTCCTTGCAGTTTTATTCCTTCATTAAACCCTGGGGTTAAAGCAATAGAGGAATTTTGAAATAGTTCCATCTCATAATATAACATCACCAGAGTAAAGGCCTTGTATAATAGTTTATTATTGCAGAAAGAATCAAAAGCTTCAGGTACTATGTGGTATAAATTCCTGAGATCTATATCTATATCTATCTATATCTATCTATATCTATCTATATCTATCTATATCTATATCTATATCTATATCTATATAGATATAGATAGATCTGGGGTACAGAAATAAGACTAGAGGAAACAAGAGAAAAATTATATACCACATATTACATCCCAAAACGTTTCTATAAATATATATTTTAAGCTCCTATTAAACTTATAAATCATTAAGACTTTCTACAAGCAAACAAAGAACACAACTCAGGAAAAAATGATTGAACTATATCCCAAGGATTGATGAGACAACTCAGTAGGTAAAGTACTTCTCATGAGATCTTGAAAACATGAATCTAGATCCCTACATTACATGAGAAAGCTGAGCATAGTAGTGGGTCTAGAATCTGAACATTCCATGGCATAAAGCCAGAGGCACATGAATCCTTGAAGCTTCTTATGCCAGTGTAACAGAATCAGTGTGTTCCAGATTCAGTGAAAATTCATATTTCAAAACTGAGGTTGAAGCATGTTGATGAAGGTAGTATATTTTATCCTCTGACCTCAACATACACATACATGCAAACACATCTGCACATACATACACAGAAAATAAAAAAATAAAATGCAGTCTAAAGAGACAAAGTAAACATCAGAAGTAAATTCATATACAGCAAGTAGTTTACAATTATCCACTGACAATTTAAAATGATGGATGAATGTGCTATAGTAATGGAAATGTGGCACAACATATAAAAGCATAAAAGATATAAATAGATTTTAAACTCAAAATGAGTAAAAAGATAGATGAGAAAATAAAGTCTTGATAACATGAGGAAGAATAATTTTATTGAATTCTGTGTAACCTGTGAATCTGAAACTAAGTCAATAGAAATTTTCTGGATGAAATAGGAGTTTATGCCAGTATTTCTCAAATTATTCCACAAAATAGATACAGAAGAAACAATGCCATGTTTGTTCTATGAAGCCACAATCAGTTTGATACTCAAAGTACATAAAGACCCATAAAAGAAAGAGAATTGTAGGCCAATTATCCTTATGGACAAAGATATAAAAATTCTCAATAAAATACCTACAAACCAAACCCATGAACACATCTAAAAGATCATTCACTGTGATCAAGTAGGCTTTATCCCAGAGATATAGGGTTACATAAATCAATAAATGTAATCAACCACATAAACAAACTGAAAGAAAAAAAGCACATGATCATCTCATTAGATTTATAAAAAGCCTTTGATAAAATACAACATCTCATCATGATAAAAGTTCCAGAGAGATAGGGATGCAAAAGCCATGCCTGAAGATAATAAAGGCAGTATGCAACAAGCTCATAGACAACATCAACTCAAATGGAGAGAAACTCAAAGCAATTCTACTGAAGTTAGGAACAAGACAATGTTGTCTGCTTTCTTCCAATCTATTCAATACAGCATTTGAAGTCTCTTCTAGAGCCATAAGACAATAAAGGAGATAGAAATTGGAAAGGAAAAAGTCAAAGTATTATTGTTGGTAAATGATATGATAATATACTTAAATGACCCCAAGAAATTCTACCAGGAAATTCCACCAGTTGATAAATACCTTTAGTAAGTGTTTGGATACAAGATTAATTTAAAAAAATCAGTAACTCTGCTATCTACAAATGACAAATGGACTGATGAAGAAATAAACCAAGCAACAACCTTCACAATAACCTCAAATACTGGGAGTAACTTGAATGATAAAAATATCTAGTCTTTGAATAAAAAAAAACTGAAGACACCAGCAGATGGAAAGTTCTCCCATGCTCATGGATTGGTAGGACTAACATAAATAGTAGCCATTTTACAGATCCTCAATACAAACCCATTAAAAACCCCAACAGAGTCTTATAGAAACACACACACACACACACACACACACACACACACAAAGGATGGCTAAAATAGTCCTGAATAATAAATAAACCATTGAAGATATCACCATCCATAACTTCAAAATGTATTACAGAGCTATAATAATAAAATCAGCAACCATATTGGAATGAACAAGGGACATTGACCAATAGAATCAGAATGAACAAAAAGACATTAATCCACATAATTTTGGATACCTGATTTTTGATAAAAAAAGCAAAAAATAAACACTAAAGAAAAAGCAGTATCTTCAATGAATAGTACTGCTCAAAGTGATAGCCCATATGTAGAAGAACCAAAATAGGTCTATACTTATCACCCTGAATAAAATTCAACTTCAAATGGATCAAAGACATCAACATAAAACAAGATAGACTAAATCTGAAAGAAAAGAAAGTGGAGAATAGTCTTGAACTCATTGGCACAGGAAAAGACTTTCTGAGAGAACACTACTAGCAAAGTCACTGAGAGTAACAATAAATGGAATCTCATAAAATTGACAAGCACAGCAAAGGACAATATCTTTCAGACAAAGTGGCAGCCTACAGAATGAAATTATTTTTACCAGCTCCAAATCTGATAAAAAATTAATATCCAAGCTATACAAAGAAAGCAAAGAACTAGATGTCAAGAAAAATAACAGAAATGAAAATGGGGTACAGAACTAAACAGAGAATTCTGAAAAATGGAAAGTTAAATGTCTGTGAGACACTTAAAGAAATGATCAACAACACCATCCATATGGGAAATGTAAATCAAAACTACTTTGCGATTTTATCTTACACCTGTCAGAATGGCTAAGATCAGTAACACAAATGACAGTTCATGATGTCAAAGACATGGAGCAAGGAGAAATACTCATCCTTTGCTGATTTGAATGCAAACTTGTAAAACCTCTAAGGAAATCAACATAGTTCTTCCTGAAGCTGAGAATAGACCTATGTCAAGATCCAGCTATACCACTCTTGGACAAATACCCAAACAAAACTTCATCCTACCTCAAAGACACTTGTTCCACTTGTTCAACCATGTACATTGCTATTCTCTATATACTATCCAGAAATTAGGAATTTCATATTTCTCAACTGATGAAATGGATTAAGAAAATGTGATGCACCACACAAGAGAATATTAGACATCTAAAAAGTGAAATTATGAAATTCAAAAGTAAATTGATAGATACAGAAAAATCATCCTGTGTGAGGTAACTCAAACCCAGAAAGAAAAACATGGTGTAAATCCACCTATATGTAGATATTAGCTTTTAAGTAAGTGATAACCAAGCTACAACACATATAATTTTAGAGATTAGATATAAAGTAATGGACTGAGGGGTGGGAAGCTCAGATAGATGACCCTAGGGAATAAAAATATGATAGTTAGTATGGTATTGGAGTGGGGCTGGTATGGGAATATCAAGTAGGGAGATAAAGGGAAGAAGTATAAGGCAGGGAATATGAGGACACAGCGCAAAGGGCCATTGAAAAGCAGTATGAAAACCTAATGCAGTATATCTTCATAACATACATAAGTATATGAAGGTGATCTAAATGAAATTGCCAAATAAATGGGAATAAAGAGTCCCAACTGAATATTTCTTGTCACCATATGATGCTTCCAGTACTAGAATTGAGTTTCATCTAATTGATTTGTTGGCCAAAGTGTTCCACTAGAATTTCCAAACAATTCAGGTCATTACCAGGACTATAGATTGCTCTCCATAAATTAATGACAAAACTCATACAACTCATTGAACATGGAGAAATTGAGCTGGTGCCTGAAGAGGGCCTTCACTCTTGTGTGCTAGTATCTTTGGTACAGGAAGGTAGGCATGCTACAAGTTACCAAAAGAAAAACAAACATCAAAACAGCAATAAACCTCTTGAGTTACAGTGGTGACTTCTCTCCAAGCTATACTAGGGTAATGGTGGTACAAAATGTGTATGAGAAACCAACCACCAACATCTCTACAATTTTAGGCAAGGCTCACTACATGAAATGGAACCCATACCTGATTCTACTCAGATAACCAAGAATGTGAGACTAGATAGCCTGAAGACTAAGGGTAAAACCAAATACCACTTGTATCAAACAACAAAAATTCATATCAATTAAATGAGTCCTAGTGACATTCTGCTATATTCATATATCAGTGCCTTACTCAGCCATCATCAATCAGAGAAGCTGTCTCACGTAGCAGATGGGACCAAACACAGACCCACAGGCAACAGGCAGTTAAGAAACCTTGGAATACTCAGCAGATATCCCCACCTAATCTAGCCCCTCAGGCCTCAGGGAACCCTGTGGAAGAGGAAGCAGAGTGTCCTTTGCAAATTTATGCTTTTGTGGCTTAGAATTTACTGTTTTTATGGGATTCCAGAGTGTATAAAAGTCTGTCTCTGCGTCTATATCTGTTTCTTGTACATTTTCTTGGACTCTTTCCTTCTGTTTCACCTATTGTTGCTTATTAGTTTGTGTTTTATCATATTATATTTTATATTATATAATATATTAAGAAACCTAATTTAAAAAGAAAACTGAGGATGTGGTTACAAAAGATATAGTAGTATAGAAATGATAATATATAAGAAAACATAAACAGAACAAAAAAGAAAAACTATTTGAATTTATTATAATGATTGTTGTCATTCTTGTTGGCTGTATGAAACTGGGAGAGTGGAGCCAAAAATTAGACAGACAAAAGTCTCATGCAATTGCCAACTTTATTCAGGGCATCAGACAATTTATATTCTGAGGGTCAGGCAAAGTCATATAAGCAAAGTTCACTTGAGTTCAAGTTGTATACATCCAAAGACAAGGTCACATGTGTTTAGACTGTATACAGTCAAGAGGAAAAGTTGTTCTTAGAAACAGTATTATGAACAATAATGGATTAGATAAGGTATAATCTAAAGTAAACTCGCTTCAATTTATTACACCTGGGAGCAGAAAAAAAAAACATTCCAAGTACAACCCATATTATAAGGAACAGAGGTGAGAATACTTTTGTTACTTGGAGTTTTCTCACAACCTCTCAGAAATCTACTAAGACTGGCTTCATTCGTGGACCATATTTGAACAAGTAATAGAATGCTTCTAAAATCAATGGGAGAGAAAGGAAATATGTCAAAGTATCTCAAAGTGCACTACTATGTAAAATCTGCATATCATTAATACTGTAGAAAACCAAGGCAGAGAAACTGCTAGAAGATAATAGAAGTAAACTAAGAAATACATTGAATGACTCTCTAAATATTAGATGAACATGGAGTTCCATGAGTTATCAGAGTACAGAAAGAGTAAACAATAATGTAAAATTCAGTAAAAGACAAATCATAGTTCTATAATGAAACTGTAAGAATTTAACACTATGGCCACAGACCTGATATGCAAAAATGTGTGGTGGATGGTAATTCAGAAAGAAGGAAAATTATATAGCTGGAACACTATGAAATCAGTAAAATAACAAATATTTTTCTTACTCTTAATTTAATAAAATAGTCTGTTCATAAAAATAGCGAATTTGGTGACTAACCTTTGCAGATAAGTTAAATAAGTTACGCTAGGAGAGATCTTAAAATACTCCTTTTTTGTATTACACTTGCTCTATCCAAATATTTATGTGGTAATGTTTTAAGTTACATTCACAGGAGTTCTAAATCTACATGAAATCCTCCTTGGAGATGGGCCAGTTTATCTAAACGCAAGCCATTAGCAATAAATACAAGCACATATGAGCAACAATAAATGTACTCAGCAGAATATATTTATAGAAGTGTGTGTGTTATGTAATTTAAACCATATAGTTCGTAGATTTGAGAGAGAATGGAAAGATGTGGGAAGAGTTGGAGAGGAGAGAGAGGACTGGAAATTATATAAATACAGAACTTATATATGAAATTCTCAAAAAATCCATTAAATTTAAAGTAGACTAAGAAAAATACTAAAGTTAACACTAATTGTCAGAAGAAGAAGGGGACAGTCATAGGGGAGGGGAATAAGGGGAAAATGGGAGGGAAGGAAGAATGGGAGGATACAAGGGATGGGGTAACCATAGAGATGTAACAAGAATAAAATAATAAAAAATTTAAAAAAAGAGTGGAAGAGAACAAAAAGCTGAACAAAAAAAAAAAAAAAAAGAAGGGGACAGACTAAGGATAGAGAAATAAAAATGTTATAAAGTATATATAAATTGTTCCATTAAAAGCTAAGAAGGCATCAAAAGAGGGAGATAGGGTAAAGGAGACTAAGAAAACATGAAAACAACAAATAAAAGTAAATGTAGAACCTTCTTAAATTAGTTTAATAACTACTTTTCTTAGAAATTATCTGAATTGGCCAATTAAGTGCTACGAACTGATTCTTGTGCCCCAATAGCATCAATCATGAATGCTTTTTGCTTTCACTTAAAGATGAACTTGTTCCCTTAGAAATCATGTACTTACTGAGCAAATGCAGCAAAAACTAACAGCAGCCACAAACATTACAAAACAAAGTAAGAAAGGATAACAAAAGAAGAAACAAATAATACTTCCTAAAAGAAACTCATTTAAAATATTAATATAGATATATTTAGTAATTACAAGGAAAAGAGTAATAATTACCATTCTGGAGTAGTCCAAAGAAAAGCTGGAGTAACTACATTAATTTCCAACTTCAGAGGAATAAAATAAAATTATCAGTTTCCTTTCAAATGGCATGACATCTTCAAGTCCTTGTAATGAATAACAGTGCTAATTATGTGAGAAAACTGGTATAACTTAAAGGAAATGAATGAATCTACTTTGGATCCTTTATCACATACCCAGATGTAATTGATATATCTAGAAGAAAGACACAATTAAGCTGAGTGAAACAATTAAACAATTGAATCTAATAGACACTTTAAATTACTTTATATAATAACAGAATAAAACATTTTCTTAAATTCACATGGGAAAACACCAAGATAATATCATTATAGGCCATAAAGTCAACATTGACAAATGTAAAGAAATATAATCTTATAAAAGGCATCATTTTAAGGAAACAGTGTCTATTGCATGTGAACAGCTACTTATATAGTGGAAGACTTTCAACTCTGATTGGTTAGCACATTATCTCAGATTGGACTTTGAGAACTGCTCCCATCAGTGTCTCTATGCCAAAAAAGCATAGTAAAGGAGATGTGGATAGTGTTACTGGCTACTCTGGTTAGCTACTTCAGAATTCAGTGTTCTGACTTCTGGGAATATTTGGAAGCATGGTGTTCCATGTTTCTTATTTAGAACAATGTACCAGGAAGACTAACTACCAGGCCATTTTCCCCCACAAAGAAATAAATCTAAAGTAAATTAAAAACAGTCAATAAATAACATTGTACTAGTTGATGAAGTTAAAAACAGAAATTTAGTTTAATGAATAATAGAAGAGAAAGCTGGTCATTTAACAAAATCACTGACACTTAAAGACCTCTCAGCATATTAAGAAAAAGGAGGACATGTTATTCTAATATCAGAAGCAGGATCATCATTACAGATCTCATGTATATTAATAAGGTAATAGAAAAATTCTCTGAACTATCAAATATTTTATACTATAGATAAAACTTCTGTAAAGATATACCTTATCAATTATACAACAAGAAGGACTGAATAATCTCAAAGGTATACATAATACATTAAAGGAATTTAATATCTAATTATTATATAATATATATTAATATTTATTAGTAATCTTACAAAACATAGAATACTAGGTCAAGATGTATTCATGGGAGAATATTAAATTTACAGCAGATATCTATAATCTCTTCTAAAATATAGAAATAAAAAGGCATTCTAACATACTCTATGAGGTCAGCCAGCATTGATCATGTGTCAAAATCAAACAATAACATCACAATAAAAAGGAACTACAGCTCAATAAGTTTGAATGAAATGCAAAACTATTCAATAACATATAAAATTTTAATTAGAAACTTAAAATTATATTTATTTGGTAATATGAACATGTCTTTTCCAAAGTAACATGTTTATCTATGGAAAAGAAGACCAAAGATATCATTATGTCTTTAAACTAATAAAGCAAGATTTTAAGGTTTAAAAATTAGTTTTCCTATATTCTATCAATATACTCTTTCCATTTGAAATAAAAATATGTTCTTATTCATAAACATAATAACATAAATAATATCTATAAAAATAAACTACACATTTGATCAAATACCCAAGATTATATTAATGAAGTGACATTCTATGTTCATGGGTAAAAAAGGCATAACATTTTAATTTCAATTCTTCCAGGCTTGAAGTGTAGATTCAATATAATCATGATTGAAATATAAGTAAATTATTTTGTTCATCTTCACAAAATTATTTTAATGTTTATATAGAATATAGTTAACCAAAGTCAAAGTAGCCAATGCAATGGAAAAGATTAATGTCACCAGTGGGCTGAGAGTATTTGTGGTTTATTTGACAAATAGATCAGTAATAGAGAATAGTATACTTAAAAATGCACTTGCATAATGTCATTGGTTATTATTTAGTAAAGGAGAAAACACAGTAATGAAAAGAATAGCCCCTTTAGCTAATGACACTGAACAAATGTAAATCTACATGCAAGAATAAATCATTGAATATAAGACAAGGACACAGAGTTTTTGCAAAAAGTAACTCAGACTGGATCACAGTTGTAAACAAATGGTAAAACCATCAAAGTAACAGAAGGTAGGATCACAAAACAAATTATAAGATTGTTTGAATAAAGCAATATATTTCACATAGAATAACAAAGACATGACCATAATAATAAAAACAATTGATATATTGGAATTTACAAAAATTCAAATCTGCTCTGAAGAATACACAATTAAAAGAATTATAAAGAAATGCCATAGAGTTATATTTTCCCAAATACGTATATGTTAAAAACTGATGAAATATATAATAATAATTCCATAATCATGTACAATAAGAATTAAAACAGAAAGGAAACTAAACAGGAACTTCAAGACATAAAATATAAAGGTGGAAAAATAAATATATGAAACCAATTTTGCATTATGTCATTATGTATTTATAAATAAAAATGAGATTTCCTTACAAAGATATCATTATTGAGTGAAATGGAAACCAGCACAATCACTTAGGAAATCATTTTTAGCACATCTTACAAACCAAATAAAATTTTCCCTATGTGTACTAATCAATGTGAAACATGTACCAACACAAACACCTTCACATTAAAATTTTAGGGTAATTTTATTTATAATTGCTAAATATTGAAAGCAACTAAGATGTACATAAACAGGAAATGGGTCAATCAATTTTAATAATAGATATTATGGAGCAATACAATTAAAAACACATTACCTAGCAATACTTAAACAGACTTGAATGAGCCTTATGTATACATTTGTAAGTGCAAAACAAAGCATATGAAAGGACTAGATGATTCATGAATCTGACTATATTATATTACAAAAATTGAAATCTGAACAAAGAATAAATATTAGTAGTTGCCAGTCATTAAGTAGAACAGAAAACTTACATGGAATATACAGTACATTTTTTTATGTATTGTAATAATTCTGTATGATACTAAAACCATAGATGCAAGATATTATGCATTTTAATACCTAGAGTGCCATAGTTTAAAAAGTAAATTCTAGTATAAACTACAAAATTTGATGAATAATAATTTATAAGTAATGACATGTTGTTGGTAAAAATATACTGCAGTAATATAAGATTCTAATAAGAATGTTAGCTGTTTGTTCAGGGACAGTGGGGTTACTGTATAGCACAATTTTCTGCTTATCTTTTCCATAAACCTAAAACTTCTCTAAAAATTGTCTCAATGTTTTCAATTGAAGTATAATTGCATCACTATTCCTCTTCTTTATGTGTATATGTATAAAAACATAAATACAACTTACTTAGTCTGCTTTTGTTGGTAATGTATATATGGTTTCATGGATGATTACTCTGCATTGTACAACCAGTAAGGGGATTATCCACTGGGAGAAGAATATAACCATTTAACAATGTAAGATTTAATTTTAAAAAATCATGTTGTGTTGTGTTAAAGGTACAATTCCAGAGATAGTCATCCACATGATGTGATGTTACAGTGAGTTACATCTGTAGAGAAATATATATATATATATATATATATATATATATATATATATATATAATACTGCGAGTCTAGAGTGACGAATACATACAAAAGCAAAATGAGATATCAAAACTAAAAGTTCAATGATCAAAGTCAAGTAAGTTGTACATTATTCTAGTATAGATAGTAGTCTGGAAGTCTACAAATTCTAGTGAAGATGTAACTGAAACAGCTTAGGAAGAACAGCCTAATATTGGGAATTGTTATTGAAGGAGAAGTTGTCTGACATCAGTATAGAACTGAAATGATTTTATACAAATAAACATAGGTTGGACAAATTCATGTCCAATTTAGAGGGGCAATTGGAATATAACTGAGGATTTTACCTTTCATGGCTAGGAAGAGGTGGTATATTCCTTTATATAAGAATTCTAGTAGTTGCTAGAATACTAACATACAGCAGGAATGATAATAGTTTGCATTAGCTCTGTGTGGTTAACAGGAATAAGAAAACAGTTTCATTACTTAAAAAATCTTCATGTTTATCTTCTTCACTATGTGATTTAAATAAACCACACTGCCATAGTATTCTGTACTATTGATGGCCTTTAACTTAATGTTTCCAGCTTCAGCAAAAGGCTGGCTTAAATAATTCAATATTTGCATATACTTTGCATGTGTAACTGATATCGGAGTCACTGTTAAACTGACCTTTACTGTAAATATTAGCATAGGGTCTAAGGAATTATAACTGACTGACAATTAGTTATTGCAAGTCAGGATCTAAAAGTGTTACTCTTAAGATCTTCATAGTTATTTGAAATATTTGTTGAATTGTACTGTATAACTGCCAATGGACTATTACATTCTGCTTTTGGTTTTCATTTAGTTTGCATATCAATTGGACTTTAAGTATGCATACATCTTGATGTGGCCAGATGGTGTCTGGATGATGCTGAAAATCATTTAAAAATAGGAAAAGATTATTATAGTATTAAGGAAAATATAAACTAAAGTTTATTAAAACATTTCAGTACTGATGTTGATTCAGTAGTGACATTCAGGAAGATATTTATAACAACTTTTAATACATAGTACAATTTTTGACTAAAATTTTGTAAATATAAATAAGAATCAAAGTCTAAGATTATTTTGAATTTGTGGAACCTTTTAATGTTATTGATGTTTGCTGTATGAAATACTACATAAATGTTTTTAGGATGAAGGTTAATTCTAATTATCATATGTTACTTAACATCCCATCATCATAGATTGAAATATATTATTAGTAAGGTATATAAATACATGAACATGTGAATAATTTTGTATGACTTACAAGTAATTTCTACTTTAAGGGAGAGTTTCAACATATAGGAGAGATCATGTGATCTTTATGTATCTAGTTTGTTTCAATAAGAATAATACTCTTCAGAATTATAAGCATTAGAGAGGATGACTATGTGAATGTTTGTTGATCATATTCCGTACATCATTATAGTGTTACTTTATATCCATAAGTATATATCAATGTTTATATATCAATTTATAATTAAATACTTAAAAAGGAATCTTGGAAACAATAACTTCCAATAACTTGTTTCATATTATGTAGAAATATAATATAAAGAACTTGTCTATTGAATTTAATGCATATTTTTACTATTCTTTTGAGACAAAAATAAAATATAGTAGGGAATGGCATTTTTATGTCAATGGTATTAATCTTGTGCTTATGGTAATCTAATACTCCCAAGAAAATTTTTTATAGCTAGTATATTCCTGTGATAAATTGTTCCTAAAATGTATTTAAATGCTATAAGCCAATATGGAGAGGTACTTTTAATGTGTCTTATTCAGCATATGGTCATAAGAAGTACAAAAAACTTCCCTTTCTTGATTTTTATGTATAATTTACATTTCTAGGCTTCTTTTAGCCCTTGGGCAACTCTCATGACTGCACTTCATGGCTGTCTCAACAGAAACAATGGAGACAGGTGTATTTATTATTTAGGAAGATTTTAAAATTGTGATGGTCACTTGAATATTGTAAGAGCTTACAATATACACTTGTGTTTTTATTATCTTTCTGTTTTCAGTGGTTCCCAACAGCTTAAAATCCACCATCACAATTGAATTTAGGAGATAGACCTCAAATAACAGACTTTTTCCTATCATCTTCCAATTAAGTTGGATTTCATATTAAAATTTTATGTGAAATACACACATTCACATAGTGGAAGAAAACTATTTCCTAAATTATATGTTTGAGTGATACTATTACCACTACTAATTTTTGATAAATTAGATATCAGTATGATCTGAAAACACTCCTTGTTCCTTTTTGGTATGAAATGAAATGAAAGGAAAAAATGAATGTTTTGCATTGAAGAAAAGTAAGCTATTTTTTATTGTAAGTAGGATCAATATGAGTGCTGCCCATAATATTTTATATCCCATAGTAAATTACAAAAAGTAGATAATATGGTTGTATAACATATGGGGAAATAGAGAGATCCAGAGGGTCCTAGAAACCTACAAGAAGAACATTATGATGGGCAGATTTGGGCCCAGGGGTCCTGCTCAAACTATGACAGGAGCCAAGGACAATATGTGCAGTAAACTTCAGACCTCAGCCCAGATCTAGCCAATGGACAGGACATTCTCCACAATTGAGCGGAGATTGGGGTATGAATTTCACACAAACTCTGGTGCCCCATATTTGACCACATCCCCTGGATGGGAAGACCTGGTGGCACTCAGAAGAAGAATAGCAAATTACCAAGAAGAGACTTGATAGTCTAGATCATATACAGGGGGAAGAGGTCCCTCTCAATCACAATCATAGGGGAGGGGAGTAAGCAGAGAATGGGAGGGAGGGATGAATGGAAGGATACAGGGGATGGGTAAACAATTGAGATGTAATATGAATAAATTAATAAAATATATTTTAAAAAGAATCATGATTTTTGAGTTCTGTCCAAAATAAGAAGACACTGTAAATAAAATATTTAAAATACATTTTAAAGTGCTAATATTCACATGGTTAATCTAACTTTATTTCACATCTGCTTAAAGATACTTAATATTTTAGTTTGCAATATTTTACCTAATGACATGTCTGTGATTATCACAAGTAGAATGTATAATAGTTAAGAGAGGCTGAAGATGATGCTACAACGTTATAGAGAGTGTTGGGTGACTGTTTATGCATTAAACTGTCTCAGTCATATTTTCATTTTGGAAGCTGCTAACCTGAACTCTGGGTTCACTCAAGTATTTAAGTTTTAGCCCTTCTCAAGTCTCTGATAGGTTTAAAGACCAGATAGTTTAGTTTTTCAATTAAGCTTAGTAGGTTAGGGGTTAAGATGTATTTAGATCAAGATAGATGTTTTAAATTAATAGAGATGAGATATGATAGCTATTAATCTCCATTCAGAAATTTAGACTCAACCAGATAGGAAAGATGTTTACTCAAAGTTTAGCATATATGAATAGCTAAATCACTATGAATGTAACATTTACATAATTCTTGTTTGTCTCGTTGTTCTTCCTGCTTTATGTAGTTTATTTTACCCATGTATAATAAATTAAATGCATATGTTAAAAAAGAAACATAATAAAAATATTAAATAAGAAAGTCATTTTTTCAGATATCTAAAATATATGAAAAATATTTCCACTTGGAAGAGAAATCATTAATTCCCTGGTAATATTAAAGAACATTGACATTTGCTATTAAAATGGAAAGCATGTTGGTATTTTAGCATAATACATATACTTTATTAAGATTTAAAATTGGAATTATAAGCATTCCTTTTATTAAATTATTATTTTCTTTAATAATTTGAATCTGTTTATTGTCCTACTAACTTACCCTTTGAATCTGTTAAGTAAAGTGACATAACAGAAACTATGGAAGATACTATTGATAGTATTGATGGCCCTAATGTTACTATTGTACAATAAAACAATTTTAAAATGCTAAAACTAATGTACAAAAATGCTTTTAAAAATCTTCCTAGTGCCATTGTGTAAAAACTTTAATGTGCACTGTCTTTTTTAGGTCTGGATTTGCCTTTTATGATGATGCCTCATCCTCTACTTCCAGTCAGCTTACCTCCTGCATCAGTTGCCATGGCAATGAATCAGATGAATCATCTCAATACTATTGCCAATATGGCTGCTGCAGCCCAGATTCATAGTCCACTCTCCAGAGCTGGTGCCTCTGTTATAAAGGTAAGGATCAATATTTTGAAGAAGACAAAGGTATTAATTAAATACAAACTTTCATAAATATCAGCAGGACCACCAAATCTTCAGTAATAACACATTTATCATTGACTCCTTTGTTATGCGATGTCTTTTAGTCTGGTTTCTGACTATGTCTGACTGGCTTTATTGTTTAGGTTTGCTTTCTTTATACTGCCATGGATGTCTCTTTTATTCAAGTGTTGTTTCTCAAAATCAAGTACACTGTATATAGGATGTACTGCCACACTAAACACAAGGAGAATGGTTATATAAAACACATTCATATTTGTGGGACAGGTTGATGCAACACTTGTCATCTTTTTGAAGTTTGAGTGAAAATTTAAAAAGTATCCTTTACTGTACAGCATTTATACTCAGACAGGCTGTGGTACAAAATCTAGTTTGCCACTGATTGATTGAATGGCCTGAAATTTGATACTTTCCATTCTTGATGTATTTATTTAATTGTAAAATAAAAGTCACAGCAATTTTCTATCCTATTTACACACTGGCTAACTAGAGATAATATGAACAAAGTAGTTGTTAAAATCTATAGACCATACCTGGGGAAATGGCTCAGTTGATGAAGCACTTACAAAGTTGTGACTACGTTCTTATGCTTCAAATAGCAAACAAACTCACTTACCATTATCTATTTTATTTGGTAAATAGATGACATAAGAGTCTATAAGATGTCAGTAGAAGAGTCAAACATTCAAATACATTAAATATTTCCTTCTTCTCTTCATTTATTGAAAAAAATATTTTGCCCTTCATATACATTAAAAAATAAGGGGAAATGATAAGATATGCTCTCTTACTTGCAAGAGCTTAAAACATAAATATGCGGTAAATGAGCTCTCAAAGCTTGTATTAAGAAGACAAAATTATGATTGATATATATGAGTCACCAAATATTAGAGGAATTCAAAGGAGAGATAGGTGAGATCAAGCTTGGAGAAGAAGTGTCTTGATATCAGGAAATTCATTAGAGTTGATTGACTTCAACTTGATAAGTTATCTATTTTATGTAGTTTCATATACTTTAGTGGTCAAGTGGAAGTATTCTATTTTTTTGAATATTTTCACATAGTTCTAACTGAGAATTACAGTCACTTTTAAAAAATAAATTGCTTGAAGTCATTACTTAAGAAGATGGAATAGGCCTCCAGAGAGCTGGATCAGTGGTTTAGAGCACTAGCAGTTCTTGAAGAGAAAGAGAGGACCTACGTTTAGTACCCAGCACTCACACTGAAGCACACACCACCTTTGTGAGTCTAGCAGGGGTGACACATGCTTTTAATCCCAGCACTCAGGAGGCAGAGGCAGAAGGATCTCTGAGTTTGAGGCTGGCCTGATCTAGAGAGTGATTTCCAGGATTGCTAGGTCTGTTACACAGAGAAACCACGTATCAAAGAACCAAAAAATAAGGAAGGAAATGAAGATTTAACAAAGAATGAAAGAAATAAAGAAATAAAGGAGGTAGTGAGGGAAGGAGTGAGGGATGGAGGAATGGAAGGAAGGGAGGGAGAGAGGGAGGAAAGAAGGAAGGAAGGAAGGAAGGAAGGAAGGAAGGAAGGAAGGAAGGAA
>OU015760.1:59291150-59306566 GCA_907169655.1 Acomys percivali
GAAGGAAGGAAGGAAGGAAGGAAGGAAGGAAGGAAGGAAGGAAGGAAGATATAACCCTCACAAAAAGTTAGGAAATTTTATTTAAAAAACTGAAAATTTAAAATATGAAATCAGTCATGTGATACTGAATTGTAAGAAAGTAAGTTTTGAAGTTGCATCTTTATTTTAAAATAAGTTGCTTCAAAAGAGGTTAATTGTGAAGCACAGTCTCAAAGTTCAATCTATTAAACTGTGTGGGCATTGGACAAGCATACATATTGAGAAATTTTATTATAGTCATACTTGAGGGACATAGAAACTATTAGAAGAAAACCACATTTCTTCATTTAGATTCATACAATACTTTTGCCAGAAGTTTAAAAGAATCTATTTAAATAAATTTTGCTTATGATTTTTGCAGAAGGACTGAATTAAACTCATTATTTCTTCAAACCTCTACATAATGACAAATACTAACATTTTTATGCAGAAATTAATGTACTAAGTATGAAAAGTTGCTTCTCTATGAATAATTTGCTTTGTATTATGGAATGTTACTGAGTCTTGCTTCATAACAAATTTTTGGTTTATTAATTAATAACATCTATTTACCTTTTAAAAAAGGTTACTCTTCTCTCATATATTACATCCTGATTGCAGTTTTCCTGCCCCCTCTCCTTCCAGCTCCTCTCCCTACACCCACTTGCCCTATGCTCCAGATATACTTCTCCTCAGTTTTCCTTCAGAAAAGGGCAGGGCTCTCAGAGCTGTCACCCAAACATGGCATATCGAGTTGCAAATAGGGGTAGGCACCTACTCTCATATTAAGGCTGGATTAAGCAATCCTACAGAAGGATAAAGGTCCCCTAAACAGGCAGGAGAGTCAGAGACAGCCCTTGCTCTCACTGTTAGGAGTCCCATAAGAAGAGCAACCTATAAACCCATAACACATATGTAGATTCATACAGGCTCCCTGATTGTTGATTCAATCTCCATGAGACCCTGTGTTTCATGGGTACTTTATTTTATGGGTTTTCTTATGGTGTCCTTGATCTGTCTGGATCCTATAACCCTTTATGCCATTCTTCTACAGAATCAATAAAAACTATATATATATATATATATATATATATATATATATATATTTGATATACAAAATAAGGGACTAGAACAAGTTACAAAAATTCAGTATGCTTAATTTTACTAAAATACACAAAATACTTACAATCTACATATACTGATTTACGGTTTATTCACAAATCTATACTTATAATTTTACTAGAAATTGATATTATGTATTTGTCTCCAATTTTCAGGTTTCTTAAAATGAACACATAAAAATTAATGAAAAAGTAAGCCATGAATTTGATAGTAAGGAGACTATATAAGAGGGATGGGAGGATGAAATGAAATGGAGAAATAATATAATTATTTTATGACCTCAAAAAAAGAACATTGAAAGTTATGAGACACAGACAACTATTGTTGAGTGCATCTTTCCAGAATATCTGCATTATTTTCATATTGTTACACTATATGTTTGGTAGTATTATCCAATACTGTTCCTGACAGTCATCTCTCTCAAATTCAACAACAAAAACAACCCAAAAAATCCATATATATATTGACAAGTCAATTTCTGTAAAACACAAATATTCTTACCAGGATTAATTTCATGCTCTCACAAGTAGAAGAACTAAATCACAAAATTACAGATTATTTAACATTGACTTGGGAAGCGTAGACTCCAACAGAACACATTTAACATTTAACATTTGTGTTAAAGCATTACAAAAGAATATGAAATATTTTGCAAAATAACACCTGTATGTTAATTTCCTGAATGTTCCTTAAGCTAAGCAAAACCAATTTTTTTCCAACCAGTTTACCTATCCAATTTTATTCCTTCAGGAAAACAGAACAAATGTAAATTGTGGAAAATCTTCAAAAAAGTAATAAGAAGTTTGATTATGAATTTAGTTTATACCTAGGTCTTTAATACTGAATGATCTCATAATTGAAGATAGTTGGACATAAATCAATTTGACCCATTTTCTTCAGTTTATATAAATATTCCCACCACAGTGTGAAAAAATTTTCTCTCATTCCAAATGGAAAGGGAAAATCATATATGCTTTTTGAGGTCTTGGACATATGAAGAAGAATTCATTTACTGTTTTTGAAAGATTTCCTCACTTACATGCTATTATTATTTTTTAATCAATTTTGGCTACGTAGAATAATCCTACAGTATCATACTGTATGCCTGAAATAGTGGATACTTGCTACATGTTGCTATTTCAATTTTAATTGATTAAGCAAAATGAATTCCATGATTCCACAGTTGCCATTAGTCAAATTTCAATTACTCAACAACAACATGTTCTTTGTGGTTAATATAATATGCAATAAAAGTAAGATTTCTGTCATTGCAGTAACTTTTATTGGGTTGAATTATATTAAATACTGTAGTTGAAAAGTACCAAGTCATCAGCTATCTTTCAAAAATGAACAATAAGCCTATTTAAATATCAGCCCAGGAGGCCTGATGAGATTGTGCAGTGACTAGGGGTATTTTTTGCTAAGTCTCATAACCTAAGTTCAGTGTCCAAGAACTACATGCTGTAAGAAACAACTCTCTTAGGTGGTCCTCTGACCTCTATACATACTCTGTCTACCCCCTATAACTGAATGAATGAATAAATGAATAAAAATGCTTTAAAAGAAATACATATCAACCCTGTTTATTTCAACTAGTCCTGTGGTAGCTCAGAAGAGAGTTAGTCATTGTTGAGTATTACTATTATTTTTATTCTTTTCAATTTGAATACAGACTAATCATAATTCAATGATTTAGCAATTTTATCTGAATTATTTATTTGATATGCATTGATGTCTTGCCTGTATGTAGTGTATGTGAGCAGTAGGCACTTATATTCTAATACTGTTATGAATACAATAACAGTGACAATCACTTCAACTCTTTCCTTGGCCAATAGTTTTTTTAAGTATGTATTTTATGTGTTTTATAATTTCATACACATAAAATGTGTGTGTTGATCATATCCAACTTCTGTTCCACCAATTCCTCAAAGATTCCCTAAACCATGTCCTCTTCAAATTCATGTCCTCTTAAAAAAAAAAAACTACTGCGTCTGAGTATTTCTTTGTATATTTGCTTGAGATTTGGACCATCTACTACAGCATGGGCAACCTACCAAAGACCACATCCCTAAAGAAAATTGACTCTTTTTTCCTCAGAAGCCATTAGCTCCCAATACCATAGTAGATAGGCATTAGGGCTTCAAGAGACTCTTCTCTAGGATGGAATTTTATAGGCTCTATCTTATGAAGGCAACTATAACTGTTTTGAGTCCATGAATTAACAGCCCTGCCATGTCCAAAAAACAATGCAATTCAGCAGTCTTCTTTGACTTCTGGTTATTTCAATCCTTCTGCCTCATCTTCCATGATTTTAACTGAGTCTTCAGGGATGGTGTTTGTAAAAACATAAGTTACATTTTGGCTGAGCATTCCAAAGACACATATTTTCCACACTTTGATCAGTTGTGAGTTTCAGTATTAATCACCACCCACTGCAAGACTTTTCTTTGGGGAGGACTGAGAGCTATACTAATTTATAGATGCAAAGTTAAATGTTTAGAAAACAGTTGGATACTATATATCCATTGAGCAAAATGGTGTTATTCTTAAAGAGGTGATCTGTCGCTGGTTTACTTAATACCTCTGTGGCTTCTGGAAGTGTCTTTTCCAACCTTTACAGAATAATTATTCTCAAACAATTCAGCTTTTATACTCTTCTGCCAGATGCCTTTTCAAATACTTAGCACACTTACTAATTTACTTTCAATGTAATTAAACTTTTCACAGGAGGTATGGGTAAGACTTATGAAGGGTAACCACCATCCAATTCAAGCAAGTTCTAGTTGATATCATGTATCATCAACTGAGATAGTAAATAAACACATCAATATGATCTAATACAGCATGAAAATATTCCATAACTTGTATAAATTGTTCACTAAAAGAGTAATATTATTATGTATAGCAATGTGAATGGCAGGCCTTATCATACTAAGCTCTCTATAATCTGTAATCATTTTTCATGAATCACCCAGCTTTCTTATCCTGGGGTGCTGCTATGTGGCCTCTTTCATATGCCTATGTCCAATTATGATGGGCTCAATGGGGCCTGCTCAAGCTGCTTGGCTTGGCACAGGGCCTAGAGGCAATGAGCTAATTCTCCTGCCTTATGTGGCTGTCACTGTCGTGAAATGTTGGATCTGACTGAGTATGAGACTCAGCGGTGGCTCAAACTGGAACTTCTCCTTCAGATATAATTTCTTTTTTATTTTTGAAGTTTTTTTATTAATTTATTCTTGTTACATCTCAATGGTTATCCCATCCCTTGTATCCTCCCATTCTTCCCTCCCTCCCATTTTCCCCTTATTCCCCTCCCCTATGACTGTTCCTGAGAGGGATTACCTCCCCCTGTATATACTCATAGGGTATCAAGTCTCTTCTTGGTAACCTGCTGTCCTTCCTCTGAGTGCCACCAGGTCTCCCCATCCAGGGGACATGGTCAAATGTGAGGCACCAGAGTATGTGAGAAAGTCATATCCCACTCTTCACTCAAGTGTGGAGAGTGTTCTGACCATTGGCTATTGATGTTTAATAGCACAGAATTTTTCTTTCTATAATCTTTTCACTAACTCCAGATCAACACAAGCCATGCCATATTTACTTTTAAGTGATCCAGACAAACCCTGTTGCATGGCTTTCTATTTTTCTTTCTTTCTTTCTTTCATTCATTTGTTCTTCCTTTCTTCCTTTCTCCCTTCTTTTCTTTCTGGTCTTCTTTCTTTTCTTCTTTTCTTTCTTTTTCTTTCTTTCTTTCCTTCTTTCTTTCTTTCTTCCTTCCTTCCTTCCTTCCTTTTGATTTCCTTAGCACATTATGGAAATAAATTACATGTAAGGGTAATTCACTTAGGTTTATCAAATGCTCTCCTTCCTCTAATAATGATCATGCCCCGCCATTGGGCTCAAGAAAGCCACTAAAGCACTCCCTAGAATCCTGTTCAATTAACTTCTTTCTTAACTGTCTTGCTTACACATTCCTATCAGGCTTATTGACCTGAGCATAAATGCTGCCTCTCTCATACCCAGTTCTCTAAATAATATCTATCTCCATTCCCTGCCATTCACTAATATTCAGCAAATACTAACCAAATATCCCTAATGACTCATGTTAGCCACTCCATCAGGGTCTTGTTTCCCTTGTATTGCCTCAGATTATGAATCCTTTATATTTAGTGAGGAATAAGTAGTTACATTACTTCTTTTCCGAGGTTAAGTCTATCACCTCCATGCCCTAGGCCATGACAGACTCTTTCACTGTCTATTTAAAAATGCTACCCAATTCAAGGAATTCAGATGTGGAAGACTCCCTCTATTGGATTTTCCTGTACTGAGCCATTTTTAAGGACCCTCTTTGTATGTTCGATAATTAGTTGCTCATTCTTCTATTATATATGTCATATATGAGGGGAATTGTACAATGTTTCTACTATGGCCTCTATTTACTATCCACTTCCCATAGGGTCTAAGTTTTTGGATCTGAGAAAGAACATTAACACAGACATAATGTGTGATCTTTTTTTACTTTTGGTACCTTGGATGTAAGATGTCACAAACTTGAAACTTTCTATCATCTTTTATTTTGTCTGATTTTCCTACTAAATTAGATGATAACACAGAATATGCTAATTACATGGCCCTTTTCTTTCTTTCTTTATTTTTTATTAATTTATTCTTGTTACATCTCAATGGATATCTCATCCCTTATATCCTCCCATTCCTCCCTCCTTCCCATTTTTCCCTTATTCCCCTCTCCTATGACTGTGACTGAGGGGGACTTCCTCCCCCTGTATATGCTCATAGGGTATAAAGTCTCTTCTCGGTAGCCTGCTGTCCTTCCTCTGAGTGCCACCAGGTCTCCCCCTCTAGGGGACATAGTCAAATGTGAGGCACCAGAGTACGTTATAATTTCTCCCTTACATAATAAGTAACTTCCAAAAAGGCTGCCATTTTAGCCTCAGTTACACATCATATTATGCAATACAGTGGTCATACAATCACAACTGCTGCAATGTTTTACCAGCAGTCTTGTCTTATTCTTAGGATACTGCAATGTATTCTCTAATCTGTGTTCTTTGATCATTTTCAAGGCATCCTAATACTAATGTGTTAGATTACACCTGTCAAGGAGGTATATAACTCCCACCATAAAAAAGATGCTATCGAGAGGTTTCTCTGAGGAACATACAACTCTCTGATGTGCTTAATCAACACAGAAAATACAGAAACCACTGTAACAAGGAAACACACCAGCCCATACTATGTAGGGAAAGGTAGAAATGTCGAGATGGTCTAAGATGACTATCCACTTAAGGCATATAAAGACCATATTCCTCCCATCTATCCATAATATGTTATTAAAGTTAGGAATTTAATGTTTAGTAAACTTGGGGACATGCATTCACTGTAAACAATTACCAATGCAGACTTTAATTTCAACTTTCCAAAGATAAAATTTCAAACAGGTTTTGTTTTAGCTGTTCTTGTCTTTTGTGAGAAACTAGTTTGAGAGTGTTCCTATGCCAAACACATAGTAAAATTTAGTTCTAGCTCAGGTCCTTTTAGTGTCAGCTTATTTATTAGCATTTGTAGCTAATAAGTAATATAACCATAACATTAATTGGAAATTTCATTATGGCCATTAAGCTGGCAAGTATTACATATCAGAGTATGTGGCAAAATGCAAGGCTGATACATATGCACCTTTCTTGCTTGAGTCTCTGGTGTCATGTATATTATTTTCTACATTTCTCAGAAGCTTTACAATGCTTTGTACCATAGTATCTCTGAGAGTCTAAGAAATTTAAGTAGGAAGCAGTTATCTGGCAGTTTACCAATATCATCTGCTTAGCTATGTTTCTTGTTTGGCTGAGCAGCTGGCAATTAATGAATTGATAGGAAATGGTCACAAGGCAGTGGCATTAGCATGTGAGCATCTGGTATTAAAATTAGTCAACACAGGGTTTTTTTTTTTTTTTGGTGATTATTTGGATTTACTAAAAATTACTACTTAAATCTAATTCTTTTTTTTTTAATTACCTCTGAATTTTATTGCCCAATATCACAACAGAATGTTTTACTTAAATCTAATTCTAAGTGTTTGGTAGCAAAACAAAACTATCACTATCTTTTAGGACATGAGATGAAGATACACTGGATATAAATGGAGAGTTGTTTGTCTTTGTTTATTTGTTTGGGTGGGTGGCAGACTTCCAAATCCACAACATAATTTAGAAGCAAGCATTTTCTATTGAATATGCATTCTGCCACTCGAGTCTATTTACATACTATCAACAGATATTGCAGCTGATTCTCTTAATCTGTCATCCTCTTCCAAGATAAGTTGATCACATAGGAGAGGTGAGAGGGCTCTTTATCTAAACCTCACTAGGTTCCACATTTAGAGTGTGCATAATATTTTAGAGTTCTCATGATTGTATATTCCAGCTGCACCACAAATCTTACATCAATCCCAATGTGCCATATTATGTTGCCTTTTCCAATTTAGGATTGATAATTATCATTCCAAAACTGACAAAAGAAAACCCCTAATATCTAAAATATTCTTTCTTAGTGGTAAATTACTTAGCCATCTTTGGATCTAAAAGATAAGTTATTATTTTATAAATTATTAAACACAAGCACACACACATTCCATTTTTAGAATAGGGAAATTCATAATTACCACACTGCAGATTTTACTATTTCTCCACAATAGACTTCTAACCGATTTTCTTCTAAATTTGTGAAAAATGATGTACTCCTTTACATAACTTACATTAAAAAGTTAATTTCTAATTGTGAAACAAACACATATTGAATGTTGGATTCATGTGGATTAGTAAAATATACTGATTTTTATTACTTTAAGCTACCAGCTATCAGACACCAAATTCTACTCTAGAATCAGTGGTAAGGTAAGTAAACATCAATAATGAACAAACCTTTTATTTATGCCTCTTTCTTTTATTACTAAAATCTGTCAAGTTTCAAGTTCATCTGCTTCTGTACAACTCTGGTGACAATAGAGAAATATCACATCAACCACATTGAAAATATCAGGACAAATACATGAATAAAATATCTAACATTCAGATAATCTTCAGAAAGATACTCCTAAGTAGTGAAATGCCATTAAATCCTTTAGGAACTCATTAACAGATTTAACATTTGGAAAAGATATTACAGTATGAGATGAATTCAAATTAAATAAATAAAATAAAAGTGAACTTAAATTAAAGTGAAAAGGTAAATAATATGTTATACAATTCAATTGAACGCTTTACAGAATCAATACAATAGACTACCAGAATGAAAAGTTCAACAATGTGATAGTCATTATTAAAAAATAAATGATTTATATTGCACTTGCATATAATCAAATGACAAAGGTATCTAATTTAAACAATACATATAATTCAAACTAATTATGTAAGTTCTAGGTATAACACCGTATTTCTGAAGAAGTAAAAGTAAATATTGAGATTAACTAAAATGATCTCCATAAAATCATTAATACTTTAATACTAATAAAGTAAATTTACAAGATTTACTGTGTTAAACCTTGTAAAAACTTAGTCTTCTAAGCATTTATCCTTCTTTGTCTAAAGAATCAATATAATTCCAAATGATTTTATATGATATATGTCTCCTTTGACAATTTGTGATATACCTCGAAATGAAAGGAAATAGTATACTATTTATCATAGTGATGCTTTCTTTTCATTTCTAATCATTGAATTGTTATTACATGGTAGAATTGGAGTTGTGGTTAAAAATAACTTTGCTAATTGTAGAAAAATAAGAATTTGTTAGGTACTAATATGCTGATTCCAAAAGTTCTTCTTACTTGTTTTGAATATGTACAACCATGCAGTGCTTTGCAGGGCCTATAGCTGTCTTTGATGAGATGTGAATGAAATACATGAAGAGGAACAGGGTTGTAAAAGTCATAAATGAAACATAAAATGAAGTTATCAATGAGTAAAAAAGGTTGGGGTTTTATATTTACAATTTTCTTTTAAAATATCCTTATTGATTTGTTGCAAATATTGTTAACCCTGTATTTGGCAAATGGTAAGGACATTATCACTTTCCTTCTCATTTGTAATAAAACAGATTAACTTTCTGTGAAATTTTAACTAGACTGAGACACAACAGTAGCCATTTAATGAACCAGAGTACATTGCAGTTAAGTATCTAAATAGATGCATACTGATTACAGGGCTGAAAAATGGTTGTGTTTATTTGCAAAGGAGAAATTGTTCACAGAACTATCATTATGTGGGAGGAAATTAACATTCTAGTTCCAAAAGAGACTTTTTTTGGAAATACTCCTAACTGTAAATTGATACATGACATTGCACTTCTCTAAAGTGGTTTGAAATACAAATAAAATTCTGACTTTCAGAAAGCCTTAAATGTTTTTGCTATTCTTTTTATAAATTTTGCTAAATTTGTTCTTCAACAAATTCATATATTTTTATAATGTATTCAGATTATTCTCAGACCATCCCTTTTTATCTACCTCTCATGTTGACGAGACCTGTCCTGCCTAACGGTCCACTACTTAAATTCATGTATTTTTGTTATGTTTTGTAAGCCACTGAATTTTTCCAGGACCAATTCTGTGGCCATGAGTTTAGAACTATCCAATGGAGCCTGGTAAGGCATATTTGAAATATGGACAAATTGGTCAGTTAGCTGTGAACACTAGTTAGCATAGCAATACTGTAGTAGTTTGGTCTACCATGATGGTGATGGAGATATTGACATTATTTGGTGAAAGTAAGTACAAGGACATGTTACAAACCCTGGCCTGTTACAATGTGGAAGGTTAAATGAAAGGCTGAGTCATGATATGGCTTTTATGATGTCATACCATAGAATGGGGCAATGCAGTGATGCAACTGTTTGATGGCCACCTAAATCCCTATAAGTAACCCCTCCCCCCACTCGGCAAGAAAACTCAAAATCTCATTTGTTTAGTACACTGACCTTTTAAGGAATTTCCCTTTGTTTTGCCACCTGTGCCCTATCTGTAGTGAGTAAATCTTTGCATATTACCATGAAAAGGTAAAACAACAAATTGGCACACAAAGTTGGGTATGACATAAAGCAAAAATAAGCAGGGAAGGAATGATTATGTGTCCCCTGCATGGATAGAGAAACAAGCAATCAAGGCTGTGATGTCTGATGTTGAAGTACTTGTAGAGGCAATCATAACATGACTTCCATCCATATGTGGTATATGACAGTACATATTCTTGCTACAGTGGTAGTTCCATGAGTCTTGCTCTGGCCTTAAGACATGTAACTAATGTTGTGCCATTATGAGATGGAGTACCCAAGGATAACCATCTTTTTCTATGTAGTATGGAGTGGGAGGCCTACTTGATGAGTAGAGTCTACTACATGAATATGAGGATATCCTGAAAATAGTTAGAGAATTGGAGAATGTACCATTCAAGTCCCTGAGAATAAGCTCAAATGAGAATAGATTACCAGAAAGTCATCACAGAAGTTATATGGTTACTGTTAGACATAACAAGTTTTCCAAACTTTAGTGTTGATTGTCATACTGGAACCTGCTTGTATTTCAGAAGAATTACAAGATGGGGATGAAGTTAGCATCCTCCACTTACTGTCTGATTTGGCATATAAGTTAGATAGCAGGTAGGATAAGATGGAGGGAATGGCTTCCCATTTACTACAGCTAGTGATTCTAAAGGGAAAGGAAATTCAAATTAACTCTGAGCTTCTAAAATTTGGAATCTATTAGAAGAGTCAGATAGTGAAGAGAAAGAAAAAGAGGTGGAAGTGAGAGAAGATAGTGTCCAAAGTATATCTTTCCCTTAATACAAAAGAATGAAAAAGGATGCATATCAGTGCCTTAGTAATTCACTGACACAAGATACAACTGATACAGGTAATATATGGAATATTTAAGTGCTGGATCATTTCTTCCTGTCATTTCACTGTAGTATTCCCTTAGTTGTTGATACCTGAGATGAACATGAATTCCAAGTAAGGGTCAGTAGATTTTAGAATCAGCAACTTTCAAACAATTAAGAAAGAAACACTCCAAATGGAAAAGAAGCTTTGCTAACTTTCATCTCAGTTAGGATTAGTGCGTAGAATATACAAACAAACTAAAAATATAAACATTAAGGAAACAGCAACAGTAAAACCAACAATAACCAAAAGGAAAAAATGAGTTAGGGAACTTAATAGAGAGTTCTTAAGAGAAGTACAAGTGTCTAGAAACACCTAAAATGTTTAACATCATTAGCTGTCAGATGAATGTATATTATAACTACATTTAGATCCCATCTCACTCCAGTGAGAATGCCCATCATCAAGCAAACAAATAACAGCAAACACTAGTATGGATTATGTGAAAGAAGAACCATTATATACTATTGGTGAGAATAAAAATTACCTCAGTCACTCTGGAAATTATCTACAAATCTCTGAAAAACTAGAAATAGATATAACCCAGGTACTCTAGTCCTGGATATATACTTAGAGGACTCAAAACCCTACACCAGAGACAGTTACACATCCAATCCAATGCTATTCTATTCAAAATAACTAGGAAATATCTTCAGCTTAGATGCCCACCAACAAATGAACAGATAAGGTACATATACAGAATGTCATATTACAAAAAAACAAACAAACAGGAAATTTTCAAGTAAATGATGGAACTTGAAATGAATGAGACAACTGATTTCTATGAACACATCTATCTCCTGTTCTCTGTTCTCTCTCATACATGAATCCTAACTTCAAACATTTTATTTTTTCTTTTCTTTCTTCTCTTTCTCTTTCTCTTTTCTTTCTTTCTTTCCTTTTTTTTTTTTAGGACAGGGTTTCACTGGGTAGCCTTGGTTCACTTTGGAGATCAGACTGGCCTTGAACTCACAGAAATCCACCTGCCTCTGCCTTCCTGAGTGCTGGGAATTATAGGTGTGCACCACTGTGCCTACATTAAAAAAAATGACTTATTTTTATTTTATGTACATTTGTATTTTGTCTGAATGCACATCTTTTTGAAGCTGTCATATCCCCTACTCCTGGGGTTACAGACAGCTCAGAGCTGCCATGTGGGTGCTGGGAATTGAACCCAGGTCCTCTGGAAGAGCAGATGGTACTCTTAACCACTGAGCCATCTCTCCAGTCACCAAATATTTTCTATGTGTAACTTTTGGATAAGCGTATGCCAAGAAAGTAGAGTGGAGCTATGGGAAAGAGATAAAATAAGGGAGAAAAGATAGTAGATCATTGAATTTCTAATAATTTCCATTATTTTCATCCTTTAAATCATGCTTTTAAAATTAGTGTGCTGTTTCACATAATGTGCATAATGAAAGCAAACAAGAATTTTGGAGATAAAATATTCAAGTACAAGTTTTCTTATCAAATGTTAATTTTAAATATGTTTACCACATCTATTTCTATAGCACTATACATTTTCTCTTTATTTTAGCATTTGTGTGGGCTTTACCTCAGTCTTTATTCATTAGGAAGTGTAATTTTTTTACAAGGTAATAGAAAATGTTAAAAATCATTCAGTGTCATTATTCTGTTTTTCCAAATTATCAATATTAATCATTAAAAACAATCCACTTGTTTTATAGTAGGATATAAGGGTGTGTGTGTGTGTGTGTGTGTGTGTGTTGTTTGTATGTGTGATTCCTTCACACACTAATAAATACACACTGATGTTGCTTCTTCAGTTATAATTTTCACAGCATCTGCTGTATTTGTCTTTTATCAATTCATTTCAAATTCCATATACAGACATAATTAAATTAAATATTTTAGCACATTTCAGTATTAGAGTTCAAAGACAATCACTGAATTCTTTTGCATATTATGTACACATTCTATCCTAAGACTATTGATTTTAAAGTACAAGAAAGCCAATAAAATTGGTCTCACCTTTGACATTATTTTTAAATTTAATTTATTTATATTTATGTATACGAATGATTTGCCAGCATGTATGTCTATGTATCATGTGTGAGTTTGCTGTACATGGAGGCCCAAAATGGGTGTCAAACTCTCTGGGACTGGAGTTGTAGAGAATCATGAACTGCAGTGTGTGTGCTGTTAATTGAGCTTAACTTTTCGGGATGAGCAGCCTGTACTTTTAACTGAAAAGCCAACTCTCAATCCTTCCATATGAAGTCATTTTCATTGATAAATGTTTGTGTGCATAAGTATGGATTCATGCATACCTGCTATGTGAAATATATATGTAACCAAACTTGGCTGATCAGGCTCTATTTTTGACTTATAAACTTCCAGTCTCTCCAATGTTGAAAGGATTTGTGCTTCTAAGTTTATATAGGTCTTTCAGACCTTACCAAGTCATCTCTCCAAACTACAAAAAATGTGAACCTTTTTGGTAAATTTTTATATCTGCTTTCCTTTATACATTTCTTGGACTGTGCCTTAAAGTGCTCTGATAAAACCATAGATTTAATTTAATTTTATTTATTTAATTAATTACTTATTTTTTACAAACCTTAGAATCTCATTGTTTTAAGACTTGGAAACAACAGTAAAAATTTAACTTTAAAATGGACATGGCACAATAATATTAGTATTTTTCCTACTTTGCTTTTCCCCCTATGATAAACACCATAACCAAAAATAACTTGGAGGTATTTCTTTTTATCCATTAATTAAGAAAATGTCCCACAGATGTGCTCAGAGGACAATCTAATATATGTAATTCCACAACTGAGGTTTCCTTTTCTCAGTTTGTGTCAAGTTGGCAAATCTAACCAGAACATGTTTCTAAAGCTGCTATAAAAATTATCAAAATTTCAGTGGCTTCAAACAATTCAAATTGGCTGTTATAATTATGTAGGTCAAAAAGAAAGATAACAGTTTAATGAGCTGAAAACCATGGTGCTACTAAACCCACATTCCCTTTTCTAGGTGCAAAAGTGAATAAGTTTCTTTGACTTTTTCAGCTTCTACAAGACATTTTGTTTCTTGACTCATGGCCTGTTTTAGCTCCAATGCCAAGAAAATTGTATCATTCTCTCTTTTATGATCTTTAAATTTTTAGGAAACCTTGTGATAAAATAAGGCTCACTGAAAATAATATGGTAAGCCTAATGTAATATTTTCAATCACATCTGCACAGTCCCTTTGGCTATGTAATATAATATATAATATATATTCAGTTTCCTGGCAATTGAGATATAAGATGGACATTGTTGGAAGGGACGTAGCAACATTCTGCCTGCCGAAATGACAGATATTGTAAAATGTTAACCTCTACAAATGAAGTAATAACTTCTTTATCATTTCATTAGTTTAAATTCAAATTTTTTTTAGGTTATTTATAAATTTTGAGTTTTTCATGGAAGTCAATATGATGCACAAGCACAAAATTGATAAGCTAATTCTAGACATTATTAGGATTGGAATGTTAATGATGTAATTACAGAAAATTAGATATAACATTTAGTGTAAGAAATGTATTACGAGTGAAGCAAATACTTTATAGAACATTCCCTATCTCTATGTTTATATTGGTGAATCATATTCTATTATATTTGTGAATCATATTTATTCTATATGTGAAAAAACACTACAATTTAGCTTTTATATTTCTCATATTAACTTAAAGTTCAGATAGATTTGTAAGTGCAAAATTCATAAAGATATTGAATATCATCAGTGTTTTAAAGAAATTTTATAATGATGAATCATAAAAGTCATAACATACTATGAGAGCATAAAAATATTCGATTTTTATTATGATTCATTATTTAAAATATAAAACTCTAAACAATACTAAAGCATTAACAATGGTAGACTGTATTGCCAGTTTGTGAAACACAGTATTGCATCTTATGTCTTTTGAAAAGATTTTGTGGTAGAATTCAGCATATGTCCGTTTTAAATTCTCCTACATTACAGCATATTATTCCCAAATATTCCTGCATTTAGAAAAACTAGCCATGTATCAAATCTATCATTTGACTTATTTCCAGAACTCTTATGGATCAGTACCTGTAAAGACTCATTAACTGCATAATAATGTTACTCTTCAGACCCTGGCATGGATTTTTATCAGTCTAGACATTTGTGATAGCGATAACCATCACTCCACACCTACATTTATACTAACCCATGAGTTCCCTTTGTCTATCTCTTTCTGTCTCTCTGTCTCTACCTCTGTCTCTGTCGGTTTGTCTGTCTGCCTCTCTCTCTCTCTCTCTCTCTCTCTCTCTCTCTCTCTCTCTCTCTCT
>OU015760.1:59306576-59332344 GCA_907169655.1 Acomys percivali
TCTCTCTCTCTCTCTCTCTCTCTCTCTCTCTCTCTCTCTCTCTTTCTCTCTCTCTTTCAGTAGCTGCACTTCTCAGTGCTGGTGTTATAGGTGCATGTTGATACACCAAGTTCTTTTATGTAAAGTCTTTGAATCTGAATTCAGGTCCTGTGCATACACACAGCATTTGATCAACTGAGATACCTCTCCATGTTCCCATTTATGCAATTTTAAAGAATACTTAACCTAACTTCCTTTGAGCCACATGGAAATTTATATTATTTAATTCTAATAGCATACCAATTTTTGCTCAAAAGTTTTTTGTTTTAGGTATTTAAGTTCACATAGTGTACTAGAAGCAAATATTTTCAATGCTATTACCAAAACATTCATGAACATTTCAGCCCACATGTGAATCTTTTTCTGTTTAATTTTGTGTCAGGAGCGGATCCCAGAGAGTCCTTCTCCTGCTCCTTCTCTGGAAGAGAGTCATCGTCCTGGGAGTCAAACTTCCTCCCACCCAAGCAGCAGTGTGTCCAGCTCTCCCTCCCAGATGGATCATCATTCAGAGAGAATGGGTGAGTGTCTTCCCTGAAGCAAGTGTTTGGAAGCTAGTCTTTTATACAATTCCTATTACACAACTGAAATAGGAGGAAGTTCCCAGAGGAAGTTTCACGTCTGTAATATAAAAGTTTTTTGAAGTAATCCTAGTTTGTGAAGCAATACAGGACACAATGGAAAGTGTCAAAATTTTCTTAGTCTCACAAGGCCTTTATTTAATATATTTCTCAATCTCATGGTACTGATACCATGAGATTTTTATTGGTACAATATATGTCTTAGATGAATATGGTAGTATGTACCATTTACTATTAGACATTATAGTCATGTTAGGTACAGCATCTCTTGGTTATTTGAGATAATGTATTCTTTAGACAGTCATTTAATGACAATTAAAAAACAATAAATGTACACCACTAGGCCACAATGTTGGAAAATGTTTGTTGCATAAGATTTACATATTAGAATTTGGTTGTGATAAGCCTATATGACACCTGAATCTGCCCATATGACTTTTATAGTAATAATCTTTAAAAAGCTTAGGTAAATCGTATAACCAATATCAATACCTTTCTCTATAATATAGAAATACTTATTTTCATACCTGTTGTGCTGAATTATTGTGAGATCATATAATCTTCACTATCTATACAGAAAAAAAAACACTTCAGAAAGTCAAACCACTTAGAGAATATGAGGAGGTAATTATGCTTTTGAGGTTTTTGTTTTTACTTTGCTTAACATTTCATTCTCTATGATCTTATTCATCTATACATAAATTGCCAGGAAAACTCAGCTACAATAAATTCTCAGTATAAAATAATAATGGATTGTTTTTGCTTGGCAAAATGGTCATAACTCTTCTATATTTACACAATAAAGTATATGTATATTTATATGTTTAAGGAAAAAGATTTTTTCATTATTTGGCAACAATCTATTTCCAGAGATACTTTGTGCCCTTTAGATTTTCACAGTTCATAGTAGTGCTTGTTTTACGCTCTCCAAAACAATTAGAGTTTGAAGGAGAGGAATTCATTATATTAGGATATGTATTCGTTTCTATATTTGTACTATGGAAAGATAAAGATGATTTATCCTTTGTGGAACTTAATCCAAGTCTATGGCTATCAGCATTATATATCGTCTTTGTTCCTAGTTTCATACTTATCTCAGAGATTTCTAAACAAAACTCTATATTATAATCAATACACTATGAATTTAATTCACTTGATCTAGAACACAGAGCAGCAACATGCATTGCCTTTCAGTATCCTCTTGGGAGAGGTTAATGCACAGTGAAGTTAAAGAAATGATGAATCACAGCTTGAAGATTCTGTTTCTTAGTGACCAAGTTTTATATTCTAGAAAGATATATTTAACCTCTCATTTAGTTTATGGACAGAGACTACCTTGTTGTTAGAAACTTGGGTACAAATGATTATAAGAAAACTGAGCAAGACAAGAATCCGTCACTGAATAAATTTACTTAATCAAGAAATTAAAGCATATATTATACTTTGGGATAATTTTTGTATTGGGATATTGAAAGAAAATGTGAATGATATTTATTTCTATATAATCTGTATCTATTCAGGAGAAAGTAGCAATTGTTGAGTGCTGAATAAAAGTTGAACATATAGGGAAATATACTTGTCAAATATTATGGCATAGGAGAATGCATAACCTATACTTCAAAATAAATTAAAATTTTCCTATGCAGAGTAATATCTTAAAAAGTTATTGACAAATACTACAATGTGATTCCACTAAGAGTGATTGGTCACTATAAGCACATTATAAGCCCAACCATGATAAAAAAAATTATCTGCAATAGAGTGGAAAGACTTAATAGATTTTGGCTGTAAAATGGTTCTGTGTTTTTATAGAGCTGAAATGTTTCAATGAAATATAAGTTCAGAGAATGAAATGATAAGTTGAAAATTAGTATTTTTTCTTCAAGTATAAATGTTTTGCAAAGACTCATAAAAAGTGCTAGAAAATTATATTCTCACTGTCAATTTTGTACGTATTTAGGAATCTTTCCATAGTAAATCAAAGGCAAAATTATTTTAATCTCATGATTTATTAACTGATAAATTATTTTCTGAAATATTTTGAAAAGAGTTTAATAGAGCACAATACTAATTTGCATTCTCATTTTAAAATAAGAAGTACATATATGATTTGAATAATATATTAAGAAGATCTAGTGCTAGTATTACTTTAAAATTCACATGATCTTACTGATTTTCAAGATACTTGGCCATCATAGCACATCTTTCTTATGTTACAGAAGTATATGAAATACATATAAGTTGTTAGAGTATGATAGCCATTTACATGCTCTTATGCATTTCTTTGGGTATTGTGCATGAAAGTGTACCCAGTTCCCTTTTTCATTTTTAGTTATGATGCCCAACAATAGAGAAGAACTTATTGTTGATCAAGATAATGGACAAAGCATAAAAAAATTCCAAAGAGATAATAAAGGTAAAATGATTTTGGCTTATTTGATATATGTATGAAGAAAAAACAGTAACTCAATAACTCAGTGTTGTATATATTATTGGAATTTTCCAAGTCTGGGTAGATTAATGCTGGGTTTGGATAAATTCTTTAGGTTGTGAAAATATTCTGTACAGATTTTTGATTGGTGTTGTAGATTTGAAACCAGCCTAAACTTGCTAATACTTATGGTTGAAAAGTTTCACTCTATATACCTTTAGTATGACTTCTCAAGATATATGTATTATATGTATGTGTGTGTATAATTTATTAAATATAGTTATATGACTCACCATTACAAATTTACATTCATAAAATGTGAGTTGTCGTCATAGGAAAAGGCTGCTCTTTGACTTACCTTAAACATTGTAATGATCTATGCTAATTTGGACATTTCAAATAAAATCTTACCAAGATAATCCACTGAGTACTTATTTGTGGTACAGATAGAAATGGCTTCAATCTTGCTTATGATGTACTGCCACATATATCTTAAAACAGATCTTTGTATAATATAGGGAGTAACATAATTTCAAGTGACTCTCCCCTGAACTAAAAGCTAAAACATAAAAATAAAGGAAGATGTATTATCTTTTGTTATGAGCTAGGCATTCTTGTTGCTACTCTGCATGTATAGTACATCACATCTATATATGGAGTCACTAAATGATGGATTTTTATTTTATATAAGTATATGTTTTCTACTTTAAATAAAATATTCATATTATTCAGAACACAGAATTCAGAGTAATGAATAGTTAATGGAAAATTGTCTCCTTTTGGAGGCTGAACTTGCTTCACTATTACCTAGATGAGTATTTTAGCTGTAATTTGGAAAAGTGTATGATTTTAATTCCATTGATCCATGGTTGGTTTCCTTGCCACATGTTTAGTATTTTTTTTAGCCAGACACTGAAAGACCATACCCATGGGGACTAAACCATGTAAATGATTGATTATAGAATAGTTGTCAGAATGGAACAAGTCAGGTTCAGTTTATTAGAGTACTTAAACTCTTCGGCAGGTAATTACATTCCAGTTAAGAAAGATACTTCATTCATAATCCAACAATTTATCACTGAGACCACATTTTTAAACCAAGTCAGAGCTCTCTGAACACTGCTGGAACATGAGGATATAGGTGCATCAACTTATTTTCATAAAACATGATTCATTGTATTTCTGTATTGCTTTGCATTGGCACAGTTAACTCATTTCACTCAAATAGTTTGGTTATATACTGATGACGGCATTAATAGATATCAACAAGCCTGTTAAACTACATCCCAATTTAGACTGGAAAATTTTCTTCACCAAAAAAATGACTTTTTACATCAACTTCTACCTATTGTATTTGTGATAGGAAGGCAAAAATATTCTTTTTTAAAAATGGACTTCAGTTATTGAAAAGGAACAAGTTACAGTGTAGGTCTCAACATTTATTAAGTATGGAAAGTAAGCAGTTTATACAACTGTAGCAAACATATGCTTTAACATCTGTTTTGAATAATATCATCATAATTTAAAGATGATTTATAGCTCTAGAAAATATAAAATGCCAACACTGCCGTTATTAACAAAATTCTGAAAATGAAGAAATGCTGCTATATTTTATGTAGCCTAATGATTTCTGCACCTTGCAAAATTAAGTGACTGCTATTATGATATGTGTCTCTATTGAAAATTTGAATTTGCATGGGATTTTAATATGAGAGCATGTAAAAGTTTATGTGTTCTGGGATTTCTTCACAGTGAAATACTTTCAGACTGCATCCAAAATGGCTCATCCAACTGACAGTTTTTATTTGAATCAAATGTCTAACTAAACTGACTAGTCATTGACATTAAGTGTTTTATTTTATCTTTCTGTAGACTTTGCCAAATAAATTAACCAAGTCAATTGCCTATTATGACATTGTATCACATGGTCCCTTTGGGTGGTGATCTCATTGTCTTCTAACCTCTATGCCCACCTCAGGAAAGAAAACTAGGAGCTCCTTTAACCTAAAATAATTGCAAATATTTTTCTTTATATCATAATGTGATGATATATTCTCAAAATGTTGGAAAATTTGAAAATATGAGCTACTATTGACTTTGATTAGACTATTTATATTGTATTGCTTAATGATTTAATGTTCAGTGTTCACATTTCAGTGGTAATATTTTAAAAACTCTGCAGGTTATTTTAAATATTAAAAATGAAGCAAAAAAAATTAAAAGCCTCTGGGATTCTTTGCAGTATAGAAACATTTCATAACACACCAATGATAAGGCTAGTCACATGTAGAAATATTAAAAAGATAAATATGTCAAATATTCCTACTCATGAACTCACTAAAACAACTTTTGAATGATCAATAGCATAGTACAAGTGAGCATCAAGTACTATAAAAATCATTAGAATATAAGAATCAAAGTGTAATTTATTTTAAAAATTGTATCTCTGTTTACACAAATAAGAAGAAATTACAGCAGGAGAGAGGTTGAGAAATATATTTACACTACAGTAATGTAGATATATCTATTTAATTTGATGTTTGCCTTTATTGCCTAGATAGTCGTAGGTAGTGCACTTACTATTTAAAAAGTAGTGGCACCGTAAACTAACCAGATGTTTGAAATCAGTATTATGATATTCTTAGGTAGTGAACTACATCTTTAAATATCTGTGGCACTTTAATCCCTCCAGATGTTTGGAGAAATTATTACTCTTATTTGAAATCTCAAGTAGAATTTTTGAAAATAATTTTGCTCTAAGTAAGAGAGACAAATGTACTGAGCCAAAGAATATTTAATATTGTAACTAATCTTTATAAAAAATAAATGTCAGTTGGAGGGGGGACATGGAAGGACTGGGAATGGATTGTGATGGGTTGCATTATCGGAAACTGCATCATGGGAAAATACTTCAGATAATAAAGTACTGCAAGATAGGATAGGAGAAACCAGGATCAGAATAAATTGCATGAAGAAATTTATTTTAATAAAAATGTGTAATTAAAAATAATAAACAAACAAAATTTCTACCTTTTGCACAAAATTTAGTACACTTTATAGTATCTCCTAACTGAAATAAGTATAGTCCTACATCTTATATACATGCACCCCTTACTAAGTATTTTAATCTATAAACAGTTATATATTCACAGTATATATTACAAAACCATATTCTTGTCAAATTTTCCCAACCACAATAATCTCTATTATTGTAGCACAATGTTAAATTTAGGAAACAGTTTGCTTTGTTTCACAGGTTTTACTAAGAATTTTCCAGTTTACTTGCATTCTTTGCTTGTGTACATATATTTTATGGAATTATTAAATGTAGGTTTATGTAGTAATATGATGATTAATTATATGGTTTTTCTATAACATCACATGCATTTCTCCTATTATTTCTTGACTCCTAGATCTTTCTTTCATAATCTGCAGTCTTTATATATGACTTTTCTGCCATCCATCTTTATAATTTTATCATTTAGAAATAATTCTGTAAATGTAACAATAGTACATGGGAGGTTAAGAATTAGCAATTATTCTCTCTGACTAATTTCCCTGATATGTGCTCAGTGTGTTATATACATTCCTGATCTGCAAGTGCCATAGTGTGTGGCCACTTACTCACATATCCAGTGTAGAAAATAGTTTTGTTTCTAGATTTTGGGCAGTTATAAATAAAGCATCTTTCATAGATAGTTCTGTGGGTTATGCATTAATTTCTCTGTAACAGATCATTAATATAGCAATTGCTGAGTCTAATGACAAGTTTATACTTAATTTGTCTAACAAATTAAAGAACTACTTTCTATATTATCTGGTTCATATTATATTCCCATCACTAATATATGGACATTGCAGTTCCTCCACATTCTTACCAATATTTTGTTTTGCCATTAGTTTAGTTTTAATTTTACTCAAGCAGTATACAGTTATATCTGATTGCAGATAACTTTATTTTCCCAAATATTAGTAATATGGAACCTTCTATATGTCTGTTTGCTTTGTTGAACTTTGTCCATTTTTTTAATTGCATTGTTTTCTTGGCTAAGTATTGAAAAATTTTAGGTTTTGTCTGTTGATTTGTTTCTGAGAGAGTTTCACTGTATAGCAGAGGCTGTTCTTGCTGACTTAGCCTCCTCACTGCTGGGACTAATGGCAGGTAACACCATACCTAATTGCCAGAGTTCTTTACATAGTTTACATGAGTTCTATGTCACATATGAAATGTGAAAGTATATTTTCCTTTTAAAACGTGGATCTTTAAAATAAGTGTAAATTTACCCTTTTAAAAAATACTTGTAGTGTCAAATATAAACACTATTTTCCTAGTCATTGATCCTGAAGATATTTTCATTTGATTTTTACTTCAAGTTTTTCAGTCTTATCATTTTAAGACTGTCTTCTCAATACGCATGGAGGGTTATATTTAGGTGGTTCAGTTTGGTTTTTAACTCTTTACTCATATGTTGAAAAGATCAATGTTCCTACAATGAACTCACAGACTTATTTCAAAATCAGCAATCTGTATTTATTGTTTGGTGTTCTCATCTGTTTATCCATATAACTATGCCACAACATCACTACAGTCATGGTCATTAAAGTCCAGGTATATTAATAATGTTTTAGTTTTGGAGATAATTTGTCTAAGAAAGCAGGTTTAAGAAGGAACGGTTTACATGATAAAAGGAAGTAAGAATAATAAGTGAAGGCAAGAAATCTGGACTCATATGGCTTTCAGGAAACATTCAGCTGGAAATTGCTTTAGTTGAAGAGCATTAATAAGGGAGATTTTATACAGAGATAAAAACAGGAGTATAGAAACTAAGAAGGGATGATGAACCGCCTAGCAATGATCCACAGTGGAAATAACCCCTTTCCAACTGAAAGACAAGTGGAGAGAATTATGTTGCTGACAAAAACAAGAAGTGTAGATGTTGTAAAAAGACCGTTAGAGAGTGGGCATCACAATAATGACTACTTTGCTGTCACTTGGCTCTGTGATGCTCTCAATGCAAAATTCAGCCACAAACTGTATTTACCTGGAAAGAAAGGTGTCTTTGATTAGAATGGTGATAGTCTTTGGGAAATCACATATATTTAGGGAAGAATTCAATGCCATATAAACTTACCTAACCAACAGAATTAATTTCTGAACTGAGACCTATTACTTCCCTGACCATGGTCTTTAGTAGATTTACACTAATAGATATAGATTCCCATCTCTTGAGTGGATCTTGATTCCAATCACAGAGCAGATGGTTATTCTTATAAGAGTTACCTTACTCTTGTATAATTGGGCACATTTGTGTGGCAGATTGCACAGGTTGGTACCAAAGTTCAGGTTCCCAAGTAGGTATGGTTGTTGATGTCTTTTTCCCCAGCTGTCTGAGTAGCAGTTTCCAGCATTGTGAAGGCTAGCTAGCAAGAAGAAGCTTCCAGCTAAGTTCCAGTTACATTTCTTAATACCATGCAAATAAGAAGATATGAATGGTCTTAAGCAATTGAGACCTACCATTTAGTTTTGTTCAGCATCTAAGAGGAATGACTGTACCAAATAATCTCGGAAAACCTCTATGATCTTTCTAACCAGCAAATTTAAGAAGGTGTTGTATATCCAGAATTAAGATTTTCTTTATAAATAGCCCATAATTTATAAAAGTTGCTTTTCCCAACCATATAGGTTACCCTCTAACTCATTTTAAATATACATTGCTTTTTAAGTTTGGTTATATTATAGTTGTTTATTATGTCTCTTGCATATGGCTTTCATTTGAGTAACCTTCCTCAATCCCTTCATCTCCCCTATAAACCCACTCCCTCCCTGCTTAAATCCTTCAGCTTTTAGTACTTTCTCTCTCTAATTTCATCTTTCCAATTCTCTACTATCTCCCCTTCCCTTAAGTCAATCACCTACTAAATGACCCCTTTCTAAATATCTGACCCTAAAATGAACACATAAAATTAAATATTTAAATTTATGATCCACATATGCAAGCTGTGACAGAAACCATGAAAAACTTTGTGAGGCTAGAAATAGAACTACCATTACCAATTTTTCACACCTGGTATACCCAAAGTACTTTATATCTCATTACTGAGATACTCATAAAGTCATGTTTATTTGTGATCTATTCACAACAGTTGGAAATAGAATCAGCTTTGGTAGGCATCAAGTGATGAATGAATAATGAAAATGCAGTATGTCTACACAGAGAAATTATGTTACACTTAAAGAAAAATGAAATTATGACTTTTGTAGGTGAATGAATGAAACTGAAAACAAAGGTGTTCATAATGTGATAGCCTAGAACAAGAAAGTATTCATTATCTTCCTTAATATAGCATTTTTAATATGTTATTTGGAATTTTGAAGTTATGTGAAGTAGGGATTGTGGCTTGCAATGTTGTCTTGTATTTCTTATATGTTTTGTATTTAACGCAAGGGGACACATTTCAAAAATAAATTTTTAATGTTCCATTTTTATTTAAGTATAGTATCATATAATTGCTTTTAATATATAATATAATTAATTATTAAAACTACTTATGCATATATATTTTTAATTTATTATTTTTTCTTTTTTGAATTTTCTATTTGATAACATTGGGCCATGGTTTTCTTGTGTTAAAGTTCTAATAATATGTTTTTAATTGAAATAGACATACATTGTTTTCCACTTTCCTTTCATCCTTCCAGATCTTCCCTGAGACCTTCTGTTGAGTCTCTCACATGTCTTCCCACTCTCAAGTTCATGGATTCTTTCGTAGTCCATTTGGTTGTTGATTTCTTTGTACATGGCTTCGGAAATAACCACTCTGTATTGGATAAATTATAAGTGTCACACATCTGGGAAAGGCCAATTCTTCTCCCAGTAGTTACTCATTTCTTATAGTTCCTTGCATAGTGGTGGGACCAAAGGTGCTGGCTTGGGTTGGAAGTAGCAGGATACAGGTGATACGAAGTGGGAAGCAGAATGACATGGAGGAAGTGCTAACTGGGGAGGAGATAGGGAAGATCATATAGAAGAAGAAAGAAGGATGGGGAAAAATAACACTACGGTTGTTTTGTAAAGCTTCAAGGAGTTATTTTTATATTTACTTAACATATACACAGTGTGTGTGTGTTTGTGTGTGTGTGTTAAAATACATTAACCTATTTGTGCTATCAATGCTCCCCTCAAAGAAACATAGGCTAGCAAAATCTCTAATACCAGGCATGATAAACCTGGCTGGTTAGGACAATCAAAATGACTCCCAAAACAATATGGAATATTGTTGCCTTTTACATATTGAGGGTGGGACTCTATTCCTGAAAATGCCACACACTTAGGACAAAGCAAATACATAGCATCAGCTGTGTATGAGTGAAAGACTCTTTCCTGTGATCTAGCTTCCATAGTTCTGGGAAATATTATGCAACTTGACCTAAACATCGATAGCTAGCTGCAATGTCCATGAACCGTGACAGTTACTAGCATGTCAAGATATGCATAAAGGTAGAATAAGAGACACTCATGTATCAAGGTATGCATAGATGTTTTATTGAGGGTCATTTTTCAAAGCTTAGATTCATTTTTTTACTATCTATAGAAGTTTTAAAATTAATTTTCATATTTTACAAGTTTTAATAGCATGGCAATTTCATTATTTTTCTTTTTTCTTTCTTTCCTTTTTATTTTTTGATGTGTTTGTCAGTGTTCCCAATATTCTTCCTTTGCTCTTAGTATATTAAAGATCTTTAGTAGTTCTCCTTTTCATATGTTGAAATTGTTTGAGGTTTTTTTTTTTATCAATATAGGAAAAACTTTTAAATTTAAGTGATTATTTTAAAATATATCTTTGATTTCCCTCAGTAAAATATCATTGATTTATAATTTTATCCTTATTTTTTCTTTCTATTTGATTTAGATTTGTAGCACAAATTATTTTACTTTCTTGTGATGGGGATTTAGCTATCAGATTTTATAATTTCATATTAGATAATACATATATTTGATAAAGTAAATTCCTTTGTTTTAGATTTGTGTCATTGACTTTTAGTGTGTTAGTCACTTTACAATAATAAAACAAAATTATATAAGCATCATAAAATGATTAACAACTTAATTTGGCTCATTGTCAAAAAGGTTTCATTTCACAGTCACTTGCTTATATTGTTACTCAGTACATACATACACACACACACACACACACACACACACATATATATATATATATATATATATATATATATATATATATTGAACATTAATACAAAGAACATGTGGTAAAGTACTTACTTCATAAATTCCAAAAAGCACAGACAGAGGTACACCTGAACAAAGATCTTATAGTCTCTTCAAAAGCACACCTCTAGGAGCCTGACTTCATCTCCCAGGCGACGCTAACAGCTAGGGAACAACTATTTTACACACAAGCTTTGAAAGGCTACCTAAGATCTAAACCACTATATTTTATCTCTTGTTCTCAGAAGCTAATGTTTATCTTTAAGCCAAAGTGCAGGCAGTCCATCTCTAAGAGCTCTAAAAGTCATAACTGTCGGATTTACTATATAGTCCATTATCAAAGCCTTATCTATTGTTTTTATAAAGATCATTGTGTCTGTAAAGAACAAAAGAAAGTTCTCTAAGTCTAAGACAATAGAAAAGGGTTAATAGCTCCATTAGAAATTTGAAAAATAGAAAATGTTTATGAATAGAGTATACCAAACTCAACAATCCAATGAATAAATCCTATAGCATTCTAGGTGTACAATAGAATGGTGAGAACTCCAAAAACTCGAGAATACCAATCACTACATGCTCTTACTGACTGCAGCCTTTCTGGATTCTCATTTCTGTGGGTTTTGCATACTCTGCAAGTTTTTTGTAGATTGTTCTTGTCCTAGCATCTCAAGTTAAGCTTCAGACTCTCAGCTTGGCGCATCACAACCACACTTTGGCTGGTATCTCATTTTTTCCTTCAATGTATCAGTAGACATTTCTCATAACTGTAATTCTTAGGTTCTGCTTGCACCCAAACCAAATGTCATGTTCACAATGTGAAGACCTAATTGGATAAGGAAATATATGATTTCCGTTGGGACATGGATTCTTATTTCTTATCATGTTAACCATGGGAAATTTTCTGATGATACTCTTCACTACTGGCCTATGCAAGCTCTATTCTCAAATAAAAGTTTCACAATTTTATAAATTTTATACTTGATAGGTAATGCCTTCCCACTTAATGAGATGTCATCAAGGTATATTTACTATTTCCTTGGTAGTATGTAGCTTATTTTTGTGATAGTGCTAATTTCTTTGTAAACTTCATTTACCTTGGCCTGAGTTGTATATCTATTAGTTTTCTTTTCTGTTCAGTTTGTATTTACTAGTCATTGTAATGTGCTTTATGCTCTAAATTCTCAGCATACATTTTCTTAAAAGCAACTGGCATTGTTCATGCCATCACACAAATGCTGTGCTGTTTTGAAACTTGCACTGGCTGAATGTTAATCTAATGCATGGATGTACCATATTTGCTTCTCCATCTATTACATTTTTAGATATTGTACTTAATGTTGCTTTGAATATTAGTGTAGAATATTTCTGTTGACTTATGCTTAAACTTATCTTGTATATATAACTGGGAGTGGAATTTATGGGTCCTATATTAATTCAATGTGATAATTACTTGAAACACTACCACACTAGAGGGTTTGGCTGGTTTTATTTTTTGGCGTTCTTATTATAAATCTACCTAGGTCCTGAATTATTGCCATTCTCAACTATTGCTATTTTCTATTATCTTTCATTTCATTAATAACAGACTGGTGTGTGTAAACTTGTCTCTTTAGAATTTTGATTTAGAAACTCTAATAAAGATTTTGAGTATCTTTACTGTACTTATGGTACATGTAGACCTCTTTAGAGAAATAGTTGATAGAGTTTTTTATTTGTAAATTTGGATGTTTATATTTCATTTCTAGAGCTACAGAATTCATTTATATATTTTGAATTATAAGATGCTTTTTCAGATGTATTGAAAAATAACTCACTTCACTTTGATTATTATTATTTTTATTTTTCAAAATATTATTTAATGAAGAAGATTTAGCTGATAGAGATAAATATTTTTATCTTTTATATTACCACTTGTGGTGAAGTATCAAAGAGTCCTTTGCAAGATGCCATTTTAGAATATATATTACTCCCTTTTCTCTAAGTGTTATAACTTTAGGGCTTACACTTAGATTTATGATCCTCTTTGAATAATTGCATTTTCTGATGGCTAGTCTACTGATTTCATTCTTTTGCATACAGATATCCAATTGTCCCAGCACCATTTGTTGAACACTTTTCTCCACTGGATTGAGTTGGCACCATTATCAAAAAAATCACTTCACCATCAAAGTAAGGGTTGATTTCTTGACTGAATTCTATCCTAAGGTCTATATCTATTTTTATGTTAGTATTACCATGACTTGAACATTGTATCTTCAGGGAATATTTTGTAATTGGGAAATGTAAGTCCATTTTAAAACCAGGATTGCTTATACTTTTGGCTCTATACATTTCCGTGAGAGCTCTAGAATCAGTTTCTGCACAATTTTCTGCCGAAAGGCCCTTTAGAGTTTCAATAAGAATAATATTGTTAATGCAAATAAATTGGGTGAATTTTTCCATCTTAATATTACATATTGTGATTCATGAACACAAATCTTCTCTTATGATCCCTTTGGCTTTTATTTAGATGGCAAAACGTACATTTTAGACATAACTGTAGTTGATTCTTAATTATTAAATTATTTTTAACAAAATGCAAATGGAATGATTTGTTAATTGAAATTTCAGATTGCTCATTGTTACTGTGCACAAATATTTTTCTGTATTGACTTTGTCTTCATCTTTTCTAACATTAACTCTCTAAAGGGCATCTACAGATTACTTGAAGTTATTTTCTCTATTTTCTTTATAATATATATGTATATAATATTTATACTAGTATAGACAAATTTATCTTTCTGTTGCTAGATTTTTATTATTGTTTTCTGTAAGTTCTCTATTTCACTCAAGAGAAGTGGTAATATTACCATCTTTGCCTTATTTCTAATGTTCTGAAGTAAACATTTCATTATCCCATGATTAATTATGCAATTATGAGGATATTTTTTTTTATAAATTCTATTGAAACGGTTGAAAATTTCCTTCTTTATCTACTTGACTTGTATTCATGTAATGCAAGTATGCTGGATTTGGTCAATTTCTTTCTTTTTTTTTTTTTGATTAAAAGGAGATTATTCTTGGTTTGGGGTTTTTTAATCTATTATTATGCTAAATTAATTGAAAAACTTTAAAGTAAGTTCCATTATATTTTATGATAAGGAAATAATATATCCATTCTTCTAACAAGACTTTAAGTTGGTAATATCATTGCTATTGTATTGTCCTATTTTTATAGCAGCTTTCTACAGCTTTTAGTTTTTTTTATATATACCTGATGCTTTATACTCCATAAACTACAATTCCCTATTTCCCATATCACTGTTTGCTTAAATCAACTACTTTCTCTGATGGTATAATTTTGAACCCTTTAAATTCCACATGGTGGAAGAAACATGAAATACTCGTCTATTGTGTCTACTTTATTTTACTCAATGTCATATCTTCCAGGTTTGTAGAATGTGACTGAATATTTTTAATTATTTAAAACTGAACAAGACTTGAATATCTGTGCCTTATACTTTATTCATTAATTTTCCAATGATAGATATTTTAAAGTTTTCCTTGTCTTGGCATCTTGAATAATATAGCTATGACCACTGGTACACAAACATCTATTTATTTCCCCACTTTGATTCTTTTGACCCTATACCTATATGTAGAAGTACTAGGTTCTATGTTTGATATTTCAAGAAACACCAATCCTCATTCCTCAGAGGTGGCTGCATAACTTTACGTTTTTACTAGCAGTATACAGGGGTTCTGATTATCCTGCATTGCTTTTACCTTAGTAACTTTTCACCATTTCCAAAATATAGGACAGCTTTGTTTATTTTAGCTCAAAGTTACAGGATACATTAGTTCATTGTGGACAAAAATTCAAGACAGGCAGAAGGATTCAGACTGTCTGCCAGATAATGTGGCAGCAGGTGATCTAGTGGCAACCAACTAGGAAGCATAAAATAGGATCAGAACCATAAGTGATTATAATTTTCAAGGGATTGTCTTTACAAGATTGTGTTTTCCAGCAAAGAACTGTTTCCCTAAAATTCTATAATCTCCCAGAATTGTGCCACTAGCTGAGAACCAAATATTCAAAACGTGAGCCTGTGTGGCATATTCCAGAGCCAAAACATAATACTTGTCAACATGTATGATATGCTCACTTTTTACATTTCACTGTTTAATGATGTAGAATATAATTTGTTTATTAGTCATTTATACCTTTCCAGCAGAAAATTCTATTTGAGTTCTTGTCCTTTAATCTATTTTTTGCTTTGTTTTATTTTTCTATTGAGTTGTAAATCTTACATAATATATTTTGGAAATTAAAACCTTAAAAGCTTTTAAAAGAGATTCTTTTACTTTATTACTCTGTTGGTTGGCATTTTTGCTATGAAGAAACCTTCTTAGTTTGAAGTAATTTTTTTTATCATTGATTTCTTGTTTCAACTTTTGATGACATATATGGGAAGTTAGTGCCAAGACTGATACCATGACATGTTTCTCCATATTCTTTTTTAAATTTTATTAATTTATTCAGATTACAACTCAATTGTTATCCCATCACTTGCATGCTCCCATTCCTCACTCTCTCCCACTTTAATCCTATTCCACTCCCCTTGGTCTACAACCAAGGTGGACCTCCTCCCTCACTATATGGTCATAGGCTATCAAGTCTCATCTTGGTATCCTGCTCATTCTTTCTTTGAGTGCCACCAGGCCTCCACACCAAGGGGAGGTGGTCAAATTTGGAGCACCAGAATTCATGTCAGAGTCAGTCCCCACTCTCCATATAACTGTGGAGAACGTCCTGTCCATTGGGTAGATCAGAGTAGGGGTTCGATGTTTACTACTTGTATTGTCCTTGGTTAGTGCAATAGTTTTGAGCAGACCCCCCCTAGACCCTGATCCACCCATCATGATGTTCATCTAGTACTAGTTCCCTAGTACTCAGAAAGGGGAGACCTCCTCACCTACCATCTGATCTCAGCCTATCAAGTCTCATCTGTACTTCTTGTATCCTCTTCCTCCATATTAGTTGTATCCTAATCATAGCTGTAAAATGGTTGTCATATCACAGTTTTTGTCATATTGTCACATGATTTGCATGCAATGTCAAGATAATTAGAAACATAATCACTATAAAGTTATTCCATTTTACCTACAATAACATTTTTAAAATATAGTTTATTAATTTATTCATATTACATCTCAATTGTTATCTTGTCCCTTGCCTGCCTACAATAACATTTAAAAATATATTTTACTCTTTCTATGACTTCTATTCATGCTAATCAATATAGCTATTAAAATATATAAATCATAGTTAATGTTTGGAAAATTAATGCAAATGATTTTTATTGCAATGAATAATTAATATAGTTATATTGATTATATAAGTTTTATAATTTCATTTTCAAGTATATTTTTTCATTAATATAACATTGTCTAATAGTTATTAGAATCACAAAATGATTAATTGTAAAAATATTTTAAGCTCAAATTATTGTTTTGTTTTTTCTTCTAAGAAAAAGTGGTATTAAATATTAATTCTTAACTTAATCTAAATTTCTTTCTTATATTAACTATATTATAATAGTTATTTGTGAAAATTATTGAAAACTGGAATATTAAGTTATCTTAGGGATTAAAATACAATGGTATTTATTTAAATTATCACTAATAATGATTTTATGATAATGATCAGAGATAACATAACTAATATAATGTCATAATGTCAAATCTTCAAATCATCAATTTATATGGGAATTATGAAATAAAAATTAAAATAAGAGCACAGTTTTCACATGAATAGTATTCTAAGGATTATAACTTGGATTATTATTATTAATTACAATAAATATTCATTGTAAACTATGTTTGTTTCCCTTGCATTTTCATGTTATGGTAGCTAAATGATGCAACAAAATTTAAAGCCTTCCTTCAGGATGCTCAAATATAGTAATAGACTATTACCCAAATAAATCATTACATTCTTACAATAAAGATTTTTTTCTGTGACTTTACTGTACTTCGAAATTATATATATATATATATATATATATATATATATATATATATATTAGGTATTTCTAATAGACATGCTTAATGCTATTTAATCCTAGAGTTCTTGAATATGACACCACAGCAATTGGTAGATATTTCTTAAAGTTTAAATAAAAGTACTCAAATATTTTCATAGCAGGAATAAAAGATATATGATGGGAAAATTGCCAGGGGTCTTCCCCAACCCATTGACAGGGTGGCCCACTACAGGATATAAGGAGCCTGCAATTGAGGAGTGTGTCAAGCCTAGTGGTCATGTGGTCAGGGGAATCTTGCAGTTCTGACAAGCAATCCAATTACTTCATTATTTCTACATGTTTCATATAAAAAAGACAGAGTAGGGCTGGAGAGATGGCTCAGTGGTTAAGAGCACCACCTGCTCTTCCAGAAGTTCTGAGTTCAATTCCCAGCAACCACATGGTGGCTCACAACCACCTATAATGTAATCTGATGCCCTCTTCTGCAGATAAAGCACTCATATGCAATAAATAAAATAAATAAATCTTTTAAAAATGACAGAGTAATAATTATCCAAGGTGTAGAATCATATCACATTGTCTCCAGACATGTGTTTGATTTTTCATTATATATTTCTAGTTACAAATTCAGTCACAATTAAAAAATACAAATAGAGCAAATTTTATCTTTATTATCGGCCTTATAAATCCAATTCAAGGAATCTAAATGTCTCTGCAGAGCAAACACATTTATTATATGACAGCTTGCTTTTAGGCTGGCAGTATTTGCAGTTTTAAAACTCTCCAGACAAAATATCTGAACAGGTATTTTATAAATAGCAAATAGTAATACTTAACTCCTTTTACTGTATTGTTTCATCATCTATGCTATAAAGTAGAAAATGATTATTTTAGTCAATTTATTTTATTTAGTGAGTTATATTCCTTCGGGGATGTGCCCTGTATGACCCCTAGATTTAAACTGCATTTTCAGAGGGCTCTAGCTGTATTGTTTTTTAAAAAAGAGGGATTAAATATGTATCCTATTCTTCTAGCGAGTAAAAGTTTGTCAATTGTCTCTGTTTACCCTGTACCAATTATACTTTTTGAATGATCTTAAGGGCTGATATCCAGAGAAATGACCTCATCTAGATTGGTGCTTAATGATCTCCAGAGCATAAGGAAGACTTCCAAATAAGGCCAGACAAAGCTATTTCCCCAAAAGCAGAAGAGATAGTAAGATTAATTTTCTTAGGAAAAGACATAAAATGAATAATAATGAGGAAAGTCTCTAAGAATGCAAAATGCAGAGATACAAATCTAAAAGTGGTAGAATAACAGTGATTGTAGTACTTAATTCAGCTTTTGGGGGGAAACTGTCATGCAGCTGTGCTGGCTTCATGGCTATTGCCATTTCCACTGAATATGGCTGTATTAAGGAAATAAAGAAAAAGAAAGCACATTGAATTAAGAACCCAAAACTCAAGAAAGTTTTCCAGTGTTAAATAATATAGGAGGAAGGGTACGAAGCAATAAAAATACAGCCCTGGTGGCACAGAAATCAGGAGATAAAACCTTGACACAAAAGTAATAATACTAAATCTATGCTTTTTTCATAAAGTAGTTATATGTGGCTACCAGACTAAGGCAACACAGCTTTTGAAAATTAAAGTATAATTAAATAATTTTTGTCCTTTCCATTACTTCTTACAAACTAACCCATGACTCTTCCCTCTATCCTCTTATATTTTCTCTTTTACACCCTCTCATATTTTTGGCCTTATTTTAATTATTATTACACACATATATGCATAAAAATAAAATCAGACTGGTCCACTTAGTGCTGTTTGTATATGATTTTCAGAGCTGAGCACTTATCAAGCATAACAAGTCAGGGGTGTTTATACTCCCACTCAGTAGTCATTAGCTGCCTGTAGTTCTTTGTCTGGAATTGGCCCAATGTGATTCCCTCTTACCACTCTAGCATATCTGGTGCTGATTACATAATTCAGGTATTGTTTAGGCAGGTATATTGAGGAGAAATGCACGTACTTTTTCTGTCATTTCTAGGTGACACAATCTCACACCATAAAGACTCTTACAATCTTTATGTTCTCATTTCCTTGATGATTTTTTAAGAGCCTAAGTAGCAGGGTTGTGTTATAACTGAACCAGTGATCATTTATTCTCAGCATTTAGACCAACTTTGTTTTCTGTAATGGTCTCTGTTGTTTAAAAAAAAAGACGGGGGGGGGAGACTTTTAATTAGACACAAGGGCAAAACTTATCTGTGGATATAAGGATTGGTATTTAGAAAGAATGCAATGAAAATCATGGTAATCTAATAAAGTGGCAGTAATAGGCTATCTTTTTTATTAATTTATTCATATTACATCTCAAGGTTATCCCATCCCTTTTATCCCCCCATTCCTGCCTCCCTCCCATTTTCCCCTTACTCTCCTTCCCTATGACTATGACAGAGGGGGACTTCCTCCACCTGTATATGCTCATAGGGTATCAAGTCTCTTCTTGGTAGCCTGCTATCCTTCCTCTGAGTTCTAACAGGCCTCCTCATGCAGGGGATGTGGTCAAATATGAGGCACCAGAATACGTGTGAAAGTCACCTTGCACAAAACTCAAATCCAAGTGGATGAAAGACCTCAACATAAAACCAGAGACACTAAGTCACTTAGAAGAAAAAGTGGGGAAGAGCCTGGAACACATTGGCACAGGAGAAAACTTCCTGAACAGAACACCAACAGCCCAGGTCTTAATGTCAACAATTAATAAATGGGACCTCATGAGGCTGAGAAGCTTCTGTAAGGCAGGAGACACTGTCAAGAGAACAAAGCAATAGCCTACAGAATGGGAAAGGATCTTCACCAACCCTACATCTGACAAAGGTCTAATATCCAAAATATATAAAGAACTCAAGAAATTAAACACCACCAAACCAAATAACCCACCTGAGAAATGGGGCTTGGAACTAAACAGAGAATTCTCAAAAGAGGAATATCAAATGGCTGAGAAACACTTAAAGAAATGCTCAACTTCCTTAGTCATCAGGGAAATGCAAATCAAAACAACTCTGAGATTCCATCTTACACCCATCAGAATGGCTAAGATCAAAAACTCAAGCGACACCACATGCTGGCGAGGATGTGGAGGGAGAGAGGAACACTGCTTCATTGCTGGTGGGAATGCAAACTAGTACAACCACTTTGGAAATTTATCTGGTGCTATCTCAGAAAACTGGGAATAGGGCTTCCTCAAGACCCAGCTATTCCACTCCTTGGAATATACCCAGAAGATGCTCCAGCACACAGCAAGAAAATTTGCTCAATCATGTTAATAGCAGCCTTATTCATAATAGCCAGATCATGGAAACAGCCTAAGTGTCCCTCAGTAGAAGAATGGATAAAGAAACTGTGGTACATATACACTATGGAATACTACTCAGCTATTAAAAACAAGGAATTCCCGAAATTTGTAATAGGCTATCTTAAAAGATATACCATATGTCATCACTAATCCCAAGTAGTTGGTGCGGTTTATAGTACCAAGATGATTCTCTGTGTTGGGTGAGCCTTATGTCCAATTGGATTGCTGTAGGTTAATGCTAATTTTTTAGTGTTACTATTGCACCTTAAATATATTGTGCCATTCTGGCCATTGTAGTTCATAAGCATCACAACTAGACAGGAATATTGGTTGGTTTCCTCTCTTATCAGTTTGCATACCACCATCACATACCATGAAAACTGTTTCTCAGAAAGGAGTCTTTCAAATTGGATCCAGCTCAAATCATCTGAGTCCTGTGTCCAAAATGACTTGTATTTTAGCATTAGAGACTTACCTTCAACTTGGGGAATGCCATGAAAGGCAATAGATGTAGCTTATTTTGTTTTGGGAGTCTCTTGGGCTCCCCTAACCAACAACTTGAAAGGAAATTTTTCATGTCTGGTGCTTGAGAATTTGCTAGATAATCTATGGTTCTAAGGGAAGCATTGTCAAGCCAAGTGGCATACTTTCTTCATATATATATATATATATATATATATATATATATATAGTGTGTATGCGTATATATAATTATACATCTATATTATATAACTTTAGGTAAATGTAAAATAATATGATTCTTTAAGGTTTTTTCAGGGATTCTTCATGTTCTGTACCATTTTTTTTATTTCCTTCTTTATTGACCTCCCTCCTCAGATAGACTCCCTCTCAATTTTTCACATTTATCTCTTCATATTTTTTCTAGTCTACCTCTTATATCTAGAATCCCTCACCTCATTATGATCCCTTTTTTCCTCAAGTTTTTGTGATGAGTCCAGGTTATATACCTGCATCTAAAGATATGGAACTATGAACCATAAGTGAGAGAAAACATTTTGGGTTTGTCTTTCTGGGTCTGGGATACCTCACTCATTTTTTTTTTTAGTTCAATCTATTTGTCTGTGAATTTCATGATTTTACTTTTCTTTACATGTGAATACTTTTCCATTGTATATATAGAGAACAGTTTATCCATTCATAAGTGTTGTGTGTGTGTGTGTGTGTGTGTGTGTTGTTTCCACTACCTAGTTGTTGTGAATAGTGTAGTAATGAAGACTACGAAGACTACTGAGCAAGTGTCTGTGGGGTAGGATGTTGACTTAGGTCATATAACAAGGAGTGGTAAAAATGGGAGTTCCTCTTTCTCCACATACTCACCAGCATTTATTTATTGTTAGTCGTTTTGTTGATTTTAGAAATTCTAACTTGATGGAAGATGAAATTTCATAATGTTTTTAATTGCATGCCTTAGCCATTTTCATTTCCTCTTTTCAGAACTCTGTTCAGATCTATAGGCCATTTTAATTGGATCCTTTTTCCTCTTAACTAATTTTTAGCTAAACTTTTTATATCCAGGATACTAATTTTTTATCAGCTATATATAGCTGGCAAAGATTTTTAACCTTAAATTATCCTTTATTTTGTCCTAATGATAAACATAAGGCTATCCATAAAATTCTAGTTCATATGTTATATTAAAACCATAAAAAATAGATTATTCAAAAGCAAGAAAGTTATAATACAGAAAGCAATGTTGAAAACATCAGTTTTATCAAAATAAAGTACAAATCTTTTAGTTCTACTTTAATAAATTATATGATACAAAAGAAAAATGAAACCAGATATGTGATTATAAATATCTTTGAACATGAATGGAGTCAATCTGCCACAAGATATTCAAGAAACCATCAAACTGAAGATTTAATCTTTCATGTACCTTACAAACAGAACTATTTTTACATACTATACATACTGCTTAGAAAAGTGATACCTCTGCATCCTTAAAAATAAGTAGATTATATGGGTGCAGTAATGCACACCTATAATCCCAGCACCGTGGGAGCCAAAGGCAAGCAGATCTCCATTATATGAAGGCAGCCAGGTCTACAAAATGCATCTGTGTAGGATACACAGAGAACTCTGATTTTAAAACCAAATAAATAAAAAATCAAATCAATAAATAAATAAAATAAAAAGGAATAGATTAGCATGGTGGCAAACGCCAGAAATTAAAAAACAAAGAATGGAGAACTGAGAATGTAGGGGAAGGAAGTTCAGGAGTTTAAGGTTATCCTAGGTTACACATGGACTTCAAAGCTAGTGTAGTTTATGTGTGACATTGTCTCATTCATCCAAACCAAAACAAAACCAAAGCAAATAAATGGATACAACAAATACAGAAAAAAAACAAAAAGAATGAATTATGAAAACTGTCAGACTGGCCTCTTAACTAACAAATATATTACCAAGAAATAAAATAACATAAGCTTTGGAACTCAAAGCCTGATGAGTACATAAACTATTCTACTGGCCAGAAATTTTTAAAAAATGTGCTGAATTAGAATATAGAATTGAAAACATTTATCTAAGCAATGGTAAGTATAAAATTGATAGTTTATGATCAACAAGAACTGGGAAAAATGTAAGTGAGACTGGGTCAAGAAATCCCAACATATCTGTGAGCTATAAGGAGAAAAAAAATAATAATGAAGAAAAGTAATATCTACAGAGAAAATGGATGACATTTTCTGAACTTTTTGTTTCTCTTATAAATTGAGATATTGTTTGCAAGTGGAAGAAGCATGTTTGATATTCATGGCAAGAAATAAGAAGTGACATGAAGCACTATTACATTTCATAAAATGTTTTTTATTTATCTCTGAGTGGAAAAGGCAAAGTTTTTATTTTGTAAGTTAAAAATTATTGTGCAAAAATAATATAGCACATAGTGAATGCCCATGTATAAGTGTAAGTACACGTAAGTGCATGCAGTGCCCAGATGGTAGGCTGAAAAACAAATTTCACAATTTTCTTTAATGTAACTTGATTGATTTAAGTAAAATATAAATGTTATACTTTCTTATCAGTAGTTTGATGGTACTATGAATTTAGAACTCTTAACATGGATGGATTTTAAAAAGCTTAGCAAATGGTGTATCTCTGTGAAAACATATTAGATTTTTATTAAGTTGAATATGTTTCATGAAATCACCACAAAGTGGATCAATACAGAGAGAACTGCCAAAATAAAATACCTTCCTGAGAAAAATGTAGAAATAGAGTTCTGAAGAGAGAAGCTAAAGTGCAGGTTACAAGTCCTGCTTCTGTAATCTCTAGCATGCTCTTTGATCAAATTTATACACAGCATGCTGCTCTGGAAACACTATCAATTTGTTTTCTTCTTTTGCTATTTTAGTCTGTAGAGGATTTAAGCATCAATATCCTGTTTGACAGAGTGCACTTTTTTCATGAAAAACACTTAGTAGCCTAATAAATGACTGCTTCCTGAAGACATGAAAGAAAATTCTGTTTGAAGATATAACATGTTTTCAGGAGGATTTCATATATACATTTTATATACATAATACAAATAAACCCTCATTAAATCTAATATCTTTCTGTCTTTAACTATGTATATAACAGTCTGTCTTCCACTCAAAAGGAAGACAATACAAATATATGAAAAACGGCAAATGAAATATGGAAACACCTAATAATGGAAGATAGAGAAAAGAGAGACATCCTTGAGTCCAACCTTGTTTTCTCTCTAAATAGGACCAATAATAACTTGTAACCAAATTCCATTAAAACAAAAGAAGGGGGAATATAGAAATATATAGGGAAGGTAGAACAAAAAGTAGATTAGTGATCTACTCTTCAATTTAATGCCTCAATTGTCCCTCACAGGGTTATTTTTAATTCACTGGTATAGAATTTTGTATATAGATGCAAAAGAAGTTTAATTTTAGGTACAGTGGTATAGAATTCAAATGTAAGATTATTCTTCACCTACACTATATATATTTCTACTATAATATGAAGTATTTTACCCATATAACCAATTATAATACAAGGTTTACTACCAATACTTTGAAAGTATTATTGCAGGTTGTTTAGGATAAATAAGTTATACAAGTTAAGTGTTAGTTGATAAAATCATGTTCATATCAATTACTAGTCTATTTTTATGACAAGAACATACATCTTAGGTACAACAAATAGATAGGATTCTATCAAAAGATAAGGTAAAATAGTTAGATAAGGTCTTCAAAAACCTCAGAGATGTACAGAATATGGCATTTTTTATGTTTTTTATTATTTTAAAGATTCACTGACAATGAGACAGGTTAATTCCTGGCAACACTCAGCCTACCTTAAAAAGGATGGCATCAAAGAACCTCCTTATGGAAATGGCTTCAAATGTGGCAAACAAGCCATTAGGAAATTGTCCTCATTTCTACTACAGACAGAATTCTGCCTGAAAAAGAGTAGTCTTGGATACAGGCAGAGTTGATGGCCAAACTCTGCCAAGACAGGGTAAGCAAGTCCTCAATAGTTCCTGCCTACAAATATGTCTGTCAGATATACTGGGTCGGAAGGCTGAAGATGGTGCTCCAAGGTTATAGAGAGTTTTGGGTTGAGGTAGCAAATTGTCTCATTTTGGAAGGTGCTAACATGCACTCCCAGTATACTCAGGTAATTAATTTTATTCCTTCTGAAATCTCTGATGGGGTTGGAGACCAGATAGTTTGATTTTACAATTAAGCTTAGTTGTTTATGGGTTAATATGTGTTTAGGTCTACATAGATGTTTTAAGTTGATAATGACAAGATATGATATTGATTTACATTCAGAATGGTAAATGCACCAAGATATTTTCTTCAAGGCTGTCAAATGCAAATAGCAAAACACTAAGAATGTAACATTTGTATGATTCCTTATTGTTTCATGATTCTTCTTGCTATAGGCAGTTCATTGTATATATGTGTAATACTATAAATGTAAATGTTAAAAATAAAACAATATTTAAATAAAATAAAAGAAATATGCTAGCACATATTATAATCCCAGCATTAAAATAGCATATATGGAAAGAGAGTGATTTAGAATCCAGCCTGGGATACATGGTGATATGCTATCTCAAAA
>OU015760.1:59332354-59371130 GCA_907169655.1 Acomys percivali
AAAATAGTATATACTATACTAAAACTAAGATTTTTCTATACAGATTATTATGATTCAGACATTGTAAGTGAAATTTGAGGGGAAAATAACTTATTTTAATATATAAAAGTCAGAATAGCATATTCAAGTGATCACAAGTACAAATAATATTAGATATGCATGTGATGCAAGCACTGTCAAGTACATCATTTAGTTTAAGATTTTTAAGAATATAGAGTGGTAACCACATCTATTTCATGGCATATAGATCTGTGTCACCCAAACATTAATTTTGTTATTGTCTTATACTTTATTGATAACATGGTACTTAAATAAAATTAAATATATTTTGGTACAACCCATTTCATAAACTTCACTTAATTCATATTAGTCTTTTTGTTTTCCATTATACATATATAATAACATGTTGTAGACTGACTGTATAAAAAGAAATTTGAGCTAGCTGCATCTCGTAATACTGGCATATAATCTAAGTTACTGGGGAGATAAAACAGATAGACCAAAATGACACGTAAAAAGGGGGCTGAGAATATAAACCAGTGGCAAAGCACTTACCGAGCCAGTGAGAGACCTTAGGGTCAATCCTCAGTATGAGAAATATAAAAAGAGCAAAACTGGTAAACAAAACCAAGTGGGCTATGTTATCATAGCATGATAGCACATGTTTATAATTTTCCCAGTTATCTTAGTGGTTCCTGAAAACTAATGTTTTATCTCTAGCATTTTATTCTTTAAACTTCTTTCACTGACACTTTGTTCTTGTTTTCATTGTTCATTTGAAACAATTAAGAGTCACCTAGGAAGAAGGAGAACCTCTTCTACCTATTGGTTTTTTTTTTTTTTTTTTTTGGGACAGGTCCGTCTGGGTAGCCTTGGCTGTACTGGACTCAGTTTGTAGACCAGGATGGCCTTAAACTCACAAAGTCCCGCCTGCCTCTGCCTCCCTGAGTGCTGAAATTAAAGGCATGTGCCACCACCGCGCAGAGGAAAGAAGGAACCTCAATTGAAAAGTTGGCTTGATCGCTTTAGACTTTGAGGCTTTGGGTTGATTGATAATTGCTGTCAGTTGGCCAAACCCACTGTACGTATTGCCATCACTAGGCAAGAGGCCTAGGCTTGTATAAGAAAGCCAATCAAGTATAGTCCAGAAACTGAGTAAGCAACATTTCTCCATAGTTTTAGCTTCCGTTCCTGCCCTGATTTCTATCAGTGATGGATGGTAACCTGAGAGTATCGGCCAAATAAATAATTTTCTCTGCAAGATGCTTTGTTCATGTTTCATAAAAAAATAAAAAACAGAATAAAACAAGAACAGGCTTTTACTTCTATTTTACTTTGTGGCTACTTTTTAATTATAATTTTATTGATTTGTTTCTTTACCTCCCTCTGCAATTTATTTTCTCAAACCTCTTTAGTCTCAAAATATTTTTTCTCTTGGAAATTCTGTTTATACTCTATCATTTTAACTTTCAGGTCTAGCTGCGTATCACCCAATCATATAATTTTTCTAGTAAAAGTTACTTAATGGCTCTTGATTTTCCTTGTGCATACATATATAAGAGGTTTTTTTTTTACCTCACATTTAAGTCTTTAAAGACAATGGTATGCTTGAAATATTTATCAACCAATTATTCTCCACACAAAAACAATCATAAAGGTCTGTGTAGCATTTGCTTAATTTTTTCTTATTTATTTTCTTCTACATGGTAATTTCAAACTGTAACAAAACATACATATGGGAATATACTAAGAGTCTCTGCAACAAATGTGTATGTGTGTGTGTGTGTGTGTGTGTGTGTGTGTGCATGCACACGCATGCGCACATGTGTGAATGTTTGTGTATGTGTGTAATTATTTACAAGTCCAGTATTTCTTTGTTTTTAATTGGGATACAAGTCACTTATTATTATTAGAGAATTTTCATATACTTTTGGTTTTTGTTGATTTTAGTCCATTCCTTTAATTTGTATATAGTTGGGAGTGAGTGTGTGCAAATAGCTCATAAGTAGGACACCATGAGGAGAAGGGGATTTTAAGAAAGTGGACAAAGATAATAGAATGCATTTGACATGGAAGTGGGAAACAAATGACTGGAGACAAGAGAAATCGGAACTTAGTAGAACTATAAAACAGAGGATACTTTAGGAATATATTTGTTAGGACTGTAGGCATGGCTCAGAAGTAAAGACTTATGACTGCTTTTCAAGAGGAGTTGGGTTTGATTTCATGACCCCACTTCTTCATATATCCAGTTGAGTCTAGATTAGTTTTGTTGTGTGCATTTGACTTTAGAGCTAATTATTTTGTATTGACTAACTCATTGCTGGACTCATTCCTAGGAGAACATAATTCTTTCTCTCTCAGTTGTCATTAGTTGCCTAAAATTATTTAAGGAGTGGGACCTCAGGAGATTTTGTCATTCCAGGTTAGATATATGTTGGTATTATGATTGTTTGGGTACTGTTTATATAATATTGCTGTTGAGCCATCATGGGTGAAGCTTTCCTGCTATTTCTAATGTCTCACAGAAGACTTTCTCATTCTCTGACTCTAATTTTCCACCATCCCCTTTTTCTGAGGTTCCCTAAGCCTTAAGTGCAGTAGAGCTCTAGATGTATCTGTTGGAGCTGGGTATCCCATTATCAGTAGATCTCTGAATGATGACTAGTTGTAGTCTTCTGTAATCATCTCTGTTTGCAATAAAGAGAATCTTTTATGAGGGGTGAGAGCTGCACTTGCTTGTGAGTATAAGGTTGTTTTAGAATGCAGTTAGGGATTATGTTGATCTAGTAAAGGCACATTAGATTTTCTTATAAGAAATATATCATCAAATGGATGAAACTAGAAAAGATCATCCTGAATGAAGAACCCAGACCTGGAAAGACATGCATGGTATATACTCACTTATAATTGGATATTAGTCCAACATAACTGTCCTCTGAGAGACCGCACTCAGCAGGAGATTGGGACAGATGCTGGAGCTCACTGCTGGATTCTGGGTGGATTGGTAAGTGTGGTATGGAAGAATTAGGGGTTGGAAGAACCCAGAGGGGTCAGGAATTCCACAAGGAGACCATGAAGGCCAACAAATCTGGACCCAGGGGGACCTGCACAAAAAGATGCACCAACCAAGGATGTTGCAAGCAAAATCCTAGACCCTCGTTCAGGTCCATAGCTGTCTCCATGTGGCTGGGGGAGTGGGGACTGCCTCTGACATGAACTCTGGTGCCCGAGATTTGATTCTTCCTTGGTGTGGAGGCCCTGAGGGCACACAGAGGAAAGTTATACAGGCTATCCTGATGAGATCTGATACACTGAGATCAGAAGGTGGGGGAGGACAACTACTACATCTTTACAAAAATCTTGCCATGTTGGTCACTGTTTTATTTTCTTGGCACTGGGAACCTTGTTAGGATTCATGCATGCAGACTGAATTTGAACATCAACTATATGAGTAAAAGAATGTTATTATCTTTTTCTAGTGGATAAGATTTAAGTTTAGGGAGGTTAAATTTTTGCCCATAGTTGGGTGGTAGGAAGAACAGCCAGACCTGTGTGATTTTAAAGTCAAGTATTGTGGTATAACCTAATAGGCTATGGCCAGACAGTGGGGTAGAAGGGTACCCCCATTAGAAGTCTAGGGGAGTGGAATAGGGCAAAAGAGGGAGGAAGGTAGAAACAGGAAGAACGAGGGGATAACTATTGGATGTAATGTGAATAAATTATAATAAATAAAATATACAAATATACATAAAAAGGGACTTACATGACTGAAATGTAAAGAAATCATGCAAGAAGAAAAGAAAAACAAGATCCGGGAAGGAGAGTTGGTTTCATTCTTCTTTTGTGTGTGTGTGTTCTTATGGAGATCATTCTTCCAAAAGCTGCTATTCTATTGATAGGATTGAGGCCAATCACTTTTTTCTCCTTGTCTGTGAATGCCTTTCTAGTTCCTCTCATTTCATCTAGTTCTTGATGCAGCTCAGTTATACATTTTATGTCCTCATCCACCCTCTAAATGTAGTACAATAACAGAAAGTACTATGGATGCTAGGAAGGACGCTTTAGGATTAGATCTAGTTAACATCTTCCATGTTCTGTGTCCTCAGTGTGTAATATGTTCAACAATGAGGATTCACCCTCAACCTTTGAGAGGCAACAAAAGACAACAGTAGTATCCTATTTTGTTCTGGGAATCACTTGAATTCAACTGACCAGAAACTAGAATAGAGATTTCTCATGCCAGGTACTGGGATTTTTGTTAGTCTATGGCTTTTGTGGAGATCAATGCAAACCAAAGTGACATAACTTCATCTAAAATATGTGTGTGTGTGAGGACTGGAGAGATGGCTCAGAAGTTATGAGAACTGTTTGCTCTTCCAAAGGTCCTGAGTTCAATTTCCAACAACCATAAGTTGGCTCACAAACATCTGTAATGTGATCTGATGCCCTCTTCTGGCCTGTAGGTGTACATGCAGGTAGAGCACTCTATACAATAATAAGTAAATAAGAAGATATGTGTGTATATACACATACATATGTTTATATGTATTGTATATAATTTTAAGTCAATATATAATAATATCTGTCTCCTTCTATATTGACCTATTTCTCCTATCCCAATTAAGAATTCCTACTCCTGATTTGACATTTTTCTCTTATTTTCCACTCTGTGAAATTCTTCTTTTAAAATTTAAATCTGAGACAATTTCAGGTGGTCCAAGTTATCTTTATCTTCACTGAATAAATTAACTAAGCAAAAATGCTTACAGAATATTAAATAGTTGGTCCTATTCCAAGACTTAGTTAAGAAATAGGAAAAAGAAAGTTTAGGAAATTTGTTCAATTTAGCAAAGCCATTAAATGGAATAACTGAATATTAACTCAGGAGTGATTTAGATGACAAATTATCTGACAGTCTCCACAAAAAAATGTTTTAGACAACAAGGCTGATAGTTTTCCTTGTTTCTCTTATTTAAAAGAATCCATCCTTTTGTCTTATGAATAAAATAACAGGAAAGTTTAAATCATTTCACCTATAGAATGATTATAAAAAGTTAATATTTTACATTTTAGATCTTAAGAGAAATGTATCCAGTGCAGTGTTTTGTGATATAAATCCATTGGCCATTTATGAGATTAGATAAAGAAAAGGTAAAGATATGTCTGTGTTTGCTCAAAACATCAATATTTGTAAGCATGTTCTAGTTTAAACAATAAAATGACAGAAATATTCTCTTTAAATCATATAGTATATTCCACAATAAAAATAATTCACTGTTTTAGATTACTTATGTTGTCTTACTTTTCTTTGGCAAATTTCCTTTATATAGATAATTAAGAATTGGCTCTGTATCATAAAAAGATTATTTTATAAATTAGAGTTCCTAAGTAAGAGGTAGTTGATGCTTTCCAGGAAAATATAAAATGAATTCTTTCAAAACAATTAATGTTTCAAAAGGAATTAATGCGTGTTTTAAATAATCTCTAATTTATCAACACAACAAGCCAAGGGAAACATCTTTTTTCAGGAGAACTTCATGGTTACTCATGTCAACTTTACAAAAAAAAAAAATTGGCTCTATTTCCTTTGTGAAGTTGCAAGTTTTGGATATAGAGACTGTTTTCTGTAACAAGGAATTCTTGCTGTGGAAGGTTCTGTAGCTTTACAATCAAATGAAACTCTGTAATAACCTGAAATACTGAATGATATTATTATTTTGAGTATTTTAAACTACTTTTAAAAACAGGAAGTTTTATTACTAGCTTTCTAAAATAAGTAAGAATGTTATACTATTGCCTCATCATATTTTGAAGTCTAGGAGCATGTTTCTTAGTCTAATAATCATTTGGGAACAAAGACATGAGCATTCTCATATTGTTGGGGTATCAGAGTGTGTGGAGGTAAAATCATTTCACCTAAAAGTCATATTTATTATTTTAAGGACAGGATGCTTTTATTGATTTTGACATGTAAAATTATGCCAGAAGCTCTGTGAGATTCCTCTGCTATTCCAATGGCTGAAAATTTTAATGGCAATGACCTTTTAATCAGCTCTCATTTTATATGGAGAATTCCCTGTAACATCATCAGGAATTTTAAAGCCCTTGACCATACATTCAGTGACTAAATGTGAACCGCTTTCCTTTTTATTTTTGTATTTTTATTCAGGCACAGATGTGTCTGTATGTTCATATGATCAGCTATATTTTCACAGGAAAATATTGTTGGTAGCTATGCTTTGCTAAGGAAAGCTGAGCTTAAAACATCTTTTGAGGAAGCAAGGAATGCTCATGTCTGATTTATACTAAAGGTATTTGAAGACAATTTACCTAGATTTCCTTTGTTGCCTTCATGCAAATTGAAATTATAAAGTATATTTCTGATTTTTTCTTGTTGAATTTACACCTTTCAATAGTATGTCAAAATAAAATTCTCAAAATGTAAATAACACACTATAAATCTATCAATAACTTCACTCAGAGCTAACTAAAAAACCAGAGTCTGTGCATCAATTGGCAGTTTCTGCTAAAACTTGACCAGGTGAGAAGAACAAATTCTGGGACAAACCTATGTACTTTACTTTAAAAAATTATGTGAACATTTTGTCTGTACTATAAGAACAAAACTCAATCCAATTTTTTCTTGGCTTCTAAATATTTTGATATCCTATTAACAGTTACGATGTAACATATTTCTTAAAGCTATATCCTTCTCTAGTTGATATAGCTACCTCTAGTATAATATCACGTTCAGTTAAGATATTCATAAATATTATGAATAGCTTGCTATTGTGTAGAGAAACTTTTTTCAAAAATACTCATAATTCCCCACAAAACCTATTACGTAGCACCACTGCCTCCTCATTTCTAATATGTCACATATTTTTCTTGTAGATTTATGGTTTTATCATGACATCTGGACAGTCACAGTTTCGGAAGTCAGAACAAATATTCATAGCTTTTTTATATGAGTATCAAAGGAATGTCAATTAAGTTTTGTCATGACAGTGAACCCACGACTTAGACATTGTTTTGTTTAAAAATAAGCTTGATGATGGCCCTGTACACTATATTTACACTATTTTCATTTGCTGAATGCCTTGACTAGAGTATATTATTTATTTATTTTATTAACCATGGTTCTAACAGTAAGACTAAAATAATATCTCACATATAATTGCACTACCTCTTATTGTTAAACAAGACATACAAAGTATTTAATGATACTCCAAATGATTTTACTGGATCATTACTTCAAAATATAAATTTAAACTAGTACTTTGAAAATACTCAAAATAGATCTAGTACAGAGATACTAAATTTTCTACTCTTTTGTTTGCTTTGAAAAAACAGGGTGAAGTTAATATTGATGTTAAAGTATGAAAGTGTCTAAGTGGGACAATAGTGTTAACTCAGCAGTATCATCACTTTGATCTTTGTTTAAAGTCTAACAAAACTAGATTGCTATTTGATTGACAACCTTGTCAAAGAGTGAATGAAGACTGACACCCTGATATTGAAAATGCAGCATCCACAAAAATTGAAAGCTCAAGTTTTTTCATGACACTGCTTCTTTCGTGGAAGACTGAATTTTATATTGTTTTGAAATAAATGTATACCCTGATAAATTCAGCTAAATATGAATTTTGTTTACTTTTTCTTTTTTGCCTGACTTGTTTAAGACCATGCATGTCCTTATACACATAATTTATTTACATGTGTTCATATTTGAAAACTACACTCACTGAAAATTCTTTCTGCACTAATATAATAGAATTAGAAACCTTATTATCTATCAGAATATGAAAGAAAATATTGATTTATTAGCTTAATAGTCCACAAGCTAAAAGACAGTTCTTAAGAACTCTGAATCTCAAGTCAAATAGAATTTGGTTTACTTCTGAATTTTATTGTGTGATTTGGGCAAGTGGCTAAAAACACTTAAAGCATATTTTATAACTTGATGACAAAAGACTAAGAGATCAAAGATGTTTTGGCCAAATGAGATTGTATGTCTGTCTGTGTGTGTGTGTGTGTGTGTGTGTGTGTGTGTGTGTGTGTGTGCATGTGCATGCATGTGTGCATGTGTGCATGTGTGTGCTTTGTATAAACACACACAAACATGCAAGCACACTCACATGCATGCATACACACATCAAGCATATTTTTCCAAACCAAAAATGAATGTGAGGCATGAGGTTGTACTATGTCTTATACTGATGCTATGAAAACTAAATGAGATAATGACTGTAAAGTGCTTGAACAAGATTGACTAGGTAGCTGGATAACTATTGCTGCTGTTGTGACACTACCAAATGAAATATCAGTCATAATACTATAGCAAGCAGTGACACTTGAAGATTTATTTAGCATAACAAATGTCTATTTATCTTAAGGCATTTCAATTCTCTTATAACAAAAAGTTAAATTCTGTACCTTTTGCTAAGCTTACAAGGTTTCTTTTTATTTTCCCTAAACTTCCATAAACATATTAATGTCATCAAAGCATAGTGCAAGATATCTGTTAATCACCATTACATACTTCTTAAAAATGGCATGGCTGTTTTTCTGTACAACTTAGAATAGTGTGACTACAATATTATACTAAGAATAAGAGTGATAGAGCAGAAGATATTATCAGTGTTATTCTTGTCATCTTTTAATTGACAGATACATGACAGTGTATATGCCTACTTCCATTGCATACAATTTGGTTTTGAATTGGCCACACTAAACATACAATATGAAATTAAATCCTGGGGTGAATGGCTTCAGGGAGTCACATCATTATCATTAAAAGACATTTATAGAATTTTTTATACTTTTATTTTATTACACATGTATAAAACAAACTACACACAGCAGGGAGAACCATGTGAGAAATCATGAGAATAATGTGTTCTATACATATTACATTCATAGTGACTTGGTAATCTGCATTCGTCTCATTTGAAGTAAGTGTTTTTCCTGTCTTGTTGGGTCTAAATTTCTGAATGAGATTCAATATTTATCCTATCTCAACTCTAATACCTTGACTTCTTTATCTTGATCTAAAACTATCTTGTCCCCTAACCAACTAAACTTGGTTGCAAAACTATACTATCTTGTCTTCAATGCCTCTCAGAGACTTGAGAAGGAATAAAACTTAAATTTCTGAGTGAACCAGCAGTGTGGGTTAGCAGCTTCCAAAATGTACAAATTGACTTAACACAGTTTACTGCCTGACCAGTCACCCAATACACTTTATAACGTTGGAGCCTCATCTTCAGCTTTCCGGCCTAATATCTCTGCCAGACTTGTTCACAAGGCAGGAACTATTCAAGACATTATGGCTCCACCTGAAAGCCCATTTATAGAATTTCTAAGCCACTGTAAGACAGATTGTCTTCCACACTCTGTAAGATAGTCATATTTTGTGCTATTATTTTAGTGAACACATATTGTAAGTCCTCAGACACTGAGTATTTTATCAGTTGTTTGTGTGGAAGTACATGATCTGCTCAAATCTAGATTATAATTTCCATTAGATTTAAATCTTGAAAAAAATAATTTTTCTTCTAGAAATATATCATTCTGTTATTTATAATTATGATAATGATTATTTTAAACCCAGATAAGTGCTATACTGGGGATTAGTTAATTTCATTGTTTTATTTCTTAAACTACCAGAATCAATTTAATGAATTAAAAAATAAGTTCCCTGGTTTTAGTGAAAACTTAGCAGAACCTGAAAGAGATTCTCATGCTGATTGAAAATGAGTTCTAAGTTTATTTAGTGACACAAATGCCCTTGGGACAGAAACTTCTAGTTGTTAGCCAATTTTCCATTGCTTTTCATCATTTATAGAATTTTATTTTATTTTATTTTGTGTGTTACTACACAATTTTCTTTTTTTTTATACTTTTAAAATTTTATTTTATTTATTTATTCTTGTTACATCTTAATGGTTATCCCATCCCTTTTATCCTCCCATTCTTCCCTCCCTCCCATTTTCCCCTTATTCCCCTCTCCTATGACTGTTCCTGAGAGGGATTACCTCCCCCTTTATATGCTCATAGGGTGTCAAGTCTCTTCTCGGTGACCTGAGGCTGAAGAAAAAATAATAGAACAAAATGCTGACTTTTTTATGTCACACACACATGCACACACACACACACACACACACAAGTTCCTTTAGGATGAGATCCAATCTAATTTGGGACATTTTATTAAATTATAACTATTTATCTTTTCAAATATTTTCAATATCATGACTTCATTAAGAGTTTTGGGGAGCCTTTTTAAAAACAAGATCTTGTAGCTCCGGCTGGCTAAAAATGTCATCATCCTGCTGCAGACCACATTATTTGATGATTTAGCCCTTTCATCACTTGAATGTGTAACTTGATTTTGTAATATCAAAATAACAATAATAATTTTAAAACTATAATTTTCAATATTTATATTACCTACCTATTTTTTACTTCAATGCAGTCTCTGAATCATCAATTGGTTCATGTTGGGAATCAGCAATGAAAATAGTTGGACCGATAATTTACAAATAGCACCTTTATAACCAGGTCATCACATGTTAATATGCTTTGGAAAGTTTTTGTAATTGGCTTTTCTATTTCTGGTCATACACGCTTATATCTATTATTAGTTCCCACTTCTCATCATTATAGAAAGTGACTAACTACACTAGGCAATAGGTAACTAAATACATTCCATTTTGAAATCAAGTAATACCATGAAGCTTTACATAAAACTCAAGTTTATAAAGCTGTTATTTTCCTACCTACTCATATGTGTTTGAGAATGAATATAATTCCCACAAAAACAACAGCTTAAATGTCTTCATGGTGTTGTAAGCTCAGAACATTTCCTTCAGAAGAGATATGTTACAGTCCCCCTTTTAAAACATGAGCCTCATTTATTGTTTCCTTTCATCTGTTGAAATAATTACTTTTCTTTTTGCCTTCAATAGTTTGTTCTGGTCATTAACATTTCTGTAAAATTAAGTTTGAAAGGTGCTTTTAATGCTCAGATAGACTGCAGTGCACATTTGGCTGTTAAAATCAGCTTGCTTAAGGCTGAACTAATGTTTAACATTCACAGCTATTTGAAATAGCTCAGTGCCCAGTTTAATGGTGTTGCCAAGGGCAATGATCATATTACTTGTTATTATATTTGGGGTGGGTTGTTATTCCAGTAATAAAGGCAATCAACGGCATTTCTGAACACAGTGGCTTGAACCTTTTAAATGGTGCTTTCCCACTAACAAGTCACAAAATATATTTTCAGCATAAATGTTAGGTAGGAGGCATTCTATTTCATACAAATTCATTGAGAGAAGCAGAATATTGAAGTGTGTGCATTTTATGTTTATATTCAAACACATAACCATGAGAATGTTTGTCTATGATAAATATAGATTTATGAGACAGTTGTCTTTGCTTTTTATATGATATTCTTATAAAACTCATATTATTTATTATTAAAAATTAGCAAATGATAGAAATAAATTAATGATCATAATGAATCTACCATGTTGTAAAGCAATTTTCTAGTTACTATTAAAATGTAAATAGTCTTACCTTTTGGGAGATATGTAACTCATTTATGAACAGTAAATCTTAAGAAAAAAGAATCACAAAGTGGTAAAGAAGTATATGATATTGACTAATATAGGTATGAATGTTTTTGATGTATGTAGAATGGATTGTAAAGTCTTCAAATACTTTGTAGACTTGCATTAATCATTGAAAATAAGTATGTTTTGTCTAACTAGAAGGAAAATCTGAGGTATGCTATATGATATTTTAAATGTAAAAACAATGTTACACACTATATGCTATAAAACACAACAGTAGAATAGAAATTTAATTGCTCATGAAATTGCATTGTTACTCGAGAAATATTGATTTCCTTTTAGATTTTATCATTTTTATATTATTTTATCCAAAATATTGTTAAAATGATTCATAACAATCATCAGTTTGTTTTTTTAAGATTTTTTATTAATTTATTCTTGTTACATCTCAATGGTTATCCCATCCCTTGTATCCTCCCATTCTTCCCTCCCTCCCATTTTCCCCTCATTCCCCTCCCCTATGACTGTGCTCAGTATTCTTCCCCTTGAGCTTTAAGCAGTGAGATATACCCTATTTCAAAGCTTTGGCAATATCTTACAGTGTGAATGAACCATATTTTCCTTATTCATTCATTAGCAAGGGCCATTTAGATCATCTCCTCATCTTGGCGCTGAGAAATAATGCTTCAGTGACCATAGTTGTTCTAACATTTCAAGACCCTTGGCAAAAAATACATACTGCCAAGAAACGGTGTGGAATTTGAAAACATTTTAATAAATAAATGGGCTAATCACTGAAGGACAAATACTGAATGATTCCACTAATGCAAAGTGCCTGAAATATCAAATGCACAGAACCAGATAAGAGAATGATAAAGGTGACAATCATCATTTTGTAAGATCTCACCTCAGAACCAGTACAGTTCTACTTGCTTGTAATATTAACTATTTCATATTTCAATGTCACCTTGAGAAGTTATTTCTATTTCTCAATATTTTTCTCAAGATTTTGCTAGAGAGATGGTTCACCAGAAAAGAGCACTTGCTTCTCTTCTCACATGGCGGTCATATGGCAGATCACATGTCTGTTCTGGAATAACTGATGCCCTTCTCTGGCTTCTATGCACACCAACCACAGAAATGGTTCACAGATATATGTGCAGCCCAAGCTCCCATATACATTAAATAAAACAAAAATAAAACTTAAGTTCACCTTACATATTGGATCCTAGACATTTGAGTCTCTCTGTTTCATGAATATATCAAGGGGCCAGGGAGAAACAGAGACAAAGAGATAGAGAGAGACATAAAGGCTGAGAGAAAGATATGGGGGCTCTAGAAAAGTGATCTCATCTTATCTATCCTATTTACTCTCTATCAAACCCACATCAAAATATCAATTTGTGACTTACACTTCAACCTGTGAATTTTGTAAGAAAAAATCATTCAGTATGTAGTACAGCACATAAGATTATGAGAATGCTGCATGCCTGCTTTACTAGGAACAACTGTACTAAAGGAGAAGATCTGGGTAAAAGATCTTACAAATGGCTTTATAGTAGTCACTTCATCATATAAAAATTATAGAAATGCATGTTGTTACTTGATTCAGGTAATAATAATTTCAGTAAGTTTTGGGAAATCATTGAAAGAATCACTTTTTTATATTAATAAACTCCATGGTTTGTACCAAAGTATCTAAATTGTCAGTGTTTTAATGAAGTACAGGAAACTGTAAACATAGATACATATGTACACTTATATTCACAATAGTATTTATATCTATGTGTAACTTTATAAATGCTTTAATATTTTGTGGGGTCTGTCTCTAAACAGAGATGGCATATTTCAATGGGTTACTTAAGGAAATCTCCAGTTTTCATTTCTGTAATAAATAGTTTATCAACTCTACTTTCTTTTGTCAACACTTGCCACATTCCTTTGAATAGCCAGACACTGCTCAGTCACGTTAACGACAATAATGCTTATTTTATTTACTATGAATATAAATTGACAATATCTATAAGGATGCTTCAGAAGAATATATTAATGTCATTCAAAATTGAAGCTTGGTAAGAATAAAAAACACATGGATACAAGTGATTCTTTATTATATATATCATCAAATAGTTATGACATTTGGTACTGAATGTATAATGTAGAAAAGTATATGTACTTTACCATTAAATGTATATCTTGTCTAATAAATAAGTGCAATGTTAATTAATATGACAAAATTTAGCTACCAATTTTAATTATAGAAAAATTCACATGCAAACATTTGAATTAGTAAATGAATTGTATAAAAGTGTACACACTGAAAGTTCAGGTAAAATAGAGAACTATGTAAAAATTGATTTTCAGTGAAAGTACTGAGAAAACCATTGGATAGACATTCTGGAAATTAGTAAAAATGTGTTGACTGGACACACAGTTTTGAGAAAAATCAGTGATTGTTTTATTAGGACAAAGGCATTAAAAGAATCAATGAAGAGAAAAGGGAGTTCCAATGACTGAAACCTTGTGCATTCCAAATAAATCTGGAAGCTGAAGTGGAAGTTGTAAAGGAATCCAGAAGGGCCAATAAATACAGAAAAAAGAAAACTAAGAATATGGGATAGCCTAGAATTCAAAAGAAAAAAGTTAGTCATGATCTACTGGCAGAAGATATTGAGACGCAAGTAATATTTGAGCTATAACATGAAAATTTCATTTATCTTTAGCTACTTTTATAAGAGTATTTGGAAAAATAGAGCCAATGCTTAGCTGAGTAATATCCACTAGAGATTTAAACAACTGTAGACAGCTTTTTCAAATTGTTTTTGCTACATAAGTAGCAAGGAGAATGACATAGTATATGGAAAGTTATGGTCAAGAAAAAGGTATCTTTAATGTGCTAACATTTCACAAATGTTACTCATAGAGGAACATTGGGAGAACAATAGAATGGTAAAGATAACATTTTACATACTAATAATGTGAAAAGCATAGTAAATAAAAACTATTTATATACCATATTAATTACTATGTAAAATACTATTTAGAGAGTGAACTCAAAAATTATTTATACACTGTATTAATTACATATGTAAAATATTATTTAGAGAGTGAACTCAAAATTATGTGAAAAGAAATAAGATAATGAACTCTCCAGCATGACAATGATTTCTATGTCAGAATCTAGTAATCACATTAGAGATACGGAGTGTCTCAGAATATAAGAAAAAATATACAGAGAGAGAAAATTTAAACATTGTTCTTTTTTCCATAATACCAAATCAAGATTATTTCTACTCTCTCACATTTCCCTTACCACATATTCCTTGAGGAAAGTTTTGAGACATACAGTAAACTGGAAAAAATGGTAGATAAGCATTTTAAAGTATGATGACAGTATTTAAATAACATAATATGCATATTGGACCTATTTCCTCTTCATTGAAACTAGAGCATGGATATCAGTACCAGAAGTTCCTAGAATTGTAAATAGGAGAATGGAGATGCACATGCACGAATGACCTAAAGAGCAAGCTGCCCATTAAGCTTTGAGTGCTTGGTAATGATTATATCACAGCTGATGCATCTGCAACCTGCAAGGACTAAGCCATGAGCAGTCAGAACTAGTGTCACGGTTATCATCATAATAAGGAGGCAGCCAAACTAATTATTCTAAGTGATGGATGAGGATGTGGATAGAAACACCATGTCCAAATTGATATGATGAAAACTGTTACTGATTCTCTAATGAAAAGAAAAGGAAACGAGGAGATCTCAAATATTCACAGTATTGTCTATTAAAGGTTTAACGAATCACTTCAAAATAATGTTTTCATGTTAGTATTTCATTTGCCATTTTCTAATATGACATTATTTTTGTAATGAGTGGTTTTAATATAATGAAAAGAAACTGTTTAAAATTTAGGATTAGTGAGGTAAACAATATTTTCTTCCAAAACCAATTTTCTTTCATCATTGCCTTTAATGATGACTTGAAAAAAAATCTAATAATGCCAGCAAAATGTAGTACTAGGAGACAAAAATGTCTTCAGGGGCTTAAATAGAAAATATAATTTTGTGTTCTGAAACTTTTGGGTGAAAACTAAAAGGTTCAGTTTACAATATCAAGGCTAGAAAATTATGATATTTATACAACAAAAATATATACAACCTGAATACAGTAAAACGTGATGTATAACAATGGTGTGGGATTTTTGTTGTTGTTATTTATACAAACGGTGTCTCTGATATAGACTACAACACTTGATATCCTAGTCAATAAAATTAAATTTATTTTTGCATGTGATATATCTTAAATGTCCAACTTCAATAGCATGTAACCCATTATTTGTAACTATGACACTTACCTATGGCAATTTGTATTCTTTTGTTGATGATTCTCATGTTTCAAATGGTAGGGAGTTTTCCTTTGGCATGTAATTGCTGGAAATTTCCCCTGTCCCCAATTTTGAATTACAGATATGGGAGAAATAATAAACGGTAGCTCAAAAACTATCTTACTGGCTAGTAAGATAAGCATTTATATTCACATTACAGAGAAGCCATTTATAAGTTTACACTGAGGAATTCCTTTGCTGCTAATTTTTGTTTGGTGTTTTGTTTAATTTTATCCTTTTGATAAAATGCTAATTTAAATTTAAATTTAATCTTGCTCTAAGAACATAAAACTTAACTTTCTTTTGAACATATATCAGTTTTAGGCTGAACTCACATCTAATTTCAAGTTTTCCTTTTATGAATTGTCTTTCCATTTCTGGCTTTGATTTCAAAATATATTGATATGCCTTTTGGAAAATAGTCAGACATATCTGTGTTTTAGTTTTGTCTTACCAACCCAGACTATTATTCTATTCTTAATTTATATTAGCTTAGGTCATTTTACCATGAATCTAAATATGTGTAACTATAATCAATAATTCATGAAATGAGAGAAAATTTGTTACTGCTATTTAAAAGGTAAAGTTTTAGGGGCTTCCCTGTGGTTTTAGTTATGAAAAGGATAATGATTAGCATAAGATTTTTGGCTGTTATTTATTTATCTTACGAAAGGGGAGAATTACCTTGTCTCCTACATATTATTCATGTTACCATGAATATTTCATAAATTCAGGCATTTAGTTACAGGTTAAGTTTGTACTTGCCTGGCTAACCCAGGTATGCAATTGTAATGTTTATTTACAATTTTTATTAAATATTTTAATAGACATTTATATTATAATATATATTCAATAAACTACCTACAACAAGAAGAACCACAAAACAATAAGGAATTATATTAATGTTACATTCATAGTATTTTGGCTATTTGTATTGGCAGCCTTGAAGGAAACATCTTTCCTATCTTGGTGAGAATGTAAATCAATATCTATCATATGTAATTCTAACTTTTAAGCTGTAACAACATCTTAAAACCCACTAAGGTCCAGAAGGCTACATTTGGTATCAATAATTATTTTTAATGTTTTATAATTCATTATATACCCAAATCACAGAGATGGCAGAGCCGATTTGAAATTGTGTGTGTTGTAAATATGTGTATATGTCCTTATGTAGGTGTGCGAACATGTGCATATCAAAACATGTGTGCATATGTGCACATGAGTATGGAAGCTATTTTTTGACACTGAGTATTTTTTTTTTCAATCATTCTCTACTTTTTTGAGGCAAGATATTTCCCTGATCCTAGAAATCATCCATTTAGCTTGCCTGGTTGGCCAGCAAGGTTGAAGGATTCTCATGACACCACTTTCCCAGATCTGGCATTACAGATTTGTATTGCTGTGCCTGGCATTTATAGGTCTGCTGAAGATTTGAACCCATGTCCTCACACTTGGGTAGCAGGATTTTTACTCGTTTTTCTATCTCTAAACATTTTGAAAATGTATTCCTGATATGTAATTATTTTCAATTAAATGTTTGCATTATTATATTTTTCAAAAGGTGAAGAAATCTATCTCACGTCTATGAAACCTTACATAATAACTGCATGCATCTTCATTCTCCTTTGTCTATGTGAATTTGGAGTAAGGTACAAAATGTTTCTGCAAGAAAAACTCTAAATTCATATGATAAAATTCTATAAAATACAATCCATTCTTGTGTAAATGTATTGTTTGTATATGGAAAGAGTTAAGATCTTTTTAATCCATCTAATATACAAAGCTAAAGAAGTTAAATTATATTTTATATGGTAGCAGAAGTAAAGGTAATATATTTTCTAAATAATAAAAATGACAAAGATAGAAGGGTAGGAGTAATGAAAAGCAAGACCTAAATGCTTAAATTGGCTAGTTCTTATCCAATACCTCTGTGTTCTATAAATTCTTTTATTTATTTCAATGTCAAAACCCCATATTTAATCTAATTCTTTGTAGAAAATGAAGTGGCGTTAGATTTTTATATGAACTTGACTTTAACAATGGAACCACACACACATCTTGTCATTAAAACTGAATTCTACAGTTAATTAAATCTGAAAGTGTAACTTTGCAAGATAACTGATTTGTGTTTTTTTTTGTCATTTATTTAACATATAGTTGCCAATGTATGTACAACCCAGAGTGTATTACTCCTGTTATTCATCCTTATTTTGTTTTATTGAAATGGGATTTCACTTGGCTGCCTTCAAACTCATGTCATCCATGCTAGCTTCAAATTGATGACCCTCCAGCATTCACTTACCCAGTGCTTGGAAAGCAAGCCCAATTTGAATTGTATTTTCTTATAAGTGTTTTACTTAAGATTATATTACATGTATTATTTATAAGAAAACACATACAAAAAGTTAGAATCTATAGGTTTATAATTCAGTTTGTTCTATCTAGTCTGTTCTTGCTAAGGGCAAATTGAAAATGGATTCTTAAAGAACAATAACATAGCTCATGTTTAAAAAGAGGGATGCTTTGAATACATGTTTTCAAGTGATACACGCACACACACACACACACACACATTTTATTTTAAAAATGTACAGACCCATTTTTTTCTAACTAGATAATTGGTATTTGATGAAGGGAAAATCAGTACCTTGAGTTCTCCTTGTTACACAATTCGGTTGCATTTCAAACATAGAGTTAATGTTAACCTGTTGAGGGCTTTCTTTAAATGAAAGATTATGGGTATCTCCCAAGGTTTTGCAGTCTAAGATCTACTTAAGTTTAAATGTTTAAATTTAGGCCTTCTAAGTCTTTATATGTGCACTGTAGGCAAGTTTAGCCTTTTATAATGTTAGTAATGCTTCTCACTCTATGTAGCCTAGAAATGTAATTATAAATACTTAATATCATAATAGTTGTTCCTAAAGAAACAAAATCAAAGACTAAAGCCTATGGTCTTCAGATTCATACACTTTAATGTCTAGTGAGAGATATCTAGTTGGCATATGAAAAAATAAGTACTAATAAATATGGAAATACCATGTAAAATATGTGTTAGTAGTTAATACAAAATGCTGCATATATTGTATTCTATATTGAATTTCAAGGAGGAATAGCATGCCACTTTATGAAGAAGTAGTCAAAATGTTTACCTTAAAACATAATTTATGATATAAAAGGATTAAGAATTAACTTAAAATACTGAAGCATTAAGGGTTATATTTTAAATATCTGCTTGAAGATAAATTACAGAAATGAGAAAGTTTATGACAATGAGTCATACTGACTGTAGTTGAAATTTTTATAGTATCTAGAGCCTAAAATGTGTAAAACTAAAGGCCCTTTGGGATATTTTGACTTGTTTAAAGAAGATGACATTGAGATCAGGCAACTTTATTTAGTACCAGTGTTCAAAATAACATGGTGTGCATTAGACTTTACATAGCAATTTTTCATCCAGATGAAAACATAAAGTGTAATACATTTTGGATTCCTTCCTACGTGGGAATATATTTAGAATGATTGCTTATGAGATGGTTAAGAAGCTTAAATATTTTGACAGACATGTAATCTAACTTTTTAAAAGTTGAACAGTCTTTTCATAAGCCGTTGTTAGAAGTTTCACATTAATTGGTGTAAGATATGTAGAAAGATAATTAGAAAGTGGACAATGTCTAGAAAATAAAATTGATTACCAATATGAGTATAAAAAGTACCTTTTTAAAATTAGAGCAGTATATGTTAATGACTATTTTACATTTTTCTTAAATGGAAAGAGAGCTAAAAGCATACATTCTTATGCAACTGTACAATTTATATAAGACACCATCACAATACTTCATATATATATGCATATATATATGTTTTCTGCATGAAAAGCACTAAATTAATATGATAAAATTCTATAAAATGCAATCCATTCTTGTGTAAATGTATTGTTTGTATATGGAGAGTTAAGATCTTTTTAATCCATCAAATATACAAAGCTAAAGAAGTTAAATTATATTTTATATGGTAGCATATATATATACATATATATGAATATATGTATATATGTTTATGGCTCAGTAGCTTCATGATTATTCATTGTTAGGGGCCGAGGCCTTAACTCAATTGAAGGAGAGTTTGCTTAGTATGCAATGTTCCCTGAGTTCTAATTTTATCACCACATAAACTGAGTGCTGTAGTACATTTCTTGTACTTCTAACTTTCAGGATGTGGAAGAAGGAAGATCACAAATTCAAAGTGATTCTTATCTTCATAATGAGTTTGAAGGCATCCTGAGTTACATGAAACACTGTCTCAATAAAAGTTCATTGTCAACTATTGGGCACCAGAGTTTGTGTGAAAGTCAGATGTCCTTCTCCACTTAACGGTGGAGAATGTCCTGTCCATCGGCTAGTCTGGGTAGGGGTCCAAAGTTTACTGCCTATATTTTCCTTGGCTGATGCCATAGTTTGAGGAGGACTCCAGGGCCCAGACCCGCCTGTAGTTTTCCAGGACCCACTGGATCCTTCTATTTCCTCATTCTCCCAGGCTTCTCACACCTAAAGTCTCAATAGGATGTCCTCCCCTCTGACCCACTTTCCTGGTGCCCCATAGTTGACCATGTCCCTTGGATGGGGAGACCTGGTGGCACTCAGAGGAAGGATAATAGGTCACCAAGAAGAGATTCACTACCCTATGAGAATATACAGGGGGAGGAGGTCCCCCTCAGTCACAGACATAGGGGAGGGGAGTAGGGAGGAAGAGGCGGGGAGGGAGGAATGGGAGGATACAAGGGATGGGCCAACAACTGAGATGTAATATGAATAAATTAATAAAAATTAAAAATTAAAAACGTTCATTATCATGGTCATGACACATAGATTGTATTTCACTCAAATTTTATAGATATTTTCAAGAGTCTAGCTCATAACATTGCAAGAAAATTTGTAAATGGGTGTTGGTATATAACTATTTTCATTCTTAAAATTGTTTGAACTGTTACTGTGGGAAGTTATTGCCTTTATAATGTCTTAAGATGTTTGTGGAAAAACATTTTACTAAAATGTTATAAGGAAACATATTTTACACCAGTATTATGGCTCCCTAGGTACATTATTTACACACCTTGGTTATACTTGGATACAAACTATATTGGCAAAAAATGCTACTCTATCTGAACAGAGTATGCAATTTTCAAAGTGTATGCACAAACCAGCAGAGGAAATATCATTACTATAGGTATAATACAGTTTAAATACCACTGTTTTATTAGAATGGAAACAAAGAATTATTCCTAGTTTGTATCTCTTTTTCATCTTGCTTTTCATCTATTTAAGTACTACTCACTGCTGTATATACAATTTTTTTTCTTGACTGATGATATGATTTGTGGATCAAAGTGTGGGAAGAAGCCTACTTGGCCATAGTGAATGATAATTTTATATGTTCTTGGATTCAGTTTGCAAGTATATTATTGAGTGTTTTTACATTAATGTTCATGAGAGAAATTGGTCTAAAATTCTCTTTGTGGGTCTTTGTGTGGTTTAGGTAGCAAAGTGACTGGCCTCATAGAATGAGTTCGGTAATGTTCTGTTTCTATTTTAAGGAATAGTTTGAAGAGTTTTGGTATTAGCTCTTCTTTGATGGTCTGATAGAATTCTGCTCTGAGTCCATCTGGTCCTGCCCCCCCTTTTTTTGGCTTGGGAGAATTTTGAAGACTTCTTCTATTTCTTTAAGAAATATAGACAACTATAAGGTTGTCTTGGAAGGTTTTATGGCTGGGTTGGTATCTCAGTCCCTCCACTGTATTATTGCCTCGTTACAGGAGATGGACCCCCCATTGCTATGAGGTCACCCTCATAGAGTCCTGGAAGCTTCCATTGCACTACTTTTCTAGCTTGTCCAAGAGATTTCCCACCCCATTTCAGGTGTCTTTCCCACCATCCTCCTCTTACTTGATCCCTCCTGTTCCTGTACCCTACCGAGATACTCCTCTTACAGTCCATCCATGGTGTCTATTCTACTTCCCCAGTGAACAATACTTTTTCTGAGACAAATTTTCAACTGGATTCAGATAGGTGCCAGACTTACTACCAGCATCTTCCCTGTGTAGGAATTATAGTTGTGCACTACTATTTCCAATTTTACCTTTGTTTCAGGCTTTTAAATATTTAAGCATGCTTAAAATATGTTAGAAATAAATGTTTATGCTTACAGGCTAATGAACCATGAACTCCGTACTCTCTGCAAGTCATGATTTAATAATAGTTAAAGCTTCATATTCACTGAACAGTTTAGAATTTTCATTCAAAATAATTTATTTCACATTGAAGATGAGGAAAAATCCTCAAGTACCAGAGTTATTAATGAATATAAAATATGTATGCAGGAGCTTCGCTTCAACATCTCCTGATCTATGTGGAGCCACAAGATATTTGTAACAAATAGTGAGTAAAGTAATTTCAAAATTAATACAACCAAATATGCCAAGAAAAATTATGGTATGTTTTCTTATATTTCTAATGGAAATAATCTTCTCTCAAACTTGCAAGACTCCTTGGGAAGGAAAACAAAATGGAAAATGCAGCTCAAATACTGCAGCCCTGAAATCATCAATTTGCTCATGTGCTAATCTGAAAAGATATTAATTTAAAATTACATGATTTTCCTTCTTATGAGGGGAGTAAAACACAGTTCTCTAAAACTTCAATGAGTTATTGTTACGTTAGCTAAGGCGTACACTCAGTTTATTAGAATATATTTATTCTCCATATATTGTCAGTACAAGTGTTCTTTGACCATCCTCTACTAAGGAAGTTACAAAGCTTCAGATTCTATCTTTACTGAAGGACTACTATATGATAATTGTCACAGTAAGTGCCCCAGATGAGAGTTTTCATTAAAATCTCCCATAAAGACTCTAAAGTAGTGCTTCTTGTTCTACAAATAGAGATACAAAAAGAAAAATAAATTTTGTATAATTAATATGGTGAAATAAAAACATTATGTATGTGTATATACTGATATGTAATTGCAAAATTATGGGTCAACATTTAAAATATTTAATTTTCCCAACTTCTGTGAGTAATTATGTCTTCCCGGTTTTGAATTGCCTTTGGTTTTTAAGTTCACTCTTACTAAAATAGTCTCTTTTTACCCTCATAGATAAAAGTAAATAATATCTAACAATGAATCTATAGAACTTTTATTGCAGATGTTGAATGGCCACTGTTCTCCTTTATTTATATTCCCATATTTTATTGTTTAGTTTTCAAATTCTGTTACTAATGATTCCATTACACATATTCTACTATTAACAGAATCTCTAAGTGTGTACTACAGTGTGTCTTTGAAATTTTGCACAATTTATTGAAGCATTGAAAATTCCTACTCAAAGTTAATTATCATTTTAATTCTATATTAAAATCTAAAATAAAAATAGTTAAATAGAATATTGTGTATGGGAAAATATGAATCATCTTTTCAAATTTTATTTTTGTTATTTTTAAATTGTGTGTGTGTGTGTGTGTGTGTGTGTGTGTGTGGGTGTGTGTGTGTGTACTCAAGACCTGCACATTTTTTCCTAATTGAGGAAATGACTGATTATCTCTTGTAGAGAGGCAAAATAAGAAACCTGTGTTATAGCCCCTATAGGCAGACAGATTACTGATTCCCCAGTAAGTCAAAAGGCAAGTTTATATTACAGCCATATGCCATTTTACACATAAACCAAAATGACAAAATAATAAACTTGGAAAGGTCAATTAGTTGATAGATGTGCATATCCTCCACATCATATAACTTAGCTATGTTTCATACAATGACTATTTGTATCTTACATACAGCCTAATTCTGTCTCAGGTTTCCCAATTGATGATGTAGGTGATTATGTTCTTACTCCTCCACTCATGAAATAGTCTCCTCTTTGCAATCTTTTACACATAGCTGATAGTCTTTGTTTCTTTCTTTGGAAAAAGAGTTATATATTTTAATATGATGCTTTCTTGCTTATATAAAAATATGTTCATTTCCTGAACCTGTGGTTCAAATCCTAGTCTTTGCTTAAAATAACTTTACATTTTATGGCATATATTTTTCTAGGCTTTATAAAATCCAGAGGTATTTGAAAACAAGTTATTAAAGTTTTCTTTATTTATGGCATAATAGCAGATCATCTAAGAAACAATGAGAAAGTATATTTGTGGGCCAAAAAAGTTGCTTCTTATTCTGTTTGGTTATTTAAAGAGAGAAATATTTTGGGCAAGCTCAATACATGTATGCTAAACCTTTTGATATCTATGAACCCTTTTTTCAAAACTCCAATTATCACTATAGTTATTAAATAGTTGGCTTTTGATATAAAACAATGCTAAACTACAAGAACTTCATGTCCATCCTGTCTTTCTTCCTTCTACTACATACTTTTAAAATTATGTATTTATGTACAAACTTCTTTTTGAGAGGATTTGAACTGATGATGGCTTTATGATAACCAGCCTACATATCTAGTCACTACACTGATGCAATATATTAATTGTTCTACATACTAATGGAGGCATTGGTAATGAAACTAAAATAATAAAAATAAATAATGATAATAAAACTATAATGTGAAGGAGCTCCAATCTTATAAAAACTATATTTTGATGAGATAAAATAAAAATTACATAAATTTTAGGCAATGGTAAGTAACAAATTATACAGGAAGAAAAGAAGTATCTTAAAGGGATGGTGACAGGGTGTATTTTGCAATGTTAGAGTGGTCACAGTATCTTTAGCTCACAAAGTGATTTTGATCAAAGAATGAAGGCTACTGCCATTATTTACATGCATAAATACTGAAATACATACTTTGTAAAGGACAGTGTTAATGCTACATTGACAATTTTCCATTACTTTCCTATTAAGCTTATTTAACTCCCATTGATATATGAGGAAGGAAGGTGTACTTAACTTCCATTCATTGAGTTTTCTCTGTATAATTCTAGAAGATTGGTTCTCAACCAGTATTGATATTTGACCACATAATTTTTATTAGTTTTTTTATCTGCATACAAAGAAATGAATTCTAATATAACATTTTGTTTTGTTTTGTTTTTTTCGAAACAAGGTTTCTCTGTGTTGCCTTGGCTGTCCTGGACTCACTTTGCAGACCAGGCTGGCCTCAAACTTAGCAGAGATCTGCCTTCCTCTGCCTCCCGAGTGCTGGGATTAAAGGCATGTGTCAACACACCCGGCCTATTATAACATTTTTATCACACTAAATTTGATTCATTCCTCCCTTTACTCACACCTTGATTGGTGTGGTATGTGTGGAGGGGGAAAGGCTGGAGAGATGGCTCAGCCATTAAAGGCTAGGCTCACAAGCAAAAACATAAGGGAAAGGGTTATAAACTGTGCTTTATGGGTGACATTACAGTATTCTTGGCCTCTACCACTAGAAGACAGAAGTAGGCTCCTATACTCTCCACTTTCTTGTCTCTGAACAAATGTGTTAGCAGTTGCTGCCACATGTCCTCTGGTATTCAAAATAGCCCTGATTAAGAACCACTGAACTATGTATGTTCATTAGCTTGCAACACTAGAACATTCTAGTTCCCCAATATTTGTCTCTTTGGTATGTATTTTCCTATCTTAACATGCAATACGTTAATATTTAGAGTTAGTTTTTTATTTTAACTGATACATAATTAATGTACATATTCATAGAATACATTATAACATTTCAACATCTGTACAATTGTATCAGTCAAATTAGAATGAATAGTATTATAACGGCTCTGATGGTTCTGTTCTAAACTATTTAACAAGTGAAGAAGGAAAATAACCTGCCTTCTGAAATTTGAATTTTGCACGAAATGCTAATCATGGTTTTAAAAAATGTGCCCCATGGAACATTTACTGGCATATATATTTTAAAATTATATGAAAATCTTATTTTATAAGAAACTTTGCAGTGCGATCTCATAACCTTCATGATAAGGAAAAAATGTTTTTCATCATTTAGCCCATTGTTTTATAACAATTATATGCACAAGGAATGTTTTCTTTCCTCACTCCCAATCGCCTGTGGAACATAGTTTTAAGGAGAAGCAGTGTGAACACATTTCAGTTAGAAAAAGTGTACAAGTGTAGGTATTTCCCATGCTTGCTCCATGCTACCAATCTCCCCCTCACTCTCTTAAACACTCTTCGTGGCAGTTTGTAATAAATGCTGCATGATTCATGTACAGTTGTTCACTCTGCAACATTTTGTTCCAAAACAGTATGTTAGCTCCTTAATGACAAGAATTGAATATCACAATTCTTTTTTTTTTCTGCGACTTACATTAGGCACAGTATCTGTTCTTGGCTTTATGCTTTATCTGCAAGAGGATTTTATGCCAATTCCTTGTTTGCAAAGCCAATTTTCTAATCTAAGAATCCAAAACATACTGGAATCATACTTGGTGTACACAGTATTACACCTTTGTTGCATGCTGGCCCTTCATTCCTTTGCCTCCAGCATTCTCTTTCAATTTCTCTGTAGTATTTTATTTACTGTACGTAAAGAAATGTAACAACTTGAAGATAATTTTTTCTTTTCTATATTTGATAAAGACAACACTTGAGTCATTGTTCAACCGAGAATATGAATGTCTCTTTATATTCATGCAGGCCTCATCATCACACAGCAGTTGGTCATTTTGTTGTTATTATTCTTCAGTTTGGAAAAGGGAAGCAGGTGTTTTGCTTGTGCTGATTGTAACATTAATGATATCAACAAAGGAAAGTCCCTCGGGCCAGCTGTATTTACGGAAATGCTCTTAGATAAAATAATGGAGTATAATTTATTTGTTAAAGAATAAAACTGAAGGCCTAGTAGGTATCTGCATTTTTCTAGTGCTCAGTGAATCAGCTGTGTTCAGCTTCTATTCCTGTGTCATAATTTTCAAATACCAGAGGAAAGACTTAACTCCATGAAAGACATAGAATAAACATTGCAGTCATATAAAACAGCAGTAGCAACCGTGAATTTAATTTTCAAAGGGACTTTTCCATTTGGAGCATTCGCCTCGTATATCCTTTTTATTCTACATATCACTTTCTTGTCAACTTTTACATCTATTCATCTTGGTTCTAAAGAAGAAATTAAAATAAAGAGCTTGTTCTCTAAGTTGATTCCCAAGTGCTATTACAAAGTATTGCTGGTTTAAAAAACAGGCTCAATAAAAGCAGTCTCCACTTTGCTTCAATAAATGGAGTTTGCCCATGTCCTTGACTAGAAACTGCTGTCCTCTCTTTACACTTTCAGTTTATACCACTTGGTTATATGTGCTTATAAAGGTTTTTTTTCTTTTTTATCCATACATTTTGAATTCAATCCTTTTAAAAATGAATACTCAATCTAAATCCTTTCTAGGACCTAGATGATCTTAAGTGCCTTATCTATGTTTCTAGCACTTACAAGTTTTAATTTCATTTCCAATTAGGTTTACTCAAGCTTACCTAGAAAATTTCCACACAATAGTGTATTTATTCAAACTCTGAGCAAAATAAAGATGCCAGGTCTATTGCATGACTGAAATCAGCATGTGATGCATTCCTTAATCATTTTTGTAGCACGTGATTGGATTCAGAAAAAAAATCCCAAAGACTAGTTTGACAGTTTCCATTCATGTACACTAAAACACCATGAACTTCTACTAGATTTGGTCTATTACAGACCTTAACATGCAATGTGACCTTGATCTGGAAAGCATGTTTTGGTTAGCTCAGAAACTTAATCATAAGAAGTCATAAGTAGAATCCTTCTTCTTTACTGCCCTTTTTCTAGGACCAGAAAATTTATTGCTTGTGGTACAGGTAGGATATGAACAATGTCCCAAATAGAGTCCAGGGTTATCTCATCTGTGTGAAAACTGCTGCTGAAAATCGATGTGACCTCTGCTACACTGTCATCCCAGTTCCCACCCTCTGTGTCCTATTTGTCTTTTGGTAGAAGCTTAGTTCTGTGTGCTGTCTCTACGTGTCTCTCTTGGGTCAGATTATCAAAATGAATCATTGCCTGCATACCTCTTATATTTCTATTTATTTTCCTGGAGCTGACTAGGTCTGATGAAATATGATTCTTTTTGCATTTGATCTTCACTGCAGCAAGCAGTATCTAATTCAACTGTGTCTAACTCTTTAAAGAAGAGTAATACTATTTTGAAACTTCAATCTACTGTACAGTAACATTACAAACCATAGACCATGCAACATGTCTTCATAATCAATAGCAATTTTCCTTTCAGCCAATTTAATGTTATTTCTTTCATCTTCAAATAGAAGACTTCTATGATCTTACCATACTTAAAATTTTGTTCTATGCATGGTGAATATATTGCTTTCCTTTTTAAGAAATAATGCCTCTCAGGTGCTCCCTCCTGAAGTTATCTGTTTCCATTGAGTGATATATGACAAGAAATATATTAATTGTAAACTGTCACTAACAAAATTATTTATTCATGGAATATTATGTTATCTCTGAATCAGCCAGAAGTCAGTGTTCTGTTTGTAGCAATTGATTCTGAAAGAATAAATTTTCTGGCATAATTAAGTTTGTACATTGATTCATAATCATCAATGTAGATGTAGCACTTCTCTAATTGCAGTAAATATTGGAAAGGACAAATATATAGATACAAACAAACAAAAAAGCAATTCTTACCTAGTTGTGAAGATTATATAAATCATTTTTATATGATAAATATGTTTATTATATAAATTCTGCATATATCTAATGTTCACTGAAACAGGTTTTAGGATTTAGCCACTATTTTTATGACATTATTTCAAAAGGGAAATTTTTTGTGAATGAAACTTATATAACTCATAATAATTTGGTGGTTTATAACTTAATGATTGTTTACAAGTTTTATATCTACATTAGAAGATGAGAGAGACTAGGAGTGGGGAGAAGGGAGAGAAGGAAAGAAGTGAGGAAAGCAGAGAGAACAGCGGGATTGAGATTTAATAAGAAAATTTAGTTAATTGTGACTGTTACTGCATGCCTACAGTCTCAACTCAACACACACAAGGCCAAGGCAGGAATATGGAGTATCAGAGATCATCCAGAGCTACATAGCCAAACTCGGAAAGAGATTGGGGTTAATTTCAATGATTCATAATGAATTCATTGAATGCTATGGAAATACAAGCAAAAAGGAAAACATGTAACTGTGGGCAAAATGATCCTTTTAAAGATTTTAAAGGATAATCTCTGAGACTATAATTGTTATAACTTTCTGTCAAAATAGTATTAATAGGATAGTTTGGGTTTTTATTGAACCCTTCAAAATGGATTATTATATTAGAATTCAAATAATTGAAAACTTTATTATTTATTTATTTTCATTAATTTATTTTGAGGAACTTTTTTTAACTTTTAACATATTTCATTTCAGTTAACATATATATATATATACATACATAGAGAGAAACATATATATATATTATAATACATACTGACCACAGTTTCCTCTTCCTCCACTCATCCCAGCGCTTCCCTATTTCCCCTCTCCCACAGATCCACTCCTACTCCATTTCATCTTCAGAAAAGAGTAGTTCTCTAAGAGAGGACACTCCAATCAAACAAAATAAGATACACTAAAGGAAAGTAAAATCTCTCACATTGAGACTGGACAAGACAAAGCAATAGGAGGAGAAAAGTACCAAGAGCAAGCAAAACAGCCAGAGCCACATCTGATCCCACTGTTAGGAGTCCCAAAAAAACAGCAAGTTACCAGTCATAACATATATGCATAGGACCTAATGCAGACCCACTCAGGCCCCTTGCTTGCCATTTCCATTTCTGTGAAACCATATGAGCACTAACATTTCAATTCAGTGGACCATGTTCTCTTGATGTCTTCCATCTTCCTTTTCTATGGGGTTCCCTTATCTCAGAGTGGAGGGACTGATGGAGACCTCCAACTTGGGCTCTCTCTCCACCCAATGTTTAGTTGTGGGTCTCTGCACCTGATCCCATATGCTGTGGGATAAAGCTTCACTGATGATGCCTGGACAAGGTACCAATTTATAAATGTAACATAATATTATTAGGAATCATTTATTTTTTTTTTACCAGTCCTGTTTGGTTCTTTCCTAGGTCTCTGGGCTATACTGACTCTGGTTCCTGGCCATCTAGATAGGCAGTGTAGGGCAAGGGCTCTGACTCATGGCATGAGTCTCAAGTTAAACCTGACATTGTTTGGCTACCCTCACAAGTTCTGAGCTACCATTGCCCCTCACCCACCCACCCACATCTTGCAGACAGTACAGACTATAGGTCAAGGTTTTTGTATCTAGGTTGGTGTTCAGGTTTCTGTAATGGTACTGAAGAGTACCTTCCCGTACCAAAAAGATTAGAATGAAGAGGTGAAAGCTCCATGCAGGCACCAGCTGCAAATCTCTGTGTCAATTTTGTGGGTGAACTGGTGGTGAATGGGGACAGGATCGGGAGGGATCAGATGTGGGGATAGGAGCGATGGAGCAAGAGAGTGCAAAGAGATATAGATGGAATGAGGGTGGACATTTGGGAGCCTGTATGGAAACCTAGTGCAGTGAAAGCTTCCTGGAATCTATATGGATGATCCTAGTGAGTAGTTCTAGTAATCCTTTACAGACTCTGTATCCTTTACAGAGTCTGAACTGGCCATCTTTTGTAGCCAGGAAAGACTTCCAGTGGTGGGACTGGGTTGTGTTCTGTTGATTTGTTGGTCAAGGGTGTCCTGTGGAGATCTCCAAACAACCCAGACTGCTGCTAAGACAGAGCTGGGCTCTCTAAAGACTGACAGCTGACATTACCAAGGATAACATTCACACAACTCGTTGAACATAGAAAATTTTATTATTAAATATCACAACTTAACATTATAAACTTTTTTGGTCTTAGAAAGATGACAAACGTAAGATAATGTAATATTAAGAGCATTTTGTTTAAAGAGAATGCTGACCCCTTAAGTAATCACTCATGAAATTCCTACTGTTATATGTCATAATTTCCCACACAAGAAATCCCACAGCAACTGTTAGGATGACTGTCAATGCAATTGAAAACTATCACACACACACACACACACACACACACACACACACACACACACGCACACACACACACACACTCAAATGCATAGACACACTCATATGCACTCACACACTCACATTTATTACATAAATAAAAAGACATATATATATATATACATTGATACACATGTTATCTATTAAAAAGTAAAATCTGTATGACAAGTTCATATCTATAGAAAACAGGCTGAAAGATAGATTGTTTCTTGTAGTGCATTTATTTCTAAACCATGTGAAACTAGTTATGAATAAATTCAATTCAGACTTACTTTGTTTTAATTTTTAGTGAATCTATTTCAAATATATTTACTAGCAGACAATTTTTTACAATCACAGAGAAACATTTTTTATAGTTTCATTATATCATTACTGAAATTCAGAAACTACAATGCGTAGATTAACTTAAGTGTTAGGCTTCATCTTCTATGCATGAATCCTGAACTATTAGAAATTAAGTTTATTTGCATCCAAAGATTATTTCCCTAGAAACATTTACTTGAAATCATACAAAATGTTTCTGTTTCAAGATATAGAGCAACTTACAGAAAAGTTCATGCAAGTCACTTAAGAGATTGTTACCCATTTTATATATAGATGTGTGTGTGTGTGTGTATATTTAAATATACCAACCTATGTGTGTATGTCGAAATTGTTAGGCTCCCATGTAAAAAGAAATTCCCACCATTGCTAGATATTTCCATTGTAAACAATTATGAAATTACTTAATAAAAATTATATTGATGTCTCAGTATATGAAACTAAGAGAGAATCTCATTTAAGTACCAAAAACATGGAAGAAAATAATTTAAAAATAAAAGGTGAGATTAGGTAAGATTTGCATTTTTCTCATAGTAAATAATCTACAAAATTGTAATTTACACTGAAAATACCCAAATTTCAAGCAAGTAGATAACATTAAAATAAAAAATTGTATATTCACTCAAAGAAATCTTACACAGAAACAAAAATGAAAAAAATGACCACTCATGTAGGTCTAGGGAAGGAGAATAGGCAGAAGAGGGAGGGTGGGAAATGGAAGATAAGAGCGAGAGGATAACAATCAGGATGCAATGTGAATAAAGTATAATAAATAATAAATAATAAATTAAAAACCTGCACTATAAAAATGATTTGAGATTTGTGACTATTGGCAAATATTTATGATGAATATGAAAATAAATTTGTATATTCTAAAATGCATTTGTCATTGTTAAAACATTGTATAAAATTTTTAAAATTAAAATTATATTTAAAATACATTAATTGGGCTAGTAAGCAGATATAAGTGAGTATATACCATTTGAGTCTTTCTGCTTCTGGGTTAACTCACTCATTATGATCATCTCTAGCTCAATCCATTTGTCCACAAATTTCGGGAATTCCTTGTTTTTAATAGCTGAGTAGTATTCCATAGTGTATATGTACCACAGTTTCTTTAACCATTCTTCTACTGAGGGACATTTAGGCTGTTTCCATGATCTGGCTATTATGAATAAGGCTGCTATGAACATGGTTGAGCAAATTTTCTTGCTGTGTGCTGGTGCATCTTCTGGGTATATTCCAAGGAGTGGATTATATCTGCATACTAGCCCAATGGACATGTCCCATGAAAGCCTTCCCTTACCAGGAAACTGGGACCGAGGGGAGGACATCCTATTGGGACTCTAGATGAGAGAACAATGGGTGAATAGCAATGTAGAAGGATCCAGTGGGTTCTAGAAACCTACAAGTAGAACATTATGATAGGCAGATTTGGGTCATGGGGTCCCGCTCAAACTAAGGCCCTAGCCAAGGACAATACAGGCCGAATAATTTAAACCCCTACCCTGATCTAGCCCATGGACAAGACAGTCTCCACACTTGAGTGGAGAGAGGGATTTGACTTTCTCAAGTACTCTGGTGCCTCACATCTGACTATGTCCCCTGGCGGGGGAGACCTAGTGGCACTCAGAGGAAGGACAGCAGGTCACTGAGAAGAGACTTGATACCCTATGAGCATATACAGAGGGAGGTAATCCCTCTGAGGAACAGTCATAGGGGAGGGGAATAAGGGGAAAATGGGAGGGAGGGGAGAATGGGAGGATACAAGGGATGGGATAACCATAGAAATGTAACAAGAATAAATTAATTAAAAAAATAAATAAATAAAAAAAAGGGAAAAAAAAAAGAAAAGAAAACAATAAAATACATTAATTGTACTTTATGTATTTTTGTATTTATGTGTTTTTATACATCAATGAAGGCATTAGAAATAATGATAATGAGTAAATATGTAGATTCACAGACAGATCTGAAAGAATAGATTACAACTTATACATCTGTTGGTAGCAATCTGATTCTCAAGTTTATGGATATGACATAACTTGAATACCCATAATTTAGTTTTAAGAAGAACATTGGTGAAACATTTGAGTTGTTAATTTTTGAATCTTCTTACCTTATTTTTATCTTGACAGAAGAAGTACCAGCTCAAATTCCAATGATGAAGTCATCCTTGGACAAGATCCAGTTGGCCCCTGGACAGGCATTGCCCTCTGGATTCCCTGGACCATTCATTTTTGCTGATAGTCTGTCCTCTGTGGAGACTCTGTTGACCAACATTCAGGTCAACAATATTTCTATAAACAAACTAAATGTAATACAAGACATTAGCACCTACATTAATTATTTCCTATTTGAGAATTTAAAACAGGTAAGATGAACTGCATGCTATTTGTTGTACTTTGACAGGATCTACTGAAAGTGGCTTTGAATAATGCTCGCATCCAGGAGAAGCAGATTCAGCAAGAAAAGAAGGAACTGCGAATAGAACTCTACAGAGAAAGAGAAATTAGAGAAAACCTGGAGAGACAACTTGCAGTTGAGCTTCAAAGTAGAAGTAAGTTGAAGAAGTGCAACTAAATGGTGAATAGTATGTTGTAAATTGTTTTCTTGTTACCAGAAAAACTTCTAGGGGTAGCTTATAACTGCTAAAAATTAATAACAAGCGAAAAACAAAAGGTAGCATCTAAATCATGTAGTAGTAAGAGAGTTTTTTCCTAAGAGATAATGAATGAAATTTGTACTTTGGGCCAATTACAGATTTAAAAGATAATAACAGTCCTCTTGTAATATAATGAACTGTATCTAGCTATATAATGTCACCTGGTCTTACATATAAAACATTTACTTTTTCCTAGGAAGGGAAGTATATTCTGTAATTATAAAGTAAATGAAAGTCTCTCTCCTAGAGGGATTTACATTGTCTAAATGTATGACAACCAGAAAATTCCAAAACAAAGTGGCAAGAGTGACCTTGCATAATCTGTATGGTTTGAAAGAGAGTAGTTTGTTTCACTTATTGAAGTTATATTGTGATAAAACAATAAAGAGCATCATAGGCTACACTGAGGACCAGGTTGGGTTTTCCAAATTTAACAGAGACTCCCACTCTTCCACCTTTGATGCTGGAACTGGCATTACTCTCAATGACAACGTTGTAAAGCTTATTTCCTGCTATGACAATGAATACAGCTACAGAAACAGGGTGATGCACCTCATGGCCTACATGCCTCCAATTATTAAGAGGCCCTGGACCACCCACCTCAGCAAGGAAAAAAGAGCAAGAGAGAGCCGTAGGCTGCTGAGGAGTCCCTCTTTCAACTCAGCCCCTGACAATGAGCATCTCCCCACACAATTTCCAACCTAGACCCCCAGAATCACAGGAGGGGCTCAGAGAGCCCTACTTTCTTGAATACTATCAATACAGTTCACTGCACTTAAAAAAAGAATACCTTCTGAAGCTGATGCCTGAATCTGAACCTTAATGAATCAGTAGTCCAACATAAAGCTTAAGCATTGTGTATTAGTATAGACATGAATCAAAACAAAACAAAACAAAACAACAAAAAGCAAAAGCAAAAAAATCCCCAATTCATACAAAGGTGAGTGTACGCAGTTTGAGTTTTGAGTGACTATGAGTTTAACAAATTGCATAGTGAAAGATTATACAAAAATGTCAGTAGAAGTGAAATTATAAAGAGAAGTTTTAACTGTGTAAATGATAAGTTTTACATGCAAACAGTGGAAAGTATTAGGAGGAAGCCAGGAGAAAATCTGGCTTCATTTTTTTATTGCATACTTCACTTTAATGGTGTGCTATTTTTTTCTACTTCTTTTTTGAGAGTATAATTACATTTCTCCAAACCCTCCCATATAGCCCTCGCAACTTTCCTTCTAATATAGGTCTCTTCCATAATTGTCATAAGTCTGTGTGTATACATATATATTTCTAAATATAGTTTGTTCAGTTTTTAGCCACTGAACAACAAATGTGTGTGCTCTTCAAAGAGAAGAGCTTTCCTTAATTCCATACTTATTTTACCCCTCATGGGTTATCCACTGGTATTGTCCTCATTCAGCTCATGTTTACACAGTCATGCTGCTGAGATCTTAATGGTGTAGCTTCTGTTATTAGTAGGTGATATGATTTCACAGCAAATCTCTGTCTAATTAGGACTGATGTGAGACTGGGAGAAAGGAAAATATTCCAAATGGAATGCTTATTCTCATGCAAACAGTATTAATAAGAATTCAATTATCATAAGATAACTATATGGAGACAAAGATGAGAAATTAGAGAAACTATGAATTATTCAAAGTAGAAGTAATTTTAACAGCATAAATTCAACTTTGCACAGTATAGTACATAATCTGGGCTGGTTCTCTTAAATACCACACAAAACTTTCACATTCATTTTTATAAATAATTCCCACATATTCATATTTACCATAAAACACAAAAGAGCAGCAAACTGTATGGTGCTAATTTCAGTTTATTTCCATTCCCTCATTAAATTTCTTATGGAAAGATCACAAAGCCTAAAGTAAGTAGTAGAGTTAAAGGGTGAAAGCAGTGGTACAAATGGTACCAACAAAATCCATAATCTGGGCATGTCACTAAAAACTGAAGTATGCTTCCAGTCCAGTAAAATTCATTAACTTATACTAATCCTAAGTATTAAACAGTAACATGAAATCTGTCTTGGAAGCTTTCCATAAATACAGTTTTAAGAATCATTTGTTGAATTTAAAATAGAATTCTAATGGCTGCACTCAAAAGAATTATTTTTTCTTTAAAAATTTATTAAGTGCTAGAAACACTAAATTATATGTATAAAGATGTGGAGAATAGTATGTTTTTGATATTTAGCATATGAAATAAATATGATAAGTTAGCCATGGTAAATCACACTTCTTTAGTAGGAAATATTTCCTACTAAACATAAAAATGATATATGTTATATATAATAAGACTTTTAAATTAACTCTTGAAAATCAGGAGGCATATAGAAAAATTTCCTTCGAACTCAGAGAGATCTCTGCACATCCTAATTTCTGCTAATTAACATTTAACAGACACTTTGTGTCTACATTTATTATAGATTGTGCTTTAACAAAGTAGGATCATACTGCATCTTTTATGACATCTCCTGTGACTTATATTTAATATATTTAGCACTTTATGTAATAATATCACTGCTATTGTTATTACTACTACTAATTATTATCACATTTGTTATCAACAGTTGTACTACTCAAAAGCCAGTGCTTGTTAACTGTCTATATGCGAAGAATTATTATAAACTTCATGTGTAATAATTAGTAGAATTATAGAAAAGTACTATAATATCTTCATTAATATTTAGAAATTCTTCATGTCATTTTTATAAATCACAAAAGTATCTCCCATTAAACAATTTAAATTTTATTTGTTTTCATGATCATTTTATATCTGGTTTGCTCAATTTTTAAGTATATATTAAGTTCCTATAATGGCAAATGAAAGATAAACAGTTTATGCAAATATATTTAAAGTAACATAAATCTAAGGACGTAATGTGAAATATCTAACATATAGTATAATAAACATAAATTTGAATATATTTTAATGTATCTCTGTATATAAGAAAGTGTATATAAGATCATATAAAAGTATATGTTCAAAGAATATGCATAGCATCCATTTTGTTTTATTTTCCTTTTGCTATGTGGTCCAGTTTAGAATTGGTAATTCTGTCTCAAACTTTTAAGTGCTAAGTTTGTAGTCATTAACTAGCAAGCTTTAGGGAGAATAAAGCTCTCTATTTTTTAAATCTGCATAGATTTGTTGCTAATTAGATTATGTTACTTAAGTTAAATCACACATACATTCTTGCGTGCCATAATATCCATTAATATATTTTGCAGCATATATATTTAAAATTATAGGATGATGAAACTTCAGGAAATTTTGTTAAATGCATGCTTAGGCTCCCTAAATACCTTTGTAGCTACTAAATTTAAAACATATAACTATGAGATATTGTGTCCTAGTATTTTTTAAAGCAATAAGTAGCCAGAGTCCATTGAACACATTTATTCAGGCACTGGTCTAAACGGTTCCATAAATGTATTGACCACTCTCAAAAATTATAATATTAGCATTATTTTTAATTGAAATAATTTGTTAATTATGTATTTTAGTAATGATGTGAATACAATTACAGCAACAAAATAATTTCATGCTTAACAATAGTTAACTATGTTTCCTAAATAGACCAACACATTATATTTTTGTCTTTGTCTCAACAATTCTGATTTTTATGTCAGATTACTGAATTTTCATTTCAGGTATACAAGAATTATTTGTGAAAGTGACTTTTGAAATTATTGAAAACACACACATTAATATGTAAAATGGAGTAAAACTGAAACTCAGATTATTATAATATTTAGTTCAGTTGAAAATATTGTATACATATAATTGTTTTAGCATTTTTAATTGTCATCTAACTCTTTATCTTTATAATGAATTTTAAAAATAACCTAGGAAGATGGTAGGTTTGTTTAGAATCTTGTTATGAAGTGGTACATTCTTGGAAACCAATGATCTTTTTTGAGACTCTATCATATTAAGTTTTCAAGAGTTTAGAAATGATTTTTACGCATGGGAGAATGAGGAAATAGAAGGATCCAGAGGGTCCTGGAAAACTACAGGCAGGTCTGGGCCTTGGGGTCCTCCTCAAACTATGGCACCAGCCAAGGACACTACAGGCGGTAAACTTTAAACCCCTACCCAGATCTAGCCAATGGACAGGACAGTCTCCACACTTGAGTGGAGAGTGGGATATGACTTTCTCATGTACTCTGATGCCTCACATTTGACCATGTCCCCTGGAGGGGGAGACCTGGTGGCTCTCAGAGGAAGGACAGCAGGTTACCAAGAAGAGACTTGATACCCTATGAGCATATACAGGGGGAGGTAATCCCTCTGAGGAACAGTCATAGGGGAGGGGAGTAAGGGGAAAATGGGAGGGATGGAGGAATGGGAGGATACAAGGGATGGGATAACCATTGAGATGTAATATGAATAAATTAATTAAAAAAACCTATACCTATACCTACCCACCAAGTTTTCCCCAATAATAATATAATATAATAATATAATTTATATGTTATAAAAAAAAAGAAATGATTTTACATTATGGACTTGAAAGTTTCTCTTTGAGAAAGAAGCCCTGAGGATTGAGCTGGAATTGTTATTCAACTCTTCTTTGGCCCTTCTGCTTACCAAAGGCTCAAACTGTGATTACAGCTTTATAGAATGCTTATATAATCATTGCTGAAATTATTCCTATTAAGATGAGTGTGTGTGTGTGTGTGTGTGTGTGTGTGTGTGTGTGTGTGTGTGTG
>OU015760.1:59371140-59416035 GCA_907169655.1 Acomys percivali
TGTGTGTGTGTGTGTGTGTGTGTGTGTGTGTGTGTGTGTGTGTGTGTAAGGAAGGAGGGAAATGGAGAAAAAGAATTATTTAAATTAATAATTGTTTTATCTTCAGGAGGTAATATTTCAGAGAAATAGACACTAGTACTTTAAGTTTTAAAGAATAAAACAATGCCTCATAAGTATTTACACATTTAATTTTGAATTTTAAAACATGGCTGGCAATAATTTAATGAATAATATTTCTTAAGAAAGTAATAAAATATTTAAGTAATTAAATGTATGTGGTATGACATGTAGACAATAATTTTCCCAGAAAACTGCTAACCCTGTGTGAATGCATATGTATTAGAAAGCATACATTTTAGAAATGGGAAAACAAAAAAAAAATGATGATGTTATCCAACTACAGTCAGCAAAATACCAAATGGATGAGAAATGGGACAAAAAGAAGCTAAACATGTGTGAGCTGATACATTTTGGCTTTCTGGTTTTATTCTTGTATCTCTGCCCTATAACTCATTAAACTCAACAATATTGAAGCATTAAGCATACATTTGCAAACTACTTCTCCATGTTTTAGGTACAATGCAAAAGCGTCTGAAAAAAGAGAAAAAAGCTAAGAGGAAACTTCAGGAAGCCTTGGAATTTGAATCAAAGCGCAGAGAGCAAGTGGAGCAGGCACTGAAACAAGCTACAGCTAGCGACAGTGGCCTGAGGATGTTGAAAGGTAATGTTTAATTAGGACTTTCACTTCTAAGGTAAAAAAAGTTAAAACTTGAACTAACAGAAAGATATAAACAGAGAAGATTTGTCAAGAAATATAATTTTAGGTCAAGTGTTTTAAGTCATGAATCAAATCAAATAGCCCTTTCTCTGGGAGACAGAAAAAAATAACTGTAGATAGATTATTTAATGCAGAATGCATCAAAGTTGAGGTCCTCAGGGAGAATCTTCATACTAAATAAATTCTTGAAGATACTATGTAGAGGGGTATATGAATCAAAGTGTGGTAAAACAAATTTTTTCTAGTTTTATTTTAAGCTTGTAATCATCTAAGATTGCTTTAATTGATTCAGACACAATGTGATGTGAATTTTCAAATAAAGCCCTCACAAACTTTTTACAGCATAATCACTAGTTTGTGTAAATTATCTGAGCACAATCATAACACATTTGCTTCTTCACACATACAATTCACTATGTCAATATTGGTTTTACTTGCACTTAGCATAAATCACTATCATTCAGAAAATACACTATGATGATGGGTAACTTCAGTTTAGTCAATTTTATCTATCAAATTTTTGTTTTGTCATCAGAACATGTTAACTGAATAAATTTAGAGGTTTTGTTTTCTGTTTTTATATAAACAGATATTTTTCCAGAACAATCTTTAGATTATCAAATGATGAAAATATTTACCATGTACCTGCAAATATATTCTTAACTGTACAATTCAGCTTTAGTATATAAACTTCATTCCTATTATTAACATAGAAATGCCATGAGAAAATAAAGGAAATGGAGGGGAAAACTAAACAAAACAAAAACTATTCATGTGTTTTGGAGTGTTTGTGTGTGTGTGTGTGTGTGTGTGTGTGTGGGTGTACGTATATTTGTGTGTATATAATTTATATAGCATGTATACACATATACACATAACATTCACATGTAATATAAGAACAATTAATGAAAAAGAGAGGACATATGAGAGGGCTTGGAGGAATGAATGTGAAAGGGTCAGTGATTTAATTATATATAATTAATATAATTTATAAAATATTAATATGAAAATTAAAAAATAATTTAAAGAGCAAGAGATGTTTAGAGAGCAGTAAAATACCGCTCAGAATCTTGTGTAATGTATATTGCCAAGATATTGGCAATTTTTATTTAAATGAGATCAGGAAACATGGGATTGGACCTTAATACTGAATGTCAATTCTTTCAGATACTGGAATTCCAGATATTGAAATAGAAAACAGTGGTACACCTCATGACAGTGCTGCTATGCAAGGTACTATAAACATCAATTTCCTTCCTATAGGTGCTTATTGTGTGATCCATGGAGGTAGAGGAAGAAAATGTCTATGGTGATAGATTTCATTCATATAAAATAAGGTAACTTTTCATACTCTGACATAAGAAGCACTCTACCATGATCTTTATTGGAGAAAAGCATGTATGATATATCCTATGATTTTGATAACCCCTAACAATCCAATTCCATATATATTCTCATTCTAAAAGTGGATAAATATGTAAGAAACCATTCACAATCATACTGTACATGGGACTTAAAGACTTCATTGTTTCAGTGTTTGTAAAGGGCACAAGGTACAATAATCACAATGTGTAGATATTTTAAAGGTCCTCTATTTGCTTTTATTAGTCTTCAAATTTCAATAGTAATTTTAGGAATTTTCTAAATATAGAATTAAGAATGTGAGGTGTAATTTTCAACCTGCATGATTTTCATAATTATTATATCTTTCACAATATTTAGAATATCCAGCAATAGTAAAATAGGTGAAAGTCATCAACATAGGGTTGTGTCAGACTGCACAATCCCTTAAAAGAAACACATTTAACAAGTGGAAAATATCCCATGCACTGCTCTTATAGTTTTTCAGTTTTCTATAGACTGTATTTATAATCACATTTATTGTATAAAACAAAACCTGAATATACTAAAAAATGCATATCTTAAAGAACATTTTCCTAACTTTGTAATACAAAGAAAGCCATGAATATGTTGTTTACTGAAGAGTTAATAAATTGGTGCTTTTCTGCTTTTAAGATTGCATCTATGTCAAGGCAACTGAAGGGGATGTGACCATGCTGCTGGGCAGCTTAGGAAAGTTTGGAAGCCCATGTTTCTGTAGCTTTGAAAATCTTTTTATTAAATCCAGAAGCATCAGATTTCATGGACCTTATGATAATGTTTGACATTGCTGCATCTCAATAGCCTAAATAAATTAATTTCATTAATTGTGAAAAAACATCTGTTTTAGTGTATTCAATGATGTTTGAGGCTGCTTAGCTTATTCAATAATGTTTGGGGCTTTTTAAATTTTATTTATTTAATAATTCACTCATATTACATCTCAATTGTTATCCCATTCCTCCCTCCCTCCCACTTTCCCCGTATTCCCCTCCCCTATGACTGTGACTGAGGGGGGACCTCCTCCCCCTGTATATGCTCATAGGGTATCAAGTCTCTTCTTGGTATCCTGCTATCCTTCCTCTGAGTGCCACCAGACCTCCTCATCAAGGGGACATGGTCAAATATGGGGCACCAGAGTTCATGTGAAAGTCAGTATGTTTGGGGCTGTTTATTAGGCCTATTTTTGCTGGACTGCCTTCCTCCCACAATTTAAAGAACATATATATGTATGCAAAGTGAATTAAAATAGGATTAACTGTTTAGCCAGTTCATTTGCTACAGCTAAATTAATAAAGTGATACTATTAGTAATTTTGATAACTGAGGGTTTCCATTATATAAGTATAATATCATGAAGCATTTGTTTACTCACTTCTCAAACAGTAACACACAACTATGCACAAAATCTCTAAGAAGCCAAAGGTTTGTCTGTGTCCATAATTTGAATGAGATATAAGATTACTGTTGGAACTAAAAGCAGAATCCAAGTACAGTATCAGCAGATTTTACCTACCTACATTATGATTTATCCCCTGTATCGCCATCCAAGTCACTATAGTTTCTTTATTTTTATGGTGCCTTTAGGTGATGGAAATAACATTTTTCTCAACTCTAAGATAAATGGATTTTGAATTGTCATAAATTTATTTTATTTTAATATAGCATATAGTCAAGTGTGACCAATAAGAGTGAAAGTAGATTTTCATCCCATGTTGACTTAATAAGTTTTTATTTTAATTTATGCTTAGAGAACATAATATTGGTGTTCCCTGAACATATTTTTATTAAGTTCATTATAAGGGGAAAATGAGAGGGAGGGGAGAATGGGAGGATACAAGGGATGGGATAACCATTGAGATGTAACAAGAATAAATTAATAAAAAAATTACAGAAACAAATGCAATATTATTATTGAGGTATATATTTTTAAACAAGAAAAGTATTTATAAAATAAAAATAAAATTGTTTGGTGTACAGTAATTTAGTAATTCCTCATTGAATAAAGGCTTTTAAACTACATCAAATGGCATTCATAATAAATGTGGTAAACACTGAAAGCTATACCTTCTCCTCTTTTTTTTATTTCAACAGGTAAGCCCTAAATGCAATAAAACACCCATCATTACTTTATGGAAAGCAAAAACAATAGTAGGATCACATATCACAAGAGTATTTTAGACCATGCATGGTGCCACACATCTCTAACTCTAGCATGCAGGAGATGGAGGCAAATGAGTATCTGTGACTTCCAGATCAGCCTGCTCTGCATTTTGAGTTCCAGGGCAGCAAGAGCTATAGTAAGATTCTAGTTTCAATAGACAAAGATTTTTGTCAACGAAAATAGTTTGTTTTGTCAGAGGAATAGATATCTGAAAATATGAACAGAATTAATTATAAATATAGTTCACAAAGTAATTAAATCTAAAAATTACATAAAACAGTTAATCATTTAGCCCAGCATTTTAAATATTCATAAATGAAAGATTATCTTTTTCTCCATTCTTAAACTTGAAAAACCCTATAATTCCTGAAAAACATGAAATTCAAGCTTAGCTATTATTTTTCTATTCTTGCCAATAGCTTTGTTTTGTATTCCTTAGTTTCTTTTCTATGTCCTTGAACTGTTTACACATTTTTCACCTCCCTGACTTGCTCACTTTTGTACTTTGGAAGGTTACTTCCTTTCTTTGTGAGAATCAATTCATGTGTGCCAATACAATACTATTGCCAAAACTCATCTGCATCACAGGAAACAGTTCAGACTTCAACGATGTCCTTTCTCTTCCTATTGTGAATAGCTCTGCTGGATAGAAATCTATCATTAACCTAGTGCTCTCTCTTTGAAATTCAATTAGTTCCACAGTGACATCTTTTTAAAAAGATATAAAGGGAACTTGGTAAAATCAAAGCAATTATAACCAGTTCCACATAAATTTGAACACAAACAAACTACTTGGTATTGCTCATTAGTTTGTCTCCTTTCTAATGTGCTTTAAATGTTGTTTGGCAAAAAAGATAACACACATAGACAACTTTAATAAAAAAAAAAAGATTTTTTAATTCAGCAGTCTATCACTATTCCTTCACCTAAAGGTTTTTAGATGGTCAACAACGAGTAAAGTACTCACTCTTGTGATTATGTCCACAACTCCAGGAGCATATCTTTTCAGAGGAACATATAAACAATTGTGGTCCAATTTAAATTTCTCTAACTCAGCTGGGGACCTGCAAGACAGCACATCAACCATCTTATCAGCCAATCTCTGCTTCACATAAAACAAATATACCAGGTGCCATTAAGTGCACCTTCAGATCAATGATTTTTGCAAATGACCTTTAAGTGGCATTTGTGTGGTGCATTTTTTGCTGATAAAAGCAAATTAAATTAGCACAACTACAAGTGAGCTGATAAAACTAAAACTGAACAGCAGTACCATTAGCTAACAATGTAATATTTTCTCTTTACTGCATTCTGTCATTTAGTTATTATCCTATTGGAAATCTAATTATAATCCTTTTACTCCCCAGTCAAACTTCACAGTTTTTGCAAGCTTAGCACTGACAAGTGATTTCATTACATTTGATTGCCCATGCCCAGATTGACTTAACTTCACTTGGAGAACTAAAAGCTCTCTCAGTTTCTCAGATTCCCTGTTTGCACATTACTGCAACAGCTCCTTTAATTAATTAGCATGAACAGCAGTAACATGAACTGCTGAACAGAAAATAACATCATTTTATGATCACAGGGAGACTTCTCCTTTTGCATGTTTATACCTTAGTTAACTTTTGGATGATTATATTTTCTTGATAAGAGTGTCTTGTAGAGTTGATAGTGCAAATTTCTTAATCTAAAAAAAATGACATCATTATCATCCTAATAATAAGAAGAAAAACAAACACAGGATATAAAGTGCCTAAATTTCAGGGGTAAAAAGCCAGAATGTATATGACTTTCAAGTCATAAAATAAAGCAATAAAAATGAATTCATAAATTGCAAAGGAATAGTGACCCATTGTATCTGTGCATGACACTTAATTGGTTTTCCTATAAATAAATGAATACAACAAAATCCTAACAACTACTTTTTGCATGTGAAGTAACTATATTAATAATTTTTACATTTGCTTACTTTTCAATAATTTTGTCTAATATAAGATGATTGCTTTTGTCCAATATTATCTCTAGAAGCAGAGAAATTTTCAATAATTTCTTTTAATTCATGACCAACACCATCAACAGATATTAAATACAGCATATTTATTTAAGTTAAAAATCTTGTGTAAAAATAAACTTACTATGTTATTTCATTTTTCTAAATAATTAAAAAACATAAACTCTAAAACTTCTTTGGAATGGAGACTGACCTCTAAAGATACAAAATTTAATATTTCTTCTAAATGGTATACCTTAAATATATCAATGAAAAATTGAAAAACAAAGTGCTATTTGGAAGAAAAAAATGAAAGATACCATTTTAACTTTTACATATTAAAAGAGTATTCTGTTCACAATATATTTAGTACATGTATATTGTAAAATATTTAAATATATTCAATATGAACTATATACATAAGTATTTTTCTAAATATATATGATATATATTCTTATCCAATTACAAAATCATCTTAAACAGTATTCATTTTTCCTGAGACTTATCATATTTTCTCCCTGTTGTTCACATACTAACTCAGAGAGAACTTCCTCTAAATGGTTAAAGATGAACATCAATATAATAATTACCCTTATTAATATTAATACTGATATTATATTATTATTAGTAAATTAATAGCTAGAATAATTACCATAATTATAGAATTGTGGTTATACCATTTAATACAATGGTAAGAAAATTGATAACGTGATTATAAAATATGATAAGAAAAGATAAATTTCATATGAATTCTTGTCATGTATATATACTTTTTTAAAGAATAGAATTTCTCTAATAAACACAATGTGTTGTTAGACTTCTTGACAGCCTCTGCTGACTGCTTTTTGCCCTAATTCCATCAATTATTAATTCCTTTCATGTGATATCTTGTACTGTGTTGGAAGGGATGCATAGTCTCTCTAATGTTCTTTTGAACAGTGGCCATATATTTTCTTATAAAGAAGTTTATCACCTCAGGTAATAAAGAGATTATAGAAATGTGAGATACCTTAAGGATTTCCTCTCAAATGTTTTCTTTGAACTTGGAATACTGTAATACTGTCTCATTTAGTGTTCCAATCATATGAATAGACAACATGACCAAGTCAACTGTTTAAAAAAAAAACATTTAATTCAGGGATTGCTTTCAGTTTCAGAAGCGTAGTCCATTATCATAAAGGAAGGGAGTATATGACAGCAACTAGACAGGTGCCACAGATAGAGGAAAGTTTATACCAGAAGCCCTAAAAACATGTCCTAGTATCTTTCTCTAACATGGCAAATATGGATGCTATTTTATTTTTGTCTAATGTCTTGAGTATTTGTTGTTTGTTGTTGTTGTTTTTTTTATCCTCAGGAGAATTACATCTTGTTTTTCAACCTTTAGAATTTTTATCTTGATCAGTCATGCCCCCCAGATTATATCATGCTTCTCTGCTGTGAAATATCTATTACACTATAACACAATTCATGTTTCTAGGAAGATGTGAAACTATTTGACCATTTATGGCCTAGTTGCCATAGTTAGCTTGTACCATGTCATTACAGAGTTAACAAAACCATTTGCGCTGACCTGAAAACTTCAGTGCTTATCATGATGATACCATTAAATCTATTGTACTGATCTATGATTTCCATACTTATAGTTACAGCTACATTGAACTTATATAACAGATGATACAGTGATAGCAAGATAATAAGAGTTGTAAACTGGGACATTTCCTACTCCTCAGCATTTGGAGTCTACACAAGTAGTTTGCTAATAAACAAGTATTTTATTCACTGCAAGTGAGGAAGATATGTTTAGCTTCTTCCTACTGCCTACTATTTTAAGACCCATCTTTATAAATGCAACATACTTTTAAAAGGTTTATTTCTATTTTGTAATTATGTGCATATGTATATGTATGTGGGTATGTACACATGAGTGTAGATTATTACAAAGATCAGGAAGTTTCAGATCTCCTGAAGCTTGAGTTTGCAACACTGTGAACCACTAGAATTAGGTACTAGGAACTATACTTGGATTCTTTGGAAGAACAGGAAGTGTTCTTAACTACATAGTGTTTCCAGACCTTATTTTTTAAACTGGAATTCACTCTACCCTATATTTAATTGATACATACCTGAAAATCTATTAAAAAGAGCCTTTCATCAAAATATTTTAATGTTCACTCTTAAAACAATAAGTAAAATATATAGTGTTTTAACAGACAGTTCTAATCATAGTATCATCCTCGTATTAATTTGAAAGTTTGGAATTATTATGTGACTGCAACTTAAATATACAGCAGTTCTATGCAAATAATAAATTAATACTTTAAATTTTGCATGTGTATAAAAACAGATAATTGATTGTATATGAGTACTAGTGTGATATTTTGTGTCATTTTCTGACAACAATTTTGCCATAATAATATTATCTTTATGTGGTTGTTTTTTTAAAGTGTGTGATTAGCTCATTTTGAAAGTATGGAACTAACCCAAGAAAACTTCAGTTTTCTTTATAGACAATTGGAACAAATTGCAATCATTATATATCACTATTAAGCAATACCTGTAATAGAGGATTTAGTAGAACTCCATTATTGAATCATACAGAGAAACACATAGTGTGATTTTTTTTTTCAGTTTGTAGCTTAGAGTATCTGAAACTATTGATAATTTTATAAATGCTTGCAACTTATATTTGTACATGCTGGCATACTAGCTCCAGAAAAAGACAAATGTGGTCTAATTTTATACTTAAAGCTGTGAAGTGTAGCATACATAGTAATATAATTGTTTTATTATCAAAGTCACTTCACATTGACAACCGAATATTAGCTTTGTAACTATAGACTGAGATTTTTTTACCATGTGGTTGAAGTATAAAATTTTTATCTGTTTGATCTAGCAAGCTTGTCTCTCACATAATAGTCAGATAAAATTTATTTTGTAAATAAAATTGGCATTAAAGAAAATATAGTTTAGAATGTATACATATCTCCTTGTTCCACTTATATTTTACATTTTCAATATTTGAGAATCAGCATTGGCATTCAACCTTCTATGGTGCTGCAATCTTTTCGTGAGCAATGTAAATGATTATCAAGGCAATATAGTCTACAGTTCAACTTTCCAGAAAGCATAAATTTAGTGACAAGCATTTCTTTTTTATCACTCTATTTGTAACAAATGTTTCAGTGCCCTTATTTTTCTTAAATTATTAAAATAATTAAATTTAGCCGGGCGGTGGTGGCACATGCCTTTAATCCCAGCACTCGGAGACAGAGGCAGGCGGATTGCTGTGAGTTCGAGGCCAGCCTGGTCTACAAAGTGAGTCCAGGACAGCCAAGGCTACACAGAGAGACCTTGTCTTGAAAAACTTAAAAAAATAAAAATAAAAATAAAAATAATTAAATTTGATGTAGATCTTAATAGCTTTGAACAACTGTTCAGTGAGTAAAGGATAACCTAATACAAAGACAGCTAATAATCAACACTTATAATCTCCTATTAACTAGATTTTAATTTTCAGGAGGATTGTTGGATATTATTTTAAATATTGTACAGCTTTCTGTACATATAGTACTTTCTATTGCTACACTTTTAATATTTCTGTATGTTGAGTAATTTCAATTATAATTAATGTTTTCCTATCAATTTAGCAAATAGAAGTAGAAGCAAAATTAATTATACTTTTAAATATATTAAAATGTTTCCATATGTCTTCTATGTAAAAAGCAAGTAAACGTAATTTTTATAAATATTTTATAATGTATATTTGTGAAAAGTAAAATATAGCTATATGTTTAGATTATTTAGATTAACATCCTAAAAATAAACATCAGATTTCAAACTTGCTCTCTACAGGAAAATTGTAAAAGTATATGACATTCTGCAAGTGACATGTATGCTTCAAGTGGATCCTGACCTAGTTTAGTAGCTCATACAAACTAGCTTTTACTTGTTCGCCTTCCCTTTCCCTGCAGGAAAACAGAACTCAAGTATTTTTAAAATGCTTGATATGATTCAAAAATTGCCAGTTTTTCCTAAACACATATGTTTCATTGCCATTTTAAAGAGGTCTGTAAGAAGGGAAACAAAGTTGCTTGAAAAGCCCAGGTCAAGTAGGCAAGTTTTCTCAGTTAATAACTACCCAACTCAATACTAATCGTTAAAAGTCTTTCCACCACTCTCCATCTTACTGTCTCATCAAGATGTCTGATCCAAACTCTGACACAAATGACAAGTCCGAGTTGTCATTGTTGCTATATTCTATTAAATATACATGAAGTAAGCATTTGGGCTTACATATGTAGTTTTCACAAGAGTTGAAATAGTTGACATATAAGTAACATTTAAAACATCTGTCAAACCTGGATTTTTCATTATGTAGTTATGGTACACATACTACTATGCATTGTCGTTGGTGAAGTCAGAAAGCTTTTGATACCCTCTTTGGAAGATAAATCATGCAAAGAGTATAGTTTTTAAATAGGTAAAGTATGTAGTTTAATATTAATTCACAAAATTAGAAAGACCCCAGAAAAAAATAGAAATAACACCATCTAGACTGAGCAGGTGCTAATCATGTATTTAGGATATTTAATAATAATTAATTTAAAAAGAGACGATGAATTTGAAAAAGCCCAAGGAATGGTAGGTATTTTATAACGGCAATAAATTTAATATTTTTAAAAGTGAGCAAGAGATGCTTAAATTCTGTTCTCATACTGTTTCCAGAAAAAGAGGTAACTTGTGACTTTCCTTAGGTTTCATTCAAACATAAATATTAGTTTTGCAACTAAGAACTTGACATGGTTCCTTTTTAAAAGAAATTTGTTTTTAATTACTATTCTAACAATAAACACCATGCATATCTGAAAAGATGATATCATATTATTTTTCCATAAACTTAGAATAAGTCAGATCCAATAGCATTTTCTTATTTGAATTGACTGTCAGTAATCTACTTTCCTACTCTCAAATAAGTAAGGCCGTATTTATACAAGGATATTAACTAAATACAACACAAGCTACCTTAACTAATGTTATATAATAGGAATAATACATATATATGTTTTTTATACAACTGAAAGAAGTTCATACAATTAATTTTACATTTAATTTTAATTGAATGAACCTAATGACATAATTTGGTTGAATATATTCCTATATTATTTAATCACTTTTGAATTTAGGTAAATAAATCATGACCCATCAGTGTAATCCTGATTTCAAATAATATTGTGCTCATTTGAAACCTAAAAATATATGAAAAAATAGTCAAATTGTATATACTCACTTATATCTGGACACTAGCCCAAAGGGCATGTCCCATAAAAGTCTTCACTTACCAGGAAAGTGGGACAGAGGGGAGGACATCCTATTGGGACTCTATGTGAGAGAAGCATGGGAGAATGGGGAAATAGAAGGATTCAGAGGGTCCTAGAAACCTACAAGAAGAAGATTATGATGGACAGATCTGGGCCCAGGGGTCCTGCTCAAACTATGGCACCAGCCAAGGACAATATGTGCAGTGAACTTCGAACCCCTACCCAGATCTAGCCAATGGACAGCACATTCTCCACAGTTGAGCAGAGAGTGGGCTCTGACTTTCACATATACCATGGTGCCCCATATTTGACCATGTCCCCTGGATGGGGAGGCCTGGTTGGCACTAAAAGGAAGGATAGCAGGCTACCAAGAAGAGACTTGATACCCTATGAGCATATACAGGGGGAGGAGGTCCCCCTCAATCACAGTCATAGGGGAGGGAAGTAAGGGGAAAATGGGAGGGAGGGAGGAATGGGAAGATGCAAGGGATGGGATAACAATTTATATGTAATATGAATAAATTAATAAAATATTAACAAACAAACAATATATAATAAAAATAAAAAATATAAGAAAACTAAAGCAACTTAAAGAAACACTGGACTTAGCACTTGAACTCATTTAAAAATCGTATAAACAGCTCAAAATTAAGGTAGCCAGTATCAAGACAAAAACAATCTAGTAATCAGTTTTGATGTGGCGAAGCTTATTGGTGCTTAAGGAGTCTAGTTTGCCTAAGGCACCAGCCAAGGACAATACAGGCGGTAAACTTTAAACCCCTACCCAGATCTAGCCAATGGTCAGAACAGACTCCACACTTGAGTGGAGAGTGGGATATGACTTTCTCAGGTACTCTGTTTCCTCACATTTGACAATGTCCCCTGGAGGGGGAGACCTGGTGGCACTCAGAGGAAGGACAGCAGGCTACCAAGAAGAGACTTGATACCCTATGAGCATATACAGGGGGAGGAAATCCCCCTCAGTCACAGTCATAGGGGAGGGGAGTAAGGGGAAAATGGGAGGGAGGGAGGAATGGGAGAATACAAGGGATGGGATAACCACTGAGATGTAACAAGAATAAATTAATTACATTTTTAAAAAAGGAGTCTAGTTTGTTTATATAAGTGAACAAGTGATGAAGAAACACTTGAAAGGAAACATTAGAACAGTGTAGGAAAAATCATATCAGCATTTTGTTCAAAACATATATTAAACTTCTGAACATGTTATAAATACCACTTGGTAATGTTTGTTTTTAAGTACACATCCTGTTAGAGAAGGAAACCTCATCTATAAGTAACACTGCAATCTTTCCCAGAGATTTTTGCCATGTAAAACAGTGGAACATGCCCAAAGGGCTCATAAGCATATTTTAGTAGAAGATTATCATTTAGACAACTTTCATATTGTTAATATCATGCAAAGAAAATAAAAAGGTTTTAAAAATTACTTCAAGTCTACAGTTTTAGTCATTCTGGTAAATTTCATTTTTTAAGAAATGAAGTTCCAACTAAAAGATAATGCTCATAATATTAAATATAAGCTATACATATATTTATCTAAATGCTGAATATCTCTATGTCTATCACAGGAAATAAAAAAAAAAAAAACGAGTCTGTAGTAAGTTTTGGATTCTCTTTGTTGGAATGACATTTTGACCAGGTCTTATTGTTTTTCTGTGCAGCCTGAACACTGATGCCGGAACTCCAAGTGATCCTAGACATGGATAGGGTGCTGTAGCTGTTACCTGCTTACCTAATATTGTGATTCTTTAGAATTCATGCTCATATTCTTTTACAATATGGAACACTCAATTACTATTTGTTCACAATTGAGGAATAGCATCTCGAACACAGCAAGAAAATGTGCTAGAGAATGATCTTCCCAAGTTTTTACGGGGCAATTATGATGATTGAATGTAGTACTTTATAGTTTCTTTACCCATTTCTTCGAATGAGCTCCTAGTACTTCACAAACACTATCACATTTATTTACACAGCAGGTTTGTAGTGGGGTAAGTAGGTGGAACAATTATGGCGATGGATAAAATGCTACTTCTAGATTGTATGTGAGAAAATAAAATGCAGAAACACCTACTTTGAGCTATGTCTATTAAGGAAAAGCTTTCTATTTCACCAATATGGTATTTAACAGAACCTTTATTAGCAGACAATTTATTGGTACAAATGATTGATATTTGTTGACATGGCCTGTGAACTCACTTTGTAGAAAAAAATATACCTAATTAATCCTTGAAAAAACATAGAGAGCTTTAATTTTTAGAACATCATACATATTCCTTTTAATTGATGATGTTAGAGAAAGTAATTTACTTCCTCACTACTAGCACATCCCTTATCTGTTAAGACAATGATAAAAACTGATCCCAGCCTACTAAATATACTTTCTTTATTCTTTTCTTCTTCCTTTTGATCCCAAAATTTGCCTCTTTTTTCTTATACTAGCAACAGAAAACAAATATAATTACACAAATAAAAATTATGAACACTAGAAATACTTATACTATTCATCCTCTGGTCTAGGCATAATCAGGTAACTAGCATTTTCAACAGATGCATAAATGGTTCTTTTAGCCTGAATTGCTCAGGATATGTCCTGGAATATTTTTAACTGCTTGCTTACTAAAGATCTAGCCACAAACTGGTGATATATAATTCTCACCATTTCACACCTCCTAGGAATATAATACATCAGTATTTGAGTAATCAAAACCATTTTATGGCACTTTTTAGGGATTCTCATTACACCAGCAAAATCTTATTTATTCTGTAGTATCTGTCCTAGAATTAAATTATTTTGTGATGAAAGTTCTACTCATGCAAAATAGCAATTGAGATTTTTATACATTTTCCAATAATCAGTTCCTTGTGGTAATACATGTAATTTCTTTTGGAATGGCCACTAAGCTTAAGTAATTAAAAATGCATTAATTCATATCAATATGATATACTTATATCACATCATGAATAATTTTTCTAAGTTATAAAGATTTTGGTTTTGATACTTTCAATAATTCATAAACGATCTTCTTGTATATACTTTATATTTCAACTGACTGCATCAAAATAATGGCAAATTAGGAACAATGTATAAATGATTAGATAAAATTTGCAATCTCAAGTATATGAACTGAATAACAATGATATGTGACTAAAGGTACAGCATCCAGAATCATTTTCACACTATATGAACAAAATACATGTACAGAATGATATAGAAAATTGATTAGTATTTTCAAGTCAGATCACTTAAATATACAGTAGTGTGTTTTTAACTATTTCAGCTGAATGGGAGGAATCCTCCTGGGTTTTTTTTCTGCCATTTCCCCACTTGCTTTCCTTTTTTATGGCACCTAGTATTACTTGTTCCTTTCTATAAATGTTAGAAGTATAACACAGAAGGCAAGCATCACACTTACCATGTGTTCTAATGGACAAGACCATACCAATCTCAAGTGCCATCCCAAATCAGGCATTTCCACATTAAGGAAAGGATTGTACAAATATATATTTTTACTTAAAATTCTGTCATATCTTTATACGTATAATTCCCCATTTTACCTATTAGACAAATATTGAAGCAGTAAAGTAACAGCCAGCTCTTTTCAATAGCCAATGTACATGTCCCTTCTTATGAATTTCAAAGCACCTAACATCCCTCCAGAGAGGGGACTTTTCATTGCTTTTCCTAATCTGGAATAATGTTTACATGCAGAACGCATATGAGATCATCACTGTTTGATGTTCAAGTATAAACCCTCTTAAAAACAAGAAACAGTCAACTACTAATTAGCTGTTTCCTATTCCTAATGAAGTGAACATGGCATATTTGGATTAAAATTCAGCTAAAGCTCTCTTCTGTTTATGGTTCCAGATGTTTTTGTTTTATCTAGGAATTTACTTTGACAGCTACTACTAAATGATAAATCACTCTTATTATAGCTGGAATTCATTTTTAAATTGAAACTTGGCAAACTTTTAGATCATTCCAAGGAACAGTGTCGATAACCCAGTTAATACTTGTTCCTTATAAGTCTGTACTAGGATACTAACAGCAGAAACAGAAGATGTCTCAATATTTTAGAACATTCGACACTCTTCAGATACTATTATTCTTAGAATTTGGGGAACTTTAATTAATGTCATCTCAACTTATTCTTAACTTATTGTATTCTGAGTAAAAGAATTAATTTACATCATTATGTTGTCTTCTTGGAAGCCCTGTATTTCTTTTGATTTGCAAGCTGATGTGTAAACTCTTCCTGATAAGCTTTGTGTGTGGCATATTTAACGAATGTTATGGCCAAAAATGTTTGTCTCTTGTAACAAAGATAAGAAGTAAGCATAATAAAGTGAAAGATTTGTCAAAAACTGCATTTTCCCAAAAAGCAAACAATAATTGTCTTTTCTATTCATTGCTGTGTTTGTATAACTTTTTAGATGGCGTAGTTTGTTTTACCCTTACTTTCAAATTTGTACTGTTCACATTTTGTACTGCATGATTCAAGATTTACTATTATTGTATAAATTTAAACCCTGGTAAAACTGACTGACATTTGTTGTTGATGAGCTTTCCACTGATATTGAGACTGTGTACAGCGAATGAGGTGGATTGTAGAACTCAGATACTAGTTGGTCAATATCACAGGAACTTGAACTACTTGGAGGCTAGGACTTCCTTACAGTGTTCAAACTCTATGTGCAAAAGACTAGTCTGAACATTTTTCTGGGATTAGTTCCATGGTTTTCTTGGAAAAAATGTCTATTTACTTGCTAATGAAGCTCAACTGTGGCTTTCTGATTAACACAAAATACAAGTCTTTTTTCCTTATATCCCCTTGATTTTTGATTGTGAAGCATTTTCCACAAAATTCCATTAATATATTTAGCATGAAATATTCTACACAGAGAAAAGTAAAATATTTTAGAGATTTTTACATACTTTCATCTTTACAACTCAAAGCCTTTTTCAATATGAGTTAAGATTTTAAACAAGGAGTATCAGTCAAGTGTGATAATGCATGCTTCCTTCAACTTAAAAGAGGCACATTTGATTTACAGAGATGTAATTTTAAGTGTTCCTTGAGCACAAGTAATGCATTTGTGCTGGTTATGGACACATTCTTTTCTGCTTCCTCTTCTTTAACCAAATGCTAATTTTCCTGGTTTAGCTTGCTAAACATGGTGGACATAAGCTATTATAATAGAAAAGAGCAATTTTAAGTCCAAAGAGGCAAAATGTATTTTTTTCATTTTTGTAATAGGCTTTACTTATATCAATTAAATGCTAACTAGTAGATGATATGGACCTCATATTAAAATATTTAAATGAACATTGGTTTTACCAGTTAAGGATCAAATGATATTGAAATCTAGTCTCCATACGGTGTTCACAATCTTAGGGTTAACCTGGGGAATGAAAATTCTAAATGTATAAAGCTGTCATTATTTTAGAGCCAAACCAGGAAATGTCTTTCCTTCTGTTTTGGTAGAGCACAGAAACTTCAAGTGTAACATTATGTACAAAAGTAAAACCAAATAGAGATTCCTATAGACATTATAAAATAGTTTATGAAAAGAGCCTTTATCAGCTTTCCATGTCTTCAATGTTGTGTAAAGAAGAGGAGCTGTAGCATGAACTTTACTTGAAGGATCTTTGAAATATGACACATTAGCATATAGACATGTTAAATTAAAATTTATTGATATTAAATTAATCCTATTACATCAAATCATTTTAGGTTCCTGAAGATATACTTTTTAGTACTTTCATGCTCATGTTTCAGCTATAGTCCATGGAAGAACTTATGTGTTTTCTTCTTCTTAAGGAGGTTAACTATTACTGTTTAGCAATGGCACAGCAGTTGTGTTCAGCCTGAAAGATCCTACTTGGCTTTACATTAATGAAGATGCTTGTGATTCCAGTATATCTCTGAAAACATCCATCATGGAGTTATTTCAGTTGTGTTTATTAGCAAAGCTCTGTTACTGAATTGTATTTTCTGTGTTGCATTACAAAAATGAATGTGTGTATATTTTAAAATCAATTATGTAAATGTTGTCATTGCATTAGATTGACCAATTTAAGAACATGAGCTAAATCCTGAAGTAATTGACCACATTTGATGCTTTTTTAATGCTCAATTCTGCTTGGCATTTTGTCCTTCAAGAAAAGAGTAGATTGTAGAGACTAGAAACTTATATGTATGGTTTCTTTGTCCTAACATATGTTAAGTTAAAGTACACTTTGTTTAAAATGTTCTGCTAAACTTCAGTATAAATAAAATCATTTTGACTTTGTCAGTTATCACTGAGTTTTTATTTTCATGTTGCCAAATGCAATGATGAATTATATAGCAGAAACACTATAAAAACCAATATCTAGAAAGTATGAAGATGTTTGCATAGTTTTCTTTAGTGTAGTTGTGTTAAAAGTATGAATACATATTGTGTTACATTTCACCTGTTGCTCTGATAGAAAACCCTTAGCCCCCTTTAATACACTATTTTCTAGCAACTGCAGTCTCCTTGGCATAGCACTTTTGAGTACTGACAAAACTGCAAATATTCCAGATTATTGTGATAATTTGCTTTGCTCTTGATTTTCACTGCAAATTTCACTAACTACCATCAATTAAAACCACCACACAACTTGAATTTCATACTGCAAGGTCAGGTTCTTCATCACAGCATGAAAAGCATGGCTTTTAGTTCAGAATCCAATAGACTGCTTATGTCCATCTGAAACTTCATTAACATGGCCTTTAATATCTGCACTCCTATCAGGACTCTAGAGTACTGGGCCGCAAACAATTAAACTGTGCCTATATTTACCTATGCTTTATCTAATGTTTCTTCAAACTTTTGCAAGCTTTCCTAGTAAAAACAAATATAAAATGTTTCTCAGTATCATAATCTATATGGCAATAGCAAAAACAACTTAACTTTTTATACAAACATTTTGGTTTCTTCAGTTTTCCATTTTAATACAAATACATGAAATATAGCTTGTAAAGTTAAAATGTTCCAGGTATGATGGCACATACCTGTAATCTCAGCACTCTGGGAGGCAGAGGCAGGTGGATCACTGTGAGTTAGAGGGGAGCCTGGCCTAAAAAGTGAATCCAGAACTGACAAGGCTACATAGAGAAACCCTATCTTTAAAAAAAAAGGGAAGGAAGGAAAGATGAAAAGAAATTAAAATGCTCGTCTTTACTCAGGGTTTCTGAGAATTCAGGCTGTAGTGGATGGCCACATTTACCTTTAGGTGCTGATGCAAAGCATCATGGTAAGAGTTTGTTGCAAAGCAAACTTCCTTACCTTCAAGTATTTATCTCCAGAACCTAAAGACATCTCACTAGGCCCTACCTTTTAATAGCTAATAAATCTATGTAACTACTCATACTAGGAAATAAACCTTTAATATGGAACTTTTTTCTTTTTTAAATATATTTTATTAATTTATTCGTATTACATCTCAATAGTTATCCCATCCCTTACATCCTCCCCTTCTTCCATCCCTCCCATTTTCCCCTTACTCCCTTCCCCTATGGCTGTGATTGAGGGGGACCTCCTCCCCCTGTATATGCTCATAGAGTATCAAGTCTCTTCTTGATAACCTGCTATCCTTCCTCTGAGTGCTTCCAGGCCTCCTCATCCAGGGGACATGGTCAAATATGGGGCACCAGAGTTCGTATGAAAGTCAGTCCCCACTTTCTGCTAAACTGTGGAGAATGTCCTGTCCATTGGCTAGATCAGGGTAGGGGTTTGAAGTTTACTGCACGTATTGTCCTTGGCTGGTGCCATAGTTTGAGCGGGACCCCTGGGCCCAAATCTGTCTATCATAATGTTCTTCTTGTAGGTTTCTAGGACCCTCTCGATCGTTCTATTTCCCCATTCTCCCACTTTTTTGGATATAGTATCCAGAGCACAGTATCTGACAATGTTATTGGTGTATTAGCAGGCTACAGTGAATTTTGATGTGAAGATTATTTTTTCTCCAATGAACACCTGTCATGTGATGTTTCATTCAGATGTCTCTGTGATATTGTTCCAAAAGTAACAACTAAAAAGGATATATTTTGGAGGGAATATAGAAATTCTCTGCAGGTCATCAAAATTCAAATAAATCAAAGTTAGGCACACAATATTTACTTAAGTAATTATAATAGAAATGTTTAACTCTTTTTACCACATAGATCTCAAGATTGTAAACATAAAAACTGGTATTTAAACAAGTTGTTTACTTAAACTTATAGAAAAAATATCTACATATATTATATATAATACATATAGCTAGGTTTCTTCTTCATTCAAAATTTAACAAATAGCAAATATTATTAAAAAAATGAATAAGAAGTCATAGTAAATCTTCTCTTGAGTTGTGATGCCAGGTAGAAGATGGCAGAATGCAATATTAGAAGTTCCCGAGCAATCTATAAATGAACCGAAAAGTACATTATTATTAATAAAAATGGGCCCTTTAAAATTTACAATTAGTAGATAAACTTTAGTGTCTGACATGCAAAAAGATGCTTTATGTAACAATAAATTCCAATGGAATCAAAGTAGTAGCATTTACATATAAGTAATTCAGATATTAAGATAATTAACTTTCAATGTGTATAGTTCAAATGTGAAGGCCTAGATGGTAAACTAGAATACCTAACCAGCTTTATGAAATTGGATCAGATCATTGAATAATTCTACAACTAAAAAGGTGACAAACATGAGAAACAAGTACCACCAAGTCCTAGTATAAAAATGTAAGAAATAGATGATGAAAATGTATGAGTCTTTATTTGTATAGTGTCCCATACTATGTGTTTGTCCCACGGGGCAAGCCAAAGAGGCTCCCTGAAAAAGGGAATGGGCATTGAGGGGGACAAAGACACAAAGAATGGAGCCAAGACAAGTCTGATCAAGGCTCATCTTTATTTAAGCAAGCACACCACAAGCTCTTGTACAAACTCACTTCTCTCTAGCCCCCTAGGCATGCTGAAAAGCATACACTCCTCTGATTAGTTTCCTGTCAGAACTTCCTTATTCCTTTCAGTGGTAGACAATCCAAAGTTCAACAACTCAAAGGTCACAGCATGCAGCTTAAGTACAGCTCCCTACGTTACAGGAGACAATTTTTTTTTTTGTTAATAAAGCGCTATGTCTTAGAACATGTTGACTAAGTATTAAGCTATGTATTTCAAGAAACTATTTAGAGAATAAATCTGTAAGTAGTATCAGATAAAAAGAAGATGAAGGAATATAATTATATAACAGAAAATACGAAGTTCATGTTTTCCAATGTACTACTAATTTACAAGAAAGATATACGTTAGGGTGGTATGCATATTATTAATTTTCACAGACACTTACAATGCCATGAGAATATAATGCATTTTAGGGTCAATCACAAATATAAAAATGGTTTGGGCAAGGTTTTATATTTGTATTTATGGCTTTATAAATATTAATACAATTTTATTCCACATGGTAAGTAGCAATACAATTTTTTCTTTAAAAACATATTTATTTTATTACACATGTATAAAACAAACTACATACAGCAAGGAGAACCATGTGACAATCACAAGTTCTATAAATGTTATATTCATAGTCGTTTGGCTATTTGTATTTGTCCAGCTTGAAGTAAACGTCTTTCTTGTCTTGTTGGGTCTACATTTCTGAATGGAATTCAATACCTATCCTATCTCCACTCTAATAACGTAACTTCTTTATCTTGATCTAAAAAGATCTATGCCCTAACCAACTCAACGTGATTGTTAAACTATACTATCTGGCCTTCAAAGCCCCTCAGAGACTTGAGAAGGAATAAAATTTAAATTCCTGAGTAAACCAGCAGTGCGGGTTAGCAGCTTCAAAATGTACAAAATGACTGAGACAGTTTACTGCCTGAATAATCACCCTACACTCTCCATAACGTTGGAGCCTCATCTTTGGTTTTCTGGACCAATATATCTTGCAGATTTATTCACAGGGCAGGAAATACTGAGGACTTGCTTACCCTGACTTGGCAGAGTGAGGCCTCAACTCTGCCTGCATCTAAGCTGCCCATTTTTAGGCAGAATTCTGTCTGTGGTAGAAAAGAGGACTTTTTGCCCAGTGGCTTGTTTGCCACATTTGAAGCCATCTCCATAAGGAGGATCTTTGATGCTCATTATCTTCTTTGAGGTTGGCTGGGTGTTGTCAGGAGTTAATTTGTCTTGTTGTCAAAGAAATTTAGGATTATAAAGCATCTTTAAATGCCATATTCTGTGTGTTTCTGAGGATTTTGAAGACCTTATTCAACTATTTTACCTCCTATAGCGATAGAGTTGTATCTATCTGTTAGACTTAGGATACATATTCTTGTGCTAAAATCTGACAAATATTTGACATTCTCATGTGTTTTATCAATATACTAAATTCTATAGCAATGAAGTTTTCATCTACAGACTCAATTAACCTAATCTTTTCATCTTAAGAATTACAGAAAAGCCTTAAATTCTAAGTGGTATGAAATATATATATATATATCATATATAATCTAACCTGTAAAGTTTCAATACTTTTACTCTTTTAGATATACTTTAGATGGCACATTGCTATGTTATCTGAAAACTTCACTTGAACTTCTCATAGCCTCCCTCCTATTGTTCTTTACACCTACTAACATCAAAGTCAGTACTCCTGCATTATTCATTACCACAATACATTAATTCCCTTAATCTAGAAAAATAAAATGAAGAAAAAATGATTCCACATCCTGTTCACAAAAATTCCTTGGTTATCATATCTCTGGCTCTGATAGAGAACTCATAATGAGATGATTATTTTTCTAATTAACAAGAGCTTTAGGTTTGATAATTGGGATTTTGACAGCACATATGTTTTTGTAGACATGTTTTTTTATGAATATAATAGTAGTTCTTCTTTTTAAATAATAGCTTTTACATTGGAAAATGTATTCTTTATTTTAATTAACTAAGTCTACATTCAAGGCATTTAACATATTCCAGTTTGAATTAGTGCTTGACGGGGAATAAAGCAAGGCATAAAACTAAATTTCTAAATGAAGAAAATTATTCTCTGGAATATAAGATACTGAGGGAAGTATTGTGTGAATTTTAATACCAACCAAATATATACCAAATATTCCCTACTTCTATAACATTTTTGTGTAATTTGTAGTTGTCTTATGACTCAAGGTGCTAATATTCTCTTTATGGGCTACAAGTCCTTATTTTCTTTCTACCTCATCCCTATTTCTGTTTCTAATAAAAAACTAATTTTTAAAATCTTTATGACTGCTTAAAATAATGTTCCTTTTCCTAACCTACTTGGTATGGTATTTGTGTTCACTTATTAACTTCAAATTTTCATCAAGTAGATCTTTTCCTAAATCAGCTTTCTGTTGCTATAACAGAATACTTAGGAAGAAGAGTTGCTGAGACCAGATAACATATAAAAAGGATGGATCCCAGTTCTGAGTTCTGGAAAGTCAATGTGCATAATAAATTTGTTCAACTTCTGATGAACATATCATTTTACTTTATCTAATAGAAAAAAAATTGAAGAATAACAATTGGAATTTCTTTATATCAACTTACTTTCATTTTAACTAATTCATTGCTTTTTTAAAAATAATAATATACTCCCATAAAAAAGAAATTAGTTGCTTTTAAAACACCTCCCAATGTACCAAAAACAATGTACTCAATATAAAAACAATAGATTTCAAAATTTGGAATTGGCTATTATGAATAAGACTGCTGGTTGAGCAAAGTTTCTTGTTGTGTGCTGGAGCATCTTCTGGGTATATTCCAAGGAGTGGAATAGCTGCATCTTGAGGAAGCCCTATTCCCAATTTTCTGAGATAGCACCAGATAGATTTCCAAAGTGATTGTACTAGTTTGCGTTCCACCAGCAATAAAGGAGTGTTCCTCTCTCCCCACATCCTCTCCAGCATGTGATGTCGCTTGAGTTTTTGATCTTAGACATTCTGATGGGTGTAAGATGGAACCTCAGAGTTGTTTTGATTTGCATTTCTCTGATGACTAAGGAGGTTGAGCATTTCTTTAAGTGCTTCTCAGCCATTTGATATTCCTCTGTTGAGAATTCTCTGTTTAGTTCCAAGCCCCCTTTCTCAATTGAGTTATTTGGTTTGGTGGAATTAATTTCATGAGTTCTTTATATATTTTAGATACTAGACCTTTGTCAGATGTAGGGTTGGTGAAGATCTTCTCCCAGTCTGTAGGCTGTCACTTTGTTCTCTTGACAGTGTCTCCTGCCTTACAGAAGCTTCTCAGCCTCATGAGGTCCCATTTATTAATTGTTGACCTTAAGGCCTGGGCTGTTGGTGTTCTGTTCAGGATGTTGTCTCCTGTGCCAATATGTTCCAGGCTCTTCCCCATTTTTTCTTCTAAGTGACTTAGTGTCTCTGGTTTTATGTTGAAGTCTTTGATCCACTTGGATTTGAGTTTTGTGCAAGGTGACAAATATGGGTCCAGTTGCATTTTTTTACACATAGACCAGATCATGGAAACAGCCTAACTGTCCCTCAGTAGAAGAATGGATAAAGAAACTGTGGAATACTACTCAGCTATTAAAAACAAGGAATTCCCGAAATTGGTGGACAAATGGATTGAGCTAGAAATGATCATAATCAGTGAGTTAACTGAGAAGCAGAAAGACTGAAATGGTATATACTCACTTATATCTGCATACTAGCCAAAGGGGTATGTCCCATGAAAGTCTTCCCTTACCAGGAAACTGGGACAGAGGGGAGGACATCCTATTGGGACTCTAGATGAGTGAAGTATAGGAGAATAGCAAAGTAGAAGGTTCCAGAGGGTCTTAGAAACCTACAAGAAGAACATTATGATAGGCAGATTTGGGCCCAGGGGTCCCACTCAAACTATGGCACCAGCCAAGGACAATGCAGGCGATAAACTTCAAACCCTTACCCAGATCTAGCCAATGGACAGAACATTTTCCACAGTTGAGTGGAGAATAAGGTATGACTTTCACACGTACTCTGGTGCCTCGTATGTGACCATGTCCTCTGGAGGGGGAGACTTGGTGGCACTCAGAGGAAGGATAGCAGGTTACCAAGAAGAGATTTGATACCCTATGAGCATATACAGGGGGAGGAAGTCCCCCTCAGTCACAGTCATAGGGGAGGGGAGTAAGGGGAAAATGGGAGGGAGGAAAGAATGGGAGGATACAAGGGATGGGATAACCGTTGAGATGTAACAAGAATAAATTAATAAAATAAATAAATAAATAAATAAATAAAAACACAAAATTTGGAATTAATTGTAGAAGGGACAAACTAAACTAAAACTATATAGCATGAACTCATTAACACACTCACTTGTACAGCATCAACATCCCTTGAATTTCATCATTTACTAAGTAATTTTTATCATTCACCTCTTATTTTGTTGATATGATATGTGATTTTTATATAAACTTTGTTTTGGTTGATACTTCATCTCCACACTCCTACCCACAGCCAGTTCATCTCCTCTATTTTCCTGCCCCACTCCCTGATGATGCCATTTCTATTACAGTATTTTCCTTTACACTTTCCTATCCCATGTCCCACACCAAGTTTGAAAAGGACAATATTGAAGAAAGGCAATTTCCTGTAAAATGTTTTTAGGTATTATTAATTTTTACATTGAGGATATTATTGTTTTATAAAATATTTCTGACTTAGGCCAGCATTTCTTAGTAGCAAATCATCAAGTGCTCTGTTAAAGATTTTCTTTGTCCTTCAGTTGAAGCTGGCTCTTTACAGTTATACAGTATAAACAATCATTTTGAATTCCACATTATGTTATCAGTCTTGTTTCTTTATTTTTCTAGTAAAATAAAGTGTGGAAAAAATGACATTTGATGCTCTACCTCATCATAGATACCTTTTCAGTGTATTTAGAATTCCTGTTCAGATTGCCTGCATTATGTTTGTATAACACTCAGAGCCTCTGGGCAATAATATATGAAGTCTGACAGTGCTGGTATTTAGAAAATACATTAGTAACCTATAACTAAATTGTAAGAGAAATAATATTGTTATAATGCAAAGATTAAAATAAAAATGTAAGCTTGGTATAAGGATATACAGTTATAATCTGAGAATTCCAATGTGCTGAGGTAGAAATGTCAAGGATGCCAGCCTGGTTTATACAGTGAGTTCTAAGCCAACCTCTCTACATAGTGAGATCTTGCTTTTTCTTTGAAACAAAAGAGTATTTTTATAAGTGTTTAAAAGAAAAACACCTATGATATACAAGCTCGTAATGTGAGCAGCAGGTAGCAACAGCAGAATGAAAGAAAGGTTAAAAAAAAACGTGTTTGAAGCAGGCATGGAGGTCAGACACATGACATGACTAGATGGGAGATTTAAAAAGAGTGTAACAGAGCCCAGTATGTTAATGAAACACAAAATGTTGTTAAGGGAAACACATTTAGAAAAGCAATATAAAGAATAACGGAAAAGATACTCTTTTCTGAGTACTAGTTGGCAGGTAAATGAACCTGCATGACTGTAGTTCATTAAGCTACTAGAGGCAGTGATGGTGGGAGGAATAAGTACATTATCTCACTGAAGGACTAATTATTCTGCCTATATGTTCAGCAAGGATTTAGATGAGTCTACCTTTGGCCAGGTAATTGATCTGGACCAGTTGCATGTTAGGTCTTCACCCAGCCATTTTCTACTACTATAAAATTCACCTTACTGAAGAGAAAACCTGCAAATCATTTAGGAACCAGATCGGGAATCAGACCCTTCATATACTTTTGACATTTCTGACACCTGACATAGATGCTTCCAAGAGGCCAAAGAATACTTGTGGCCTTTAATCAAGAAAGTAACTGGACACTTTTCCTTCAGGTAGTTAATTACCTAGTTAATTTCTGCATTGTTTTTCCTCATTCTTTATAGTAAAGAGGTGATTCTTATGGCCATTAAAAACTCAGTCAGTGACTGTTCTGGCTTCTTATAATTGCAAAGGATAGGGCAGTTATAGTACACTCCAAGGGACACATTGAAAAGAACACAGAAGTATATCCGTGATTTTATTTTTATAATTGCTAGATGTATGGAGTAAAGGAAATGAGGAACTAAATATAAAAGTTTTTTTTTCTTTGCATTACTAGTCCTAGAAAGGGAACCAGAAATAAAAACAGATGTTTGTTTGTTTGAGGTAGGGTTTCTCTGTGTAGCCTTGGATGCCCTGGACTCGAATTGTAGAATGCACTGGCCTCGAACTCACAGAGATCTGCTTGCATCTGCCTCCTTGAATGCTGGGATTAAAAGCATGCACCACCACGCTCGGCTAAGAGGATATTTTTAAGTGTCCAAATAAAAACCCATCAGAAACTCTTGATGGGCTCAGAATGGAACTTTTGTATGAAGAACCTCCTTATTTGCTCCCTTGGAGGTCTTGTCTTAAGAAAATAGAAAAGGCTAGCTACTCATGGTAACAAACATTCACAAAGAACTTTGAGAGCCAAATGGTTTAAATTTTATTTCCATTTCATAACTGTTATCTTCTTATTTTTCTCTCAAATATGCTTCACATTTCAAAAACTAATAATTATTATAGGTATATTATTTGTTTTTAGTTTGCCATTCCAAGATAAATTTTAGATGTCACCCTGGTGGAAAATAAATTTTAGGGAATCAATAAGCTTTGTAGAAAGAATATGCTTGTAAATTCATGTTGACTTCCTACTGAGAAGTACTGACAAGCCAAGAAGTCCAAATATCTTTGTCTTAACCAAATGAAATATGTAACTAATACTTTCATTGCTGAATTTTTGAAGACTATAAAAATCATTAAGTTAAAATTATAGCTGGGCGTGGTGGCTCACGCCTTTAATCTCAGCACTCTGGAGGCAGATGCAGGAGAGGCCAGCCTAGTCTCCAAAGCAAGTCTAGGACAGCCAAGGCTATACAGGGAAACCCTGTCTCAAAAAACCAAAAAGAAAAAAACAAAAAGATTATATGTGAGAAGACACTAATTCCAAACTGCAACATTCAAATACATTGTCTCTATATAACTATCATATGGCTCTTGCTGCTGTAACATTCCTAAACAATAAATAACAATTTGATCTAAAGGATGTCATGGAGTTCTGAAGTAGCAATGCGTTTTGGTCGAATTTTCATTCAGGGTCAATACTTCCCTATCTGAAGAAGCCCCAGTGGTGAATGTAAAAAAATAATAAATATGTTTTTGAGATTGCAGTCCAAAAATGTTATTTCTAGGGGCCTAAAGCACTATATCAGCTTTCGTGTCACAGAACATATGAGTCTACCTCCTGACATCTGCAGATATTACTCATTATGCAATTTAATCTTTAATGGGAAACTCACAGAGGTTCAGAATATATTAGTGGTCAGCTACTTATGCCTGTAAATAGAGTAATGTTCTCCTAGCCTTGTGAGTTTGGCCATCTTATGAAAAATTATTTAACCCTTCTGTGGTAGTATTGAAGTACCAAGGCTTTAAAGAAATGACTAGGATGACGCTCAGATGACTCTTTATTTTATAGATACTGAAACTTAAATATTATGAAAACTTTACAATACACTAAAGCTTATTGTTTTAAACTCTTAAAAAATATATATTTTATGATATATATCATATAAATATATTTTCCTTAGCTCATATACCATACAAATATGTTGCTAGCCCAGTAAATAGTGAAAGCTTCAGATATACCTATGGCTTTTATGAATGCACAAGTGTGTACACACACATACACACACACACACATACACACACACACACATACACACACACACACGCACACACATACACACACATACACATGCCTTTCCCAATAATGTGTAAAGCCTCATTCTATCTAATAAACGTGTCAGATCTGGAAAAAGTGCCTTACAGGCTTGCCTATAACCTGATAATGTGGAGGCACTTCCTTGTTAGAAGTTCCTTCTTCTCATATGACTTTAACTTGTCTCAAGTTGACATAAAACTGTCTAGCACACCAAGTAACTTTCAAAATGACATGCACTATCAATGTAGCCCTTAGCTGCCTTTCAGGGATCAAGGGTGAGCCTTTACTGCTAAAGACACTGCAGTGACACCAAGTTTGATGATTTGAGTTATATCTTAACTGAAATTCCCTACCCTTCAGTCTAGCCTCTGTGGTACCATAAAATCATATTCAAGCTGTCAAGTGAGTGAAACAAACAGCACTTGCAACTGCAATGTCTATAAACCGTAACAATATCCAGCATGGAAAGATACCACTGTAGGTGCAATAAGTAGTATTCACATATCAGTTGCAAACAACTAGACTTAAGACACACAAATGGAGAGAAGTAATGCCTACTACTGGAAATCTACAGGCTCCTTAACATAGGGATGTCATAAACTTTAGAAATGAATCTACTTCTATACCCTTGTTATACTAGCATAATTTCTTACTACATCCCAAATCTCATCACCACATTCACAGAAAAGAGTAGCTATCACCTCTTTCCAAAGAAATCATTCTTTTATGGCAAACGCAAGTCATCATGGAAAAACACACTGGATGCAGTGCAGAAATCAACAGATCGTGTGTTGCTCAGACCAAATGGATATACCGATATCATATCTCCTTCATCTATGACTCAGGGAACATTGCAGAACAGGGAGACAGAAAGGTTGTAACAGAGAATACTAGGAAGTGTGTGTGTGTGTGTGTGTGTGTGTGTGTGTGTGTGTGTGTGTAACAGCTTCTTCTAGACATAGCTTCATAAACAATTTGGAACAATGTTACTACAGATAGACTTGTTTATATGGAAGGGGAAATTTTCTTGGGTCCGACACTACACAAAGGACTACAGGCAAATAGGGACTGCCAGAAGAAAGAGAATTAGCCTGTTCCAAAGATGCAGCCCAAAGGATGAAGTTGTCCAATACAAAATGGCCAACTCTTAAACCATATACACACAAGTCTCAAAAACAGACTGAAGGATGTATGAATATATTTCGGCATATACACAGTCTCTTACTCTCACTCTGCATAATTATGCAATAGCAGCTGTTCTTAAAGAATTCTGTATTAATGTAATTCATGAAATCATACTCTGGAATGTATAATAATACCTCATTATCAAATAGAATCCATATATTCAAATATATACATAGGGGTTCATACATATTGCTAGGCCTGGACAGGTAAAATTACACATGTAAGTTACATGAAGAAACTCAAATTCACATGCCTTCTGTGATCACCTGAGGAAGGCATTTCTGTGAGGTACTGAGTAGATTAGCTTGGTCTGTGAGCATGTTTAAAAAGACCCAATAGTATAGCCAGCACTATTTCAGGGTCTGAATCTAGAACTGAATGAAAAACATAAGAATATATATAAAATGCAGCAAGCCTTGTATCAAGTTCCAGCTTCTGTGACATCCTTGATGATAGCCTGGAATTGCGGACTAAAATAAACTATTTTTCCCATGAGTTCTTTTTGCTATATTTTATCATAGTAACATAAAAAGAAACTGAGATACCCCCACAACTTCTTTTCTCTTATGACTATTCAGCAGAAGAAAGTCTATTGCTCTGGTTTTGTTGTTTTGCTTTTAATTCATAGATGTGTGAATGCTTATATGTATGGGGGCATGCATGTTTGTAGAAGACAAAGGATGAACTCAGGTGACCAGCAAGAAGGCTGTCTACCCACATCTTTACAACACTGACTTCCATTGACCTAGAGCTCATTAATTAAGTTGGCTAGTATGCCCAGATTCCCTTTTGTCCCTACCTCTCCATCATTGGGATTTTGAGAGCACACCCCAGCGTTTTATGTAGATTTTGAATATCAAAGTCTGATCCTTTATTTGTCTCAGGAAATGATTCAGTGACTAAGAATGCTTGATCTTTTCAGAGAGGACCTGAAGTAATTAAATTAATTAAATGTTAAAATTTTATTTACTTTTAGATATTATAATATATCAATTCCTCTTCCATTTCCTCCCTCTAAGTCCTTCTATATTACCCCAGTTGATTGCTTTCAAACTCAATGTTTCTTTTTCATTAGATATTATATATTTTTATCCTAAACGATGCATACAGCCTGCTCACTGTGTATAATGTTACATATATATGTGTGTGTGTGTGTGTGTGTGTGTGTGTGTATGTGTGTGTGTTTTTTCAGTGCTAATGACCTTGCAAAAGAAGTACTTAATAACTTAATAACTGTACAATGCCCCTGGCTCAACTTTCTACTTACAGATGGTTCTGTAGGATATGTATGTCATACACAAAAGTATACAGCCTTGGCAGTATATTAACTTTTTCAGACATCCTTAAAATAGTTGTGAAGAAAAATTTGCCAATAAACATAAGTTGGAATAGCATCTAATTGTGTACTTTTAATGGAAGGATAAGTGGCCATATGTAGGATTATACATCAATTTATGGTATACAGCCAGTAGATTTGTCACATGTCTGTTGAGAAATCTAGCTGATAAATTAACAGTCTACCATTACCAGAAAGCCATGAGCTCTGTGCAAAAGGGAGGACTTTCTTTCTCAGTAGGGCTCCCTCTTTTCTACCTGATGTGAAAAGCTGAATCCACACATCCTCTCGCTGAGGAATGTCAACTAGTCCTTAGGGAAATTACAGGTCCTATCCCATTTCTCCTGGTAGAACCTGTTCAGCAAGCACCTGGGACTCCTGGAATGCCTCCCCATTAAAATGAGGCAACTCCACACCTTAAGCTCCAAACCAGTGACCTTTGCCCACCCTGGAAATTTCCACCCACTCCCCAAAATTCTATTTAATCCTATTTCACCACCCCCAAAATTTGATCTGCCACCTGCAGCTGATCTCAGAAGGCCATTTTCATCTTGCTCAAGGCCCTCAAGTCCAAGTCCCTGCCTTTTTGTCCTCTGGGACTGATGGCCATGATACCTCACCTCCCAGGGGTTCAGGTGGGGGCAAAGAGAGCCACGGTCGTCAAGAACAGGGATTACATAAGATTAGAATGTTGGTAGAAAATAAATTTGAGGAAAAGATATACAGTAGGCCAATCTAAATAAAAATTTTTAAAAATATATATTCTATGAAATTAATCACCAAAGAATGCCCTTGTCATAAGAGAAGTTTAGTAAATATGTAAGGAAAATAATGTACAATACTACAATTCACTCATTCTATGGATATTAGTTGATATCAGCAAACCTATTTCTTCAACTGTCTTTTTATACTTTTTCATCCAATGAGCTTATGTACAATGTTGTCATGATATCATGGATGGAAATAAGGTAAATGCTTAACAAAGTTTAGCCTAGCTAAGTAAGACTTGAGTGCAAAATAGGCCAACAACAGAGACAAACTTTCACCATTCTCTAAAACTATGCCACAGGTAACTAGTAGCAAATTAAACACATATACCACTTCTATCATGGACGTAACCAGATTTTTACCTTATTAAAAGAAATATTCAGGCTACATTATGATTATAGTGTTTCTGCACAAAATATCAAAGATGATCTTAAATATTTCAGCATCATGGAATTCTATACAACATTGATTCATATAAAAGAACCCACTTGACACCAAAAAGAAAACACACCCATCTTACTATTCTTCCAATAATTCTGAAGCTTCCTGCTTGACTTTATTGTGTATTGATCTTTTGATTATATAGTTGCAATATAAATTAGGTGGCAGCACATTGTAGGTTTAGAGCTAGCAACTTCTAAACTGTGTAGGCTCTGAATTAATATTAATCATATGATACTATTTCTTCCCTAACAATATCATGGTTTCCAAAATTAAAGAACAATAATTATCATTATGGGAATTCACCCACTAGCAAATATTTTCTTCCTTATTCTACAAGTTTATACTTGGCTCAACTAACAACATTAACACCAAAGGGAGGAATCTTCCCATCAGGAAAGAACACACTACTGCATTGAACATGAAGTTGATTTTTTCCTTAGCCACTTTGAATTACACTGGGCTATGTGAATTAGTTTTAGTTAAAGAAGAGAATGATGTTCTGATTGGACAAACTGAAAATTGAGATACTACTTCAAAATGAGAAGAAAAAGATTATGTCGAGAAAAAAGGAAACCCATTAAAAGAACTCTAACTTTCACCAGCTTGTCTTATGACTAATGTAGATCGAACTCTATGGCAATCAAACGCCTATGTCATAGTCAATGCTTTTTTTGCTATGAAGAGCTATTATGACCACTGCTACTTTTATAAAGGAATGCATTTAATTGGGCCTTGCTTACAGTTTCAGAGGTTTGGTCTATTGTTGTAATTGTGGCTCACATATAGGTATGGCGCTGTAGAAGTAGCAGAGTTCTATAGCTGGATCCACAGACAACATGAAGAGAAAGACTCTAGGTCTGCCTTAGGTTTCTAAAACATCAAACCCCACCCCTAGTGACACACTTCCTCCAACAAGGCCATTCCAACTAATACCTCCCAAGTAGTGCCATTCCTTGATGATTAACCATTCATACATGAGCCTATTGGGATGATTCCCATTTGAACCACGAGAACTCATCAGACTACTAATGACCCAAATCTTTCAGAAAGAAATGTTTGACTCAATCCACTAGATAAAAAATTGCATCTAGCTGTGGTATTTTCTTTCTGTGTAAAGCTGTTGCAAATAGCATCTATGGTATAACCCTTTTCTGAAGTGATTATGATTCTCATGAATAATACTATTTATCTTTGTGTATTTTGTCTACAATTCCCATATAAAATAATATAAAATGTATTAACTTATATAATGCATTCCTGTATTGATTTTCATAAAGGAATTTAAATTATGGAACATGAAGAAAAAAGTAAAAAGAAACTTAAAACTTTCTGTCTCCTGTTATGATTTGGATATAGTTTTCCAACAGTTCATATGTTAAAGTTTTGGTCCTAGTGTTAGTGTTGGTGGGTAATAGGGCTCTTTAATATTACAGTTCATTAATAACTTATTGGGATATTTGAGGGCACTACCCTTAAAAGTGTCTAAGCTCTCTCATAAGCAATACTTTTGTCTGCTTTAAAGCCAGTTATTTTAAGAATGAGCCTGACTGCCATCTTTTTTCCTGTCTGATGGTATAATCTCTCCCTTACATATATATTGTTGTCTTTGTGGAGAAATAAACATCAAATATTCATTAAAACCAAGCAAATGCCAATGCCATTACACTTGATCACTCAGGACTATGAGGAAAAATAAATTTACTTTCTTTATAAAGTATTCCACTTTCATAATAGTGATTAAAATGTACAAATGACCTTCTGATTTAGGGAAAGTACCCATGTGCTTTCTGTTTACACAGTATTGCTGTATTATAAGAGATAGTACCATGATTATATTTTCCTTATTTTGAAATGCTTTAAAGAGACACATGATTTAAATTTGTAAAGGCATCATTTTGGGATAGTTATACTTTTTCTGTCAACATGTTTGAATATGGGATACTTAGATATCTATTTACTCATTTTGTCGTTGTCTGATTAGCCAAACATCCATCTTGAGGCATCCATCTGCATCCCCTTGTAAAAGATGATTCCAGATTGGGTTGTTTACTCTCTGTACCTCCTAATGGCAGAACACAGAATGTCAGAAGACCCTATCCTGAGTATCCAGTTGCTCTCTTATAATCTATTGTATACAACTCTGCCTTAACTGCACATGGCTTCAGAGAGGAGATAGCATTTAGTCTGAGGAAGACTAGAGGAACAGTGTTCTAGCTATGTGGCTACAGAAAAGTCCACATCCCTACTAGGTAAGATTTTTAGGTGTAGACTATAGGAGGAGGAATATGTAAAACTCTATAAATCTTCCCTTACCTATGATCTATAAGAGAGTACATGGTTTCCTAGAGTGAACTTCAGCAAAATCACTTCTCAGTTTTTCATTAGCATCTTGGTGAAAGAAGTAAATATTGCACATGTCTTCCCCTGTAAAGGAATTTTAGAAGAACTTAGCATGCTTAGAAGAATATGATAAAACTGAGGATGAGTTGGGAGATAGAAATGTTATGCATTCCATGGGAAATGAGATATATAGATGTACAGAAGCTTGAGGTAAGGTGGTGTTTGTAGAAGAAATTTTGTCATTATAGGGCTGGTAAGGATAGTAACCAGGGCATGGAGAGTACAGAAAGTAGTGAGGCATGTAACTAAGGTGTGACCACTGAGGCAGAAGCTATAAGAGAAATCCCAGGTGGTTTAGCGTGCCATTCTTGATGGATGGGATCAGTCTTTGGACTATGAAGAAGCTTTGAGAACTGCCAAAGGCCTACAGCAAATAATTACACACTGTGTGAGTTGTATATATCAGAGATGGAGGTGTCAGCAAGCAGCTGCATAGGCAACTTGGCTGCTGCTGTGTTTCATAAGAAATCTCTCTGAGTCCAAGGGAAAAAGCCTAGAGGGAGACTATAGTTATAAGGGAAGAATTGAAGTGAGAAAAGGATAAGGGAGTAAGAGATTTTGCATTTGTCTCTGACCTGCCAGGTAAACTGTATAAAAGACATAGAATTGATATGACATCCAGTTCCACTTCTCTTACATCTAGGAGGTCAAAGGGAGACAAGGCCCAAAATCAGACAAGTAATATGAGCAATTCATGGGACACCAAAACCTGGAAAATTCTGGAGAGAGGCAAAGAGGCAGAAGGAAGGTTGTAACCTAGAAATGACTTCATGTATCCCAATTGTCTGATCATTAATAAAGAGAAAGCCTATGAGCCAGCACACTGGTAAAGGCTTTAATAATAATCTGGTGCATGAAACTAGGGGAATTAGGGGGCACCAGAGTTCATGTCAGAGTCAGCCACAGCTCTCCACAAATTGTGGAGAATGTGTTGTCCATTGGCTAGATCTGAATAAGAGTTTTAGGTTTACTGCATGTGTTATCCTTGGTCGGTACAGTAGTTTGAGCAGAGCCCCCCCTTGGTCCAGATCCACCAGCCTTGATGGTCTTTGTGTAGGTTTCTAGGACATTCTGGATCCTTCTATTTTCCCATTCTCCCTTACCTCTCTTACCTGGAGTCCCAAAAGTAAGTCCCAATCTCCTGCTAAGTGAAAACTTTCAGGGTAGTGGTGACACTCAGAGGAAGAGTAAGCAGGCTACCAGGATGAGACCTGATAGGCTGTGATCATATGGTGGAGGGAGGAGGTCCCCTTCTGTCACAGACTTAGGGGAGGAGAATGAGGTGAAATAAGGAAGAGGGAGGGGGGAATGGGAAGATACAAGTGAAGGTATAACAATTGAGATATAATCTGAATATACTTGAATAATTAAAAAAGGGAAAAAAAGAAACTTTGGTAATTAGAGAATGTTCAAATTTATAACCATGAGCTAGGGCAAGAAACTATGGTAATTTGAGAAAGTTCCGAATCAGAACTCTTGCACCTAGGGAAGACTTTAAACCAATAAATAAAGGAGACTCTTGCAACTTGACTTGTGAGGCTATATGATATGGATGAAGATGGAATAAGCTTGAAAATTGCAGAAACAGAAGAAGTGAGCTTTCTGTATTCAAAAAGAGAATATTCTGGAATTGCATACCCTACTAGGATACATCCTGATGAATACTTATAGAGAAAAGTCAACTGAGGATGTGAAAGATAAAAATGGCTATTGGGAGATAGTAAGTTGGCAGGCTATAAAGTTAACCACCCTCAAGGGCAGTAAATAACAAACAATATAGGCACCCTGGCTATTAGGATACAAATATGGAAACCATCCAACAGCCAGAAAAGATGGAGATCATCCACCCATTTAGGCTTAGATTTTTCAAAACTTACTTTATTTAGGGTACTTAAATGCTGCTACTTCCCTTCTAACCCACCAAACAGATGTAGAGGAGAAAGATGGTTCATAGAAAAAAGAGGTGGTGGACCTGTTTTGAAGTACTTCCTTAGGGCAATTCCATTCTTCATTGTCAGTATAACAGTAGTCCAGTCCAATTGCAACCACCAAACGGCAACACAAAACAGTAGTAGTGGCACAATCCACCAGAAACAGCAAGGCTCTGCCAACACAGCATGAGTCAGTGGAAGCAGGCAGAATCAGCCTGAATACGATGAGAATTTCTCTGGTGCTTTTCTCTTTCTGACGTGAAGACCAGAGAAGACCAGCAAAGCATTGCATGGCATAGCAAAATGTCATCTCACTGTATGTGAGGTTCTATTTATCTTCTTTGTAAACCTCATGGGCTCTCTCACATGTCTGTTTTCAGCAAAACTTCACATGCCCTTTTGCAAGACAGCCTTCAAAAACAATCACATGGCACAGTTGAGTTTTTAAAGAAATCAGAAACTTCTGCATACTTGCTGCAAGATATTTGGTCACACTGTGAACCCTGAGATTGTGTATTATAAAAATCTATTTCTAGTTGTGGTGTAGCTCATCCCTGGCACACACATTTCATCCAAGAGCTTTGTTTATTGTGAAAAGTGGTTGTGGTGTGACTTAGCCCTGGCACACACCTTGAATCCAAGAGATTTCTATAAATGGGAATTAATAAAGTTGACCCTAGATCAGGAAGCAGAGCAAGCAACCAGATGACAAAGAGTAACATGGGAAAAAAGCATAGAGTGAGAGGAAGTCCAGAGGACAGACAGAGATGTACAGGAAGTAGAAAGGAAGGATATTCAGTTTGAAGGGCTTTTATCAGTATGGAAAAAGGGGAGGAAGGCATAGTTGCTCACGCCTTTAATCCCAGCATTTTAGAGGCAGAGGCAGATAGATCACTGTGAGTTCGTGGTCTACAAAGTGAGTCTAGAAGAGCCAAGGCTACACAGAAATACCCTATTTCAAAAAACAAACAAGACAGTATGGAGGAGAGAGTGCTTTTTCCTTCTGAGACATTGGCTGAGTAGGAAGGTCAGCTGGGTGCTTTCTCTGCCACTCTGAACTAGCAGGCTTTCATATCAGTATCTAGCTCCTGAGCCTTTATTAAAGCTACAATAAAATATTTGGGATTTTGTTTTTAAAAACAGTATGCATCTAGCCCACAGCCATTGCAACAGTGGAGTGTGGCAAATAAAAAACCCAGATGGCACCTGTAGAATAAGAGTTCAATACAGGAAGCTGAATAAGTTAGTGTCTTCCATTCATGCTGCTGTCCTCAGAATCGCTCTTCTAACTGAACAATTGGTGCAGGTAATGGAGTTGTTCCTTGTAGCAATGGAGTTTACTAAACAATGGTTTAAACTTAGTTCTGTTCCTGCTGCCTGTGGATCCAGATGTAGGATTCTCAGCTACCTCCCCAGGACCACATCTGGTTGATCAGTGGAGTTGAATAAAAAAACCATAAATAAACCCTCATAGTTATGGATAATTTATTTTTGACAAAGGATCCAAAACCATACCATGGAAAGAAGAAAGCATCTTCAACAAATGGTGCTAGTCTACAGTATGTCTACATGTAAAAATGCAAGTAGATTAATATTTATTACTCTGTACAAAATCCAAGTCCAAGTGGATCAAAGACCACAACATAAAACCAAATACACTAAATTTATTAGAAAAGAAAGTGGGGAAGAGCCATGAACTCATTGGCAGAGGAGACAACTTCCTGAAAAGAACACCAACAGCTCAGGCACTAAGATAAAAATAATTAATAAATGGGACATCTTGAAAATGAAAAAGCTTATGTAAGGCAAAATACACTCTCAGTAGAATCAAATGGCAGTCTACATATTGGGGAAAAAGCTTAACCAATCCTACATCTGACAAAAGGCTAATATCCAAAGTATATAAAGAAATTAAAAACCCAAAACCCACTAACAAACCAAATAATCCAATTGAAAATGAGGTATGAATATAAACAGAGAATTGTCTACAGAGTTATCTTGAATGGCTGAGAAATAGTTTAAGAAATGTTCAAACATCCTTAGTCATCAGAGAAATGCAAATCAAATCAGAATGGCTGGCAAGGATGTGAAGAAAAGGGCATACTACTCCATTGTTGGTGGGAGTACAAACTTGTGGAACCACTTTGGAAATCAATCTGAATGTTTCTTAGAAATTTTGGAATACCTCTACCTCAAGACACAACTACACCACTCTTGGATATATACCCAAAAGATGCTCCATCATACCACAATAACTCTTGCTCAACTATGTTCATAGCAGCTTTATTCTTAGCCAGAATCTAAGATCAACCTAGATGTCTATAAACTGAAGTATGGATAAAGAAAATATGGTATATATACACAATGGAATAATATTCAGTTATTCAAAACAAGGAAATTGTGAAATTTGCAGATAAATGGATGGAACGAGAAAGGATCATCCTGAAACAGGTAATGTGGATCCAGAAAGACACAAATGGTATATACACACTCCAGTAAATAAATAATGCATATATATTCAAACATATATAACTGCATATTTATATGTCTGAAATATGATTAGAGAATGTCAATAGGTTTTGTTTGCCTAGACTGTCCAAACTTACTACATGCGAAAGTAACTAATTTATTATACTTATGTACTTTTATGTGTTCCTGTATGTTCAATTAGTAACTTTTATATAAACCTTTAAACGTAGACATTGTTCTCTCTTTTTAGTTTTCTAGAACATAATTTATACGAGAGTAGATTTGTAATAAGTAGCATAGTTTTTATTCAAAATAATTTCATTACCCTGTATTATAATTTATTCTATGCCATAATAATAGATTTTTTTTGGTTTTGAAGTTTTAGTAAGCATAGTTGGAAATAGAAAATGCAAACAGACATCTAAATATACAAATAATTGGGCATTACACCTGACAGAATGGTCTTAAGAGAATGCTTCATAAAAGTAGTGTATATGTTATGTGTATTGAGCCTTAACTTATTACTAACAGTTAATAATGTAGGGAAAAGGTAACTAGTGATTTCAGGCACACACTCTAAGAAGATATCTTGAGCCAAAACACAGAGAAAAGTAACAAACTTGTTTTTCTCTTTTTTCTTTTTCTTTTTTTTTTTTTAGGCAAGATACAAATATAGAAAATTCAAGAAAAACACAGAACAAAGGATAATAATTTTTAACTAAATGTGGCTAAAATGAATTAGCAATAATTCTTGAAGAATGCTGTTGTTGAAGAATTCCTTTGAATTGAGCTAGTTCATTCTTGATGGAGGTTCCTGTGACATATGAAGTTAACAGCTGGACCTCTTGAAACTTAATAATTAAAAAAGTCTTACACAAATTTATACAAGTAACATGGTTTTGTAGGGAAAGATGACTGTTTAACCTGTAGGTAGTTTTATAGATGAGTTTTTTTGATTTAGGACTCATGCTGGGATGGATTTTTTGGTGACATGGCCACATTTGAATTACCAATGCTTCTTATTCATACTCATATAGAAATTCCAATTAACTTACTGGTTCAAGAAGTTGATTTAAGTGGAATTATTACTTTCTTCTGTCTTTACTTCCCCATCTAGAATGAGTAGACATTTGTTCACATTTATCCAGAAAAAGACATACAACACAAATGGCTAGTTCTGTTTTGTCTCCTCTTTCTTAACATACTATGCCTATGTTGATACTTTATAAATGTCACATTTTTACAATTGAGAAATTTTATGAGGCTTTAGCTATGGTTGAGTTGGCAAATCATGATAATCGTCCCTAACACCCATATGAAAATATTGTCATGGTAAGAAGCTATGGAGATTTGTGGTGCCTAGACCAGCCTATCCAGTTTAGCTAATTTGGTGAAATAGAGGCCCACTGAGAGACCATGTATCAGAAATTAAGATAAAGAATAATTGATAAAGATATCAATGTCAAACTCTTGCCTACACTCGTACACACACACACACACACACACACACACACACACACACACACACTGGGTACATGCTTCGTAAAATACACAAAAGAGTTTAGTATAGTCTAAAAAGCAATGATACTTAAAATACAATCTGATTCCATAATATGTAATGTGTGTGTGTGTGTGTGTGTGTGTGTGTGTGTGCCTGTACACGTGCATGTGTGTGTCAAGAAAGTTGGAGTAAAAAACTTTATAATTCCCAAGGTTGCTCAAGGACGCTCAATATCTCCATTGGGAATTATCACTCTGATCTATGTTTAAAAACTGAATCCTGAAAACTTTTCAATTATCGGGCATGCATCTGATATCCACATATAATTGTGGCACGGTTGCTCCTCCCAGAATATGTAAATGTATATGAAAAAGGAGATTAATCCCATAATGGATAAAATATATTTTGTAAAGATTAAAGAGGACTGCTAAATTATAAAAAGTAATAAATTGTGGAACTTAAAGGAATTTATAGATGTTGTGTTATTTCACTTATAAAACTTATTCTCCTATATTATGCATTTTTTTCAATATCTGTGATAATTTAATATGTGAAATTAACTACTAATATTATTTTTCTTTTATTCAAACTCCTACTTAGTTATTATTGTGGAGATACTTTTTTACATGTAGTTAAATATTTAACTTTGTAGACTTTAGGTACAGCAGCTCAACCTCCCTATTGTGTGAGGACCTCATTCATTTAGACAGAAGAAGGAGCTGTCTTAATATAAGTTTTGACACAAAGACAACAAAGTAAATCCTTGCTGGAATTGTAGGCTTAACAGCATAATCAGAAGCTCTAGGTCTTGACTAGCTCCATACACATACTTACAAATGTATCAATTTCCTATTCTTATTTTTTGAAAAAATCATGACTAATACAAATACAAATTTTGGTACTGAAAATAGTTCTAGAGAAAGTGAAAGCACAAGGACTTATAATGTCTTAGCTTCCTGAGTAGCTGGGACTGTAAGCAAGTGCTACTGCAGCTGCAAGAAAAACATTAAAAATAACTTCTTTGGCCGACCTGTGCTTACGACCGCGGTGGGAGCCCTCACAGGGCAATGGCTCCACTGGCCACTGGGACCGAGGTGAGGGGAAGGCAGACTTTAATGCCAAAAGGAAAAAGAAGGTGTCAGAGATACAGCAGGCTCTGAACAGTGATCCTACCGACGTGGCTGCCCTCCGACGAATGGCCATCAGTGAGGGAGGCCTCCTCACTGATGAGATCAGGTGCCAAGTGTGGCCCAAGCTCCTCAATGTCAGCACCAGTGAGCCACCGCCTGTGTCAAGGAAGGATCTCCGACACTTGAGCAAGGACTACCAGCAAGTGCTGCTGGACATCAGGGGGTCTCTTCAGTGCTTCCCTCCCGGCATGCCAGATGAGCAGAGAGAAGGACTCTAGGAAGAACTGATCGACATCATCCTCGTCATCTTGGACTACAACCCTCAGCTCCACTACTACCAGGGCTACCATGACATCGTGGTCATTTTTCTGCTGGTGATGGGCGAGAAGCTGGCAACATCCCTGGTAGAAAAATTGTCTACCCATCATCTCAGGGATTTCATGGGTCCCACAATGGACAATACCAAGCACATCCTAAATTGTCTGATGCCCATCATTGACCAAGTGAGCCCAGAGCTCCATGACTTCAAGAAGAGTGCTGAGGTGGGGACCATCTTTGACCTCAGCTGGCTTATCACCTGGTTTGGACATGTCCTGTTGGACTTCAGGCACGTTGTCAGGTTATACGGCTTCTTCCTGGCCTGCCACCCGCTCATGCCCATTTCTCAAGCTTCTTTCATAGTTTCCTCATGTGAGAAGCTTTCGTGAGCTTCCGTTGGGTTAACATTTTTTTTTCTTTTTGGAAGGGAATAGAATCCAAAGCCTTGCACATGCAAAGCAAGTATTCTACCACTGAGCAGCCCCAGCTTTCTTTAGTAGTTTTTATTTTGAGACAGGGTCTACCTAAGTTTCCAGGTTGGTCTTGAACTTTTAATCCTCCTGCCTCTGCTCCAGATTGTCTGGGATGACAGGATTGCACCTGTGATATGTTCCCTGCTCAGTTTAGCCAAAGTTTGCTTTGTGAACAGCTCCATACCCCACAGTGCCACTTCCTGTCTCGTTTTCCTTATTTCCACTAATTACCCACCTTGGCCTGTCCTTTCCTTGTCTCTTCAGCTTCTGGTCTCAGGCTAAGAGTGCCCTTGGAAACTTGCTAGCATGTGGACAGGGTTTGGCAGGAACCCCACACCACCAGCCCCACTTCCCCCTGGGCTCCTCCAGGAGAGGTGCACGGGATTCATGGGATCACTCGGTCTTCCTGGGATGGCTTTATTAAAAGTGAAGCCAGGTGTGTTTTATAGTAACTGGCTTTAAAACAAAAGTGCCTTTTGCTGCTTTAGAATTAGTGCAGTGGGAAGCAATTGCGTGCTTCCAGTTTCCTGATCTTTCCTGGGCACCCTTCCCCAGTCCAGCCATGTTCCCACATATGTCCCCTGCCCATCCCCTCGTCTCCTGTGCCCGCTGTATGCAGTGGGACACGGCATGCTGGGCTGACACGAAGCCAGAGCACATAGTGTCCAGGCTGAATTACATAAAGCACTTTAACCAAGTCGAGCTGGAGTGGTAAGTATGCCTCCTTCCACACAGGAGCCCTGCCTGGGTGAGAATTCACCAGGATTAATTCAGGACAAAGAAGAATTTTCCAGGATCCAGAGTGCTAAGGTGACAAATACTGTCAGTCCAACACAGGCTTGTCATCTGTATCTCTAGCCTGCTTAAAGAGCTGTAAGAAGTGTGCTGGCTGAGGGGAGGGGTCCATGGGTCCAAGCCACAATTCTGCATCCAGGCAGGCAGGTGGCACTGGCTTCTTCTGAGATGAAGAGTGGCCTGTGCCCATAACAGGACTCCCCTGCCACTGAGAAGAAAGTGTTGTTAGTTTACCTTCAGGTATTTTCTTACTCTGTAAAAAAAAAGTATAGATGTTTTGTACAGAGCCCTATATGAAATAAACATCCATATGTGGTTCCTAAAAAAAAAAAAAAAAAAAATTCTTTGATCTTGGACCAGGGTTTCAGAAATTGATTTTCTATGTTTGCTGTGCAAGTTAGAAGTTAAAGTGGGAAGTACTACCATTGAATTAGGATGCATAAATATAATAAATAATTAGATACTAAGGAGGTAGGAGTCAAATGGTGGCTCATAAATGGAGAAGAACATAATATAGTCCATCAACATAGGCCATCAACGTAGGTAAAGAGATAAACATAGTAATAACTAGATGAATATGGTGTTTTTACAATTAAAACACTTTTAATGGTTAATTGGTTAATAAATTTTTACTTGCTCTCTTACATTATGAATATCAAAATAAAGCAAGTAAAAATATAACTTGGGTAGAAACAGAATGTTTTCCCAGTTGCCCTTTCTCCACATCCTCGCCAGCATGTGCTGTGACTTGAGTTTTTCATCTTAGCCATTCTGATGGATGTAAGATGGAATTCTCAGAGTCGTTTTGATTTACATTTCTCTGATGACTAAGGACATTTCGTATTTTTAAGTGTTTCTCAGCCATTCTATATTCCTCTCTTGAAAATTCTCTGTTTAGCACTGTACTCCAATTTTTAATTGGGTTGTTTGGTTTGGTGGTGTTTAATTTCTTGAGTTCTTTATATATTTTGGATATTAGCCCTTTGTCAGATGAAGGGTTGGTGAAGATCTTTTCCCAGCCTGTAGGCTTTCCTTTTGTTTGGTTGACAATGCCCTTTGAACTAGAGATGGTCATCCTGAGTGAGGTAACCCAGAACCAGAAAGACATGCATGGTATATACTCACTTGTAAGTGGATATCAGATCAACATAGATGTCCTCTGAGAGACTCCACTCAGAAGGGCATCAGGAGAGATGCTGGTATTCGCTGCTGGACTCCAGGTGAGAGTGATATGGAAGAATGGGGGAATGGAAGGACTCAGAGGTTTCAGGCGCCCCACAAGGAGACCATCAAAGCTGGTAGAGCTGGACCCAGAGGGGCCAGCACAAACTGTTGTACCAGCCAAGGACAATGCATGCAATAAACCTAGATCTAGTGGGTTCATTCTCCATAATTGTGGGGAGAGTAGGAACTGTCTCTGACATGAACTCTGATGCCCCAATTTGTTCACTTCCCCTTGGTGTGGAAGCCCGGCAGGAACACAGAGTAAGGGGAAGCAGACTATCTAGATGAGACCTGATAGGCTGTAGTCATATGGTGAGGGAAAAGGTCCCCTTCTGTCAGAAGTCTAGGGGAGGGGAATAGGGTAGGAAAGGGAGAGAAAGTGGGAATGGGAAGATACAAGTGAGGGAATAATAATAATAATAATAATAATAATAATAATAATAATAATAATAA
>OU015760.1:59425315-59436974 GCA_907169655.1 Acomys percivali
AGAAGAAGAAGAAGAAGAAGAAGAAGAAGAAGAAGAAGAAGAAGAAGGAGTGTACATGTAGTCAAATGATTTTTCTTGACCTCTATTACATTTCTAAAAATGATGTTTACTCAGATTTTTATGTTTAACTGGACTTTATTATATTCCTGATATAATTCTCAGTGAGTAACAATATTATTATCTTTCTATGCATGTTGCATAAAGTTCTTTGTTGTGGTAGCAAGGAAATTTACATTTATACTCATAAGTGGTATAGATCTGTGATGTCATTTTCATAACTTCTTAAGTATTTGAAATTAAAATATAATTATATCATTTCCCTTTCATCCTTCTAACCCTTACCATGTATATCCCATGCTATATTTCAAGTTCATGACCTCTTTTTCTTTAATTGTAGTTATAATCTATAAATAAAATCAGCTCCATCAATATAATGTTACTTGTATGTATACGGCTTCACAGCTGACAACTTTCTTTTGCACAACCAATATTTGTATGCCACTATACACACAAATATATGTACATATATGTGTACTTGCATAAACACATATATTAAAAATCCTACTGAGTTTATTTTTGTTATTTGTGTGTATAGGGTTTAAGGCCTGATAAATCAAATGTATTGGACAAACAATGAAGTCATCATTGCTGTGAGAAGATAATTATTTTTTTCTCAGAAGTCCTTAGTTGCCTATAATTCTGTGTCTAGTAGTGTGATACTGTGAAAATTTCTCTAGTCCATATTATCATGTACATTAAGATTACTACTATTTTAGTCTTGTTTATGCAGCCATTTCTATGAAAGACTATTTCAACATGCACCTCCTGATATTCTGCCTCTTACAGTCTTTTCACACTCTCGTCTGTCAAAGTTCCCTGAGTCATAAAAATGGAGCAGTGATGTATATCTATCCATTGGTAATAGGATACCCAAAGTATCTTCATCTCTGCATTGTGTTCAGTTTTCATGTCCTGAGATGTTTTCCCTTTGCTATAAATAGAGGCTTTTTTTTTTTAAAAATAAGAGGTGGTAGCTATACTTATCTATGAGTATAGGGTTAAATTTTAGAATCCAGTAAGGGATTATTATGGTCCAACAATATGGCAGTAGTAGATTCTCCATGACCTCACAAGCACTAGGAAGTCTCCTAGATTTCAAATACCAGGCATTATTTATCTCCTCTTATGTGGGCCTTAAATCTAATTAAACATTGATTTGTTACCAGAAATATGTAAATCACACTTACTGCATCTTTACAGATATCTAGTCATGCTGATAATTTTCATTGAGTGTAGATGTTGCAGCTACATTGGACACTTAAATTGCTTCCATCCCTGGGCAGGATACATAGCATTTATGGTACTATCTAATCTAGTCAATAGAAGGGGAGCTTTCAAGTAAGACCCATTTTGAATCCTTGATTTTTCATTTGACAAATTCATAATTCAATAATGAGCTATTTGCTCTCCATGAGTCTGTGCAATCACTAGAGATTTGTTTGCTGTCAATTTTGTCTTGCATTATGATCTGATAGGATAGTTATTTCAATTTCTCTCAGTTGGCTAACATTTGTCTATGACCAAGAATGTGATATATTTTAGAGAAGCTTCTGTGGGTTGCTGAGTTGAAACATAATTTTGGATGCTTGGGTAGAATATTCTGTAAAGATCTCTTGACTGTTTTATATATAATGTTATTTATTTGAGGTTATTTTCTGATTCTTTTTGTCCAGATGATATATTTTTTAAAGTGAGGTATTGAACTTAGGTACTAATAGTTGATTGATTAAAATATGTCTTTATTTTCAGTAGTACACTTTTTATGAAATTTGGTGCACTACAGTTTGGTGCATGTATATATTTTGGATAATAAATTGTCTTGGATAAGTTTTTTTCCTTAATTACAGTAAGGTATTCTTCTTTACTTCTTTTTAGGTTATAGTTTTAAGTGTATTTTGTTAGATAATAGGATAACAAAGTCTCCTTGGTTTCTGGTACCATTGGACTGGAATACATCTCTCTATTTTAAGGTGGTACCTATTTTTAAAGATGTCTTAGTTACTTATCTATTGCTGTGATAAGACACTATGTCCAATACAATGTATATAAGAAAGAGTTTTTGTGGGGCACATAGTTTCAAAGTGTTAGAATCCATGAACTTCATGATGAGAAACATGGTAACAGGTAGGCAGTCATGGATCTGTAGCAGTAGCTGAAATCTTGTATCTCCCTCTACAAGCATGTGTCAGAGAAAGCTAACTAGGCATAGAATGAGCGTGTATAATCTGAAAGCACATCCCCATTGACACACCTCCTTTAACACAGCCACACCTCTTAATCCTTTCCAAACATTTCCACTAACTGGGTACCAAGCATTCAAATAATATAAGCCCATGGATTGATTGTCATTCAAATCATCACACTATGCTTCCTGAGTAGCATGTAACATCACACCAAATCAAACAAACTTTGTCACTTAAAGCACATGGACATCAATATGTAATATTTTACTAGTCTTTACTAACTCAGTAACTGAAAATAAAGCACATGGACATCAATGTGTAGTATTTTACTAGTTTTTATTCCATGGCCAATACTGATTTCAGGTCTTCTAACTTTCATATCTTGTTAAAGGATAATTCTTATAGAATTCATTACATGTACCTTTTTTATAGTTTTAGTATAAATTCAAGGGAGCAAAGGCAACTATGAAAATATTTTAATCTGGTTCTTGTATCATATTGGACAATAGCTTGTTAAGATAAATGTGTCACATAGATATTTTCAGAATCAAAGGATATACATATATACATGACTGTCTAATATTAAATAGAGCAGTAACTGGATATTGGTCAAGTGATATATAAAGTAAAACATAGGCAGTAAATTGATTTCCCAAAATAATATTGTTACTGTATTTTAGGTAGATTTTTCAAAACGTATCTTTAAAGATTAACAAAAGAACAAAGTCAGCACTTGTGGAGGAAATGTGCTGCAGAAAAGTTTTATTGTTCGTTTGGTAGTGGTTTTTCTGAGACAGGGTTTCTCTGTGTAGCCCTGGCGGTCCTAGACTCACTTTGTAGACCAGGCTGGCCTGAAACTCACAGTGATCTGCCTGCCTCTACCTCATTGAGTGCTGGGATTACAGGCATGTGCCGCAGCACCTAACTCAAGGAAGTATTTTTAAATCAAACTTACTGTATTGTTTCCTTGTTGTAGGCAAATGCTAAAGTTGCTATAAACAAGGAAAGATGTGTTATTGTACAAGAGGAAAAAAAGTGAACTTTTTGTTTTAGGTGGATATTTGTTTAAATAAATGAAATTAGCATGATGATTGCAATTATAGTTAATATGTACAAATACTATCTGCATAGTTTATGTGAAAACATCCTGAGCATAATAAATATTTAATTTCTTTTATCTACATAACATTATTCATTAAATATCTATCACAGCATTGTATTATTGAAGAAATATCATAGTAGTATTAGAATATTTGTTTAGATATAAAGTTCTGAATTTGATTTGGCAAAAATGAATATAATATAAATAAAAATCTCTCATCTAATAGGGGGAATTATGGAAAATGCTAGATGTTTCAAAACAACAAGTTTTTAAATAGTTTTCTTAGTGAGAATAAATGCTTAATGGAGACATGAGGTGAACATGAGATGAATTTTTTTACTTCATTAAAACTCTATTTGAAAGATATGATCATGAATTTAAAATGTTTCCAATCTGTTATGTGATATTCAACCTTTAGTGGGTGGTATAATTAGTTGAAGTTATCAGGTGGTCTCTTATATTTTATAAAATTCAACAAAATAAATTTTCTAAGAACAATTTGAGGATGTAAAATATCAATAAATATACACAGTTCTGAGTTTTCATAAACACCAACCATTAGCAACAACTGTACATAGTTGTATCATAAAACTGAGGAAGTAGTAGAAAATCTTTAAATCTTTCTTCCTCACAAAACATTAATATTCTTCTTTGTCATAGCCAGTGACCTCTTTGAGTAAGAAGTTTAACAAAACAAACAAAAAAGACCATTTCTGTGACAATGGTTTGAATGATAAACATCAAAGAGAAACATTTCCTCATTCCCAGTTAGTCTTTTAGATTTATAAATAGTCATTTCACTCAAAACATGAAAAATATTTTATCATAGAGATGAAAATTATGAAACAATATTTAATGCATTTCCCTCAGTGTTGACTAATTATATATATTAAAATAATATTGAAGTATTTTTGTAAATATTTAAAACTAAACACAAATAATCACGATGACCTAAAATTAAGTGTGTAATAAATGTATAAATTAAAAAATTAATTTAAGTCTAAATGCAAGGTGGTTCCACAAGTAAGATACACTTAGAATTCAATAAACATTTTTATTTTCACAGATTAATGAAAAATGCATATTCAAGTAATAATTAGGACCTATAATAAAATTGAAACTATCTATTATAAACAAAGTAAAAATAATAAATTTATGCCAAGAGGGATAATTAAAGAAATGTTAAGTATGTTCTATTATAAATAAAATAATTCCTTCTTAAGCCATAATAACAATAAAAAACAGAAGTTTCCAAAATATGAATGGAAGGAAAAAATAATATTAAAAAAGGAAATGTTTTAGTTAACCTTTAGAAGTATAGAAATCAAAAAAGGAATAGTAACTAACCAATTGAACAAGATTATGAAGGAGAATAAATATAAACACTGAGTTTGTATGCTTGGTAAAACTTCAGAAATACTAAAAATTTACCAGTAAATTTCACAAACTCACATAAATTGTATATCTTCTTAAGATGTAGATGTTAATTTACTCACTCAAGTTTTAAAGAACTGTTATAGTTGCATATTAAGTAAATGCAATTTATGAAACTTAGAATAATTTAGGTGAAATATAATATGAAACACAATAAAACAATTTATCAAGCCTATGCCTCATATGAAAATTTACCATCATGTCAAAGGGAATATTATTTGATATGGGTTTTCTTTTGATTGATTTGGTTTTTAGATTCATTTATTTTTAATTCATTCATACCAGAGTTTTGTCTGTACATATGTATGTGCACCACATTTGTGCTTGGTGTCTACAGAGGACAAGAGCATATTCAACCCCCTGTATGTAAAGTTATTTACTCTTCTCCATTGCCATGTGGATGGTAAAAAATAAACAGAGGATAACGTAGTCATAACATCTGAACACTCTCTTCAGCCTGGTTTTATTTTTTGAAGTAAGGTTCTGTTAAATCATGAGCAGGAGCACTGCTATTTTAGGATAAATTGTTTCTTCAGTACCTATTATATTGGAAGACAAAACCTCATGATAAGTACCATATTTATTCTTTGAATGAGAGTGTCTCCCATGGCCTAATATGTTTAAGTGCTTGGTCTTCGGTTGAAGTCTCAGTTTGTGTGGGTTTAAGAGGTATGCCCTTGCTGAAGGAAGTATATCACTAGGGGAAGGTGTTGAGATTTCAAAGCTGTCAATCATTTTCAGTCTGTCTGTTTCCTGTTTATAGTTCAAAATTTGAGCCCTCAGCTTCCTGCTCCTTCTGTCCCCTTTGATCCAAAATCATGGACTCTATACTCTGGAACTGTAAGCTCCAGTAAACTCTTCCTTTTATAAGTTGCATTAGTCATGTTTTTTTTTCCTTTTAATCACAGCAATAGAAAGTAACTAATACAACATTTAAGGAAAATAAAACAAGTATTTTATCACTAATACTTAATATTCTTCTGGAAATTGCATCTAATGATAAAATAATAAAGGTGCAAGAAGGTGATTTTTGCAGCACGTTAATTACTCAAGTTTACACTGAAAATTTACTTTAAAATCTCAAATATTTGCACTTCCTTGATGACTAAAGACACTGAACATTTCCTTAAGTGCTTCTTGGTTATTATAGATTTCTTTGTTTAGCTGTGTGCCAGATTTTTTAATTGAGTTATTTGGTTTGTTGGTGTTTAATTTTTTGAGTTATTTATATATTTTGGATATTAGCCCTCTGTCAGATATAGATTTAGTGAAGATGTTTTCCCAAACTGTAGTCTGTTGTTTCATTCTATTGGCAGTGTCCTTTGCCTTACAAAAACTTTCAGTTTCATGATGTCCCATTTATTAATTGTTGATCTTAGAACCTGGGCTGTTTGTTTTCTTTTCAGGAAGTTGTCTTCTGTGCCAATGAGTTCAAGGCTATACCACACTGTATTTTCTGATAGATATAGTGCATCTGGATTAATGTTGAGGTCTTTGATCCACTTGGACTTTAGTTTTGTGAAGGGTGATGAATGTGGATCTGTTTGAATTTTTCTATATGTACATATCCAATTAGACCAATACCATTCATTTGCTGAAGGTGAATTTTTTCCATTGTATAATTTTGGTTTCTTTGTCAAAAATCAAGTGTCTATAGGTGCGAGTATTTATTTCTGAGTCTCCAAAATTTGATTCCATTGATCCTATTGTGATTTGAAGAGCTTTGGTGGTTCAGTAAGGCAGAGGTCCCCCTTTCCAAGGAATAGGGAAGGGGAAAGGTATAGAGGGTGGGACTGGGAGGAAAGTATGGAGGGGGCTACAGCCAGGATTGAAGTGAATAAATAAATAAACTAATAAAAACATATAAAAATAAAGAAATATTTGGAGACTACAAAAACTGTCCTAAGAGCCCTACAAGAGGACCATCAAAGCTGGCTGATCTGGACACAGGAGGTCTGCACAAACTGTCATAGCAACCAAGGACAATGCATACAAGGACAATGTAGACCCCCTATTCAGATCTATCCAATGGACAGCACATTCTCCACAATTGTGTGGAGATCTGGGACTAACTCTGACATGAACTCTGGTACCCATTATTTGACTACTTCCCCTTGATGGGCAGGCCTGATGGCAGTGAGAGGAAGGGTAAGCAGGCTACCAAGATGAGAATTGATAGGCTGTGATCATATGGTGGGGGAGTAGGTCCCCTTCTGTCACAGGTCTACAGCAGGGAATAGGGTGAAAGAGGGAGGACTGGTGTAATGGGAAGATGCAAGTGAAGGGGTAACAATAGGGATGTAATCTGAATAAATTATTTAAAAATGTCCTAAGGTAAACATGCTCATGGTGAATGTTTTGCTGTTGTTTCCATTCATTCCCTGATATTGTAACAGAATGCCAAAGACTAGGTTTAATTTTTAGAAGCCATGCTTACTAAAAGATTTCTTCCTGCATTGTAGAATTATGTAAGCCATAATTTGGCTATGTCACAAACAGAAGAAAAAAAGGAAAATCAACCCCTGTCCTTTTATATCTAACCCATGTTTATGATAATCACATTAATTTATGATATTTGGGCTAATCACTTCCTACTTATATGTCTTAGGGTTTCTATTGTGAATAGACACATCAGGTTGTAGCACAAGTGTGTTATTGTGGGTCATGCTTTGAGGTCTCCTATGCCCAAGGTACAATCAGTGTAGCACATGATCTCCTTATGCTGCCTGCAGATCAAGACTTAGAACTCTCAGCTTCTTCTCCAGGACCATGGCTACCTGTGAACCTCTATGTTTACTGCCATGATGACAATGGACCAAACCTCTGAAATGCTAAGCCAGCACAATTGGATGTTGTTCTTTAGAAGAGATGCCTCCCATCCCGTCCACATCTGCTATCAGTCCAGTTCCAGTCTCTATTCTATTTCTCCTTCTCAGGGACAGTCATGTGTCCCACCTTGAACCCTCCTCATTGCTTAGGGTATCTGGGTCTATAGATCATGGCATGATGATCTTTTACATCTAATATAAGTGAGCACAAATCATCTTTGTCTTTCTGGGTCTAGATTACCTCACCCAGAATTTATTTCCTACATCCATCCATTTGCCTACAAATGTTTTTATCTTTTTAAAAACACAATAATATTCTATTGCGTAAATATACCATATTCTGTTTATCCATTCTTCACTGGAGGGTGTTTTCAGTGTCTGACTATTACAAATAAAGCTGCTGAGAACATAGTAGAACAAGTGTCCTTGTGGTATGGTGGGGTGTCCTTTGGGTATATGTCCAGCAGCGGTGAAGCTGGGTCTTGAGATAGAGCTATTACTAGTTTTCTGAGAAAGTGACAGATCTATTTCCAAAGTGATTGTACAGGTTTTCACTCTCACCAGCAGCAGCAGTGGAAGAATGTTTCCCTTTCTTAGCCTCTTCACCAGTACGTGCTATCACTTGATTTTTTGATCTTAGCCATTCTGATAGGAGTAATATGGAATCTTAGAGTCATTTTGATTTGTATTTCTCTAATGGCAAAGCATGTTGAGCATTTCTTTAAAAGCTTCTGTGCCATTTTTGATTCCTCTATTGAGAACATTCTGTTTGACTCTGTACCTCATTTCCTTTATTTTATTTTATGTTTAATATTTTTATCTTTTTACATATATATTTATATTATTACACACATACAAAATAAACTGCATACAACAAGAAAAACCATGAAACAATCGGGAAGTATATGATTGTTATATTCATAGTGGTTTGGCTATTTGTATTTGGCAGCCTTAAAGAAAACATCTTTCCTATCTTGGTGAGTCTAAAATTCTGAATGTAAATCAATACCCATCACTATCAATATCTCATTATTATCAACTTAAAACATCTATCTAGACCTAAAACCATCTTAACCTCAAAACAACTAAGCTTAATTTTAAAATTAAACTTTCTGGTCTTCATCCCCATCAGAGACTTGAGAAGTAATAAAATTATTTACCTGATTAGGCAGGAAGTGCAGTTTAGCAGCTTCCAAAGTGAGAAAAAAAATCACAGAGACAGTTTGGTGCCTAAACAGTCACCCAAAACTCTATGTAATGGTGGAACATTTTCTTCAGCCTTCTGGCCCAATATAACTGACAGACATATTTGTAAGGCAGGAAGTGTGGAGAACTTACATACCCTGCCTTGGGCAGAGTTTGGCAGTCAGCTCTGTCTACATCCAAGCTTGCCCATTTTCAGGCTGAATGAAACAAGTACATTTTTTCCAGGGGCTTGTTTGCTACATTTGATGCCATCTCCTTTAGGACATTGTTTGAGGCTCATCATTTTCTTTAAGGTAGGCTGGGTATTTCAAGGAGTTAACGTGTCTTATTGTCAATAATCTTTAAAATAATAAAAACATCTTTAAATGTGATATTCTGTAGTTCACTGGGGTTTTTGCAGATCTTATCTACTTTACCTTATCTATCTATAGAATTATATCTATCTGTTACAACTAGGATGTATATTCTTGTAAAAAAAATAGAGTAGTAACTGATGTGACCATGATTTGATCAGCTAATGATTAACTTGTATAACTTACTTATCCTAAAGAGCATGCAATAGCACTTTCAAAGTATTGAAGGTACACCTTGTTACTCTACTTGAGTTGTATGGGTACAATATTTCATAGTATAGTATATATAAAATATAATATATATATAGTATGAAGAATAATCTTAAATTTTAACTCTATATCAATATATCAAAATTAAACTTGTTTTGCATCAAATACAAAATTCTATACAAACGAATTAAAAATACCCTTGTAACAATTAAGGCCTTATGTTTAGTAGTTGACTCAGTAATGTACTTTTTATCCTATCATCCCTATATATTTCTATATTCCCCCTTTTTTCTTTTCAACCCCTATCTCCAAACCTAAGAAAGAAAAATAAAGAAAAAGAGAGACATCCCAGAGGCCAACCTTATTTTCTTTCTGAGTAAGACCAATAGTAACTTATAACCAACTCCCAATGAAGTTAAACATCTATAGCCCAAGAAATTAACCAAAAGCCTACCCAACTCCCCTTAAGTGAAATGGGACATCATTCTCTTAAGATTTCTTCTAGCTGATTTTGGACAAATAGTACCTTTTTGGGGGCCCTATTAAAGTTGCGGGAAATGATTAAACAAGCTAGGAATGTCATTTGTGCTCCAATTTTAAATATTGAGAAATTCCAGGTTTAATAGAAGTCCTGTGTGGGAAATTATGAAATGCCAGACCAATTGTGTTCCAAAGCTTTCTTCAAAGCTGTCCTGGGAGGGGTCCTGTTTTGATGAGGAACGGTAATGGAAGTACTTGTTGCTTGAACATGAAGGATAGAGGATGTCAGCATCCAGCATGCTGAGAGGAATGAATCCTGTCAAGTTTGATCAAGCATCAATGTTTTTGTTTTACCTCAACAAAGACAACTAGTCTTATAATGCCCAAGTGGTGACATTTCTAATTTTATATTAATCATCTATTCATAAATTTTTAATTTAGTGGGAATATATGAGGAAATCAAGTCAACTGTTTGATTAAATTTATCATGTATAGACTTATGCATTTTCAAGTTATTGTATTTTGGCTGAATTCTTCTTGATATATAAAAGAAAAATACTTTCCCATCAAAATAAGAAAGTAAATACATGTGCCTGTTTTTATAATAGCTTTTGTAAATGTGAGGATACTTAGGCTCATTTTCTCAGTGTTTTAAGACCAGACATGAACAAAATTACCATGAGGCTATTTTCAAAAGTTTAATCTCTGCATATATTGCCTCCTTTTGGTATTTATTGAGGAAAATCACCTGAGTGGATTTTATAAAAGTTGTGGATCTCACAAAGATTTATGCCACAATGCACATTTAAATTAGGTGTACAATGTTTCCCATGTATACTTAGAAATTAGAATAATACACTTTGAGTGTTCAACTTCTATTTTCTGCTTACAACCGGCATTTAAATATTACAGGTGGGCAATGAATTACATATGAATTTATGTTTAATGGTCTAGTGAGTGCAATATGATAAATAACACATATTTGGGTGTTTGCTTAAGGTGTCTCTGCTGGGTTCAGGGAGGGAAAACAATCATAAAGAAGTGAAGAAGAAGACACAAGTCAGATTGATTTCATCAACCTGGGTAAAGCTTTAGGGAGTAATTTATTACCAGCAAATTTTAACATAATATGATTTGGAAAAAAAGTTTCCTTGTGTAACATAATCTCCTTTGCACAAGGAAGCATAATTGCATTTAAATTTAACTCAAGGCACATGTTCAAGAAGATGAGTTCTAGAGATAGGCTACCTGAATGAGCTTAAGGGCTTAAGGAAGGATTTGACTTGGTCTGGGTCATACAGAGAGTGTAGATATCATTTAGGCTATTAGCCATCTCTGGTCCTGGTTGTGGGAGCTTGTGGAGCCTATTGTTATAAGGGTCATTTATATTACTAGCCATCTTTGGTCCTGGTTGTAGGAGACTGATATGGCCTAGCCAAAATGATAACACAGATCAACAGGTTATAGATCACTTACAATTCCCAGCCTTTTGGATAGAAGAATGTCCATTCATTTGAGGGGTTAATATATCATGCTTAACTTTCCTTATTTCCCTGGATTTCTTCACATAAACACCTTCATACTTCCAACACATGTTTTCTTTTAAATTTTTTTGAGAATTTCACATGAGAATTGTTTGCATAATATCCATTCTTTGTTTCCTCCACCTTCTCACATCCTTAGACTGGATTTCATTTAGGACTCCAATACATACAGAGAATGGGGAAAGAGTGAGGAGGGATGAGAGAGAGAGAGAGAGAGAGAGAGAGAGAGAGAGAGAGAGAGAGAGAGAGAGAGAGAGAG
>OU015760.1:59436984-59469218 GCA_907169655.1 Acomys percivali
GAGAGAGAGAGAGAGAGAGAGAGAGAGAGAGAGAGAGAGAGAGAGAGGAGGGAGGAGAAAGAGATCTTCATCTAAGAATGAGGCTTTATGAGACTTCACCCAACCACATTGGGATGTCAACGAGTGTTGTCATTATGAAGTTTCTGATTAGGTGACTCTAAGATGTCAACTGGTGTTGTCATTGGGACGTTTTTGATTAAGCGACCATATTATTAACATGTCATTGATGAAATCTTAGACATAACTAGAGGTTATCTCATAACAAATGTTCTGGTACTCTACTCATCACAGTCTTTCTGTCCCCACTTCTGAAATAAACCCTGAGTCTTAGGTTTCCTGGATATGTTATATCAGTATTGGTCAAGGAAGAGTACCTCATTGTTAGTTGTTCTCTGTATTTGACCAGTGCTAAATTTCTGTGGTTTTCTCCAAATGCTAAAAAAGAAACTTCTTTGAGAAGAGCTTGTAAGTACACATATCTGTGAATATCAGAATAGGTATTTAGAATCCAGCTGAAAATTTACAGTGCGAGGTACAAAGTCAATCCAATTGAGTGGCCTTAAGACCAATGTTACAGTTTTGGGTGACTCCTAAAATATAAGTGATACTATTGTACCATTGATATCTTGTCATGATGGTTACTGTTGTGGTTTGAAGTCTTTACATCTAGTTAAGGACATTTAACTGTTCCCACTCCATGGCAATTTGCATAATACTTTCAGATACTAGAAAAGCTATTACTTAGAGGAGCCTTCAGGTAAGTACTAGCTCCATTCCTCCAAGGTCATAAGTTTGTTGTATCTTTAACAATTGACTCTTTCTGGTTTTGGGAGGCAACCAAGTTCAAAGCTGGTAGGTAATAGTGTTGTGGAGTCTTTGACTTTTTTTATCAACAAATAGTAGGGAGTTTTTTTTTTTTTTTTACCATACTGCCCCCAGTCTGCTTAGCAACCTATGTGGGGGAAAGCCATGTTAAATTCTGCCATGTCAGAAATCCCATGCTTATGCTGCAAGCTGTGACCTTCCAGTTGTTGAGCTCTCCCTGAGGAGGTCTTTGTGTTCCAGGCCATCCTTGGACTATTTACCTTAGAAGGAAGTAGGGAAGTCCCTACTGAGAAACACTCAGAGGATTAAGGAAATCCTTTCAGAGAGCTACTCAGTAATAGGAAGTTCTTACAGGGAGCTATTCAAGCTATTGTGTTCTTCTAGCCTTGGGAGCTAGGGAGAGAGGGATCAGAATAGATCCTATTGACCTTACTATATAAAGTCTTACTAGGCTGCATTAAAGATAATCTTTAACAGAAGTTTCCTGACTTGATTTGTTATTTATCGCATCTCTGTACCCTACTTTCAATCTCCACTCCCTCTTTCAGGTGAACCCTGATTCTATTTTTCCCGTGGGCCAGGACACAACACCTATGAAGTCATTATCTACCTGCCACTACATGGGCTAGCTGCCCAGGACATATTATGGACAAAACCACCTCATCTTTCTCTCTCTTCCTTTCCTCTTCCTCTCTCCTCCTCCTCCTCCTCCTCCTCCTCCTCCTCCTCCTCCTCCTCCTCCTTCTTCTTCTTCTTCTCTCTCTCTCTCTCTCTCTCTCTCTCTCTCTCTCTCTCTCTCTCTCTCTCTCTCTCTGTCCCCCTGAGGCACAACACTTCCTTCTCTCCCCATGCTTCTACAATAAATCTTATACCATGTACATTGTGTGGCACATATTTCATATTCAACATTGGTGGCTCCATACCTGGAGGGTAATCTCAAGGTCTTGTACCACAGGCTAATTTTCATAGATGCTGTTGCTCTGTGGAATCTGGGTGGAGGTTACTATCACTGTAGGGCTTGAAAGCACAGCTCCGGGAGATGGCACTATAAAAACCTCCCACCCCTAGCTGTTCAGAACACATAGATGATCTGATCCCCATGTTGGTTTTAGGATGAGGGTGGAGCTATTGCCTTGTCATCATCTTGGCTGAGGACAATCATGTGACTAGCCGCTGTCTTTGTATTTGGAAAATCATGGATAAGAAAGTATGACAGTAAAGCTATGGCTTCCTCATTGCCATTTTGTCTCAGGGCAATCATGTGACTAGCCACCATCTTTGTCTTGAGAAAAGCTTGACTATCTCAACCATTTTTTCTAAGGGATCCCAGCACTATTCAAATCCTTGTTAAATTACAAATTCAGCTTTTGTCTTTTAAGATTTTTGTTGTTGTTGTTGTTTGCTTTGTCTGCAATGGTGCAAATAATTACAAGATTAAGCTTTATCTAATTTCTGATTTTATGTTTTCAAGGCTACATCTTTATAATATCCTATGTATATATAATCAATACTGGATTTAGAACTTATGTCTTTACTAATACCTAGACAAATAAATAAATACTGTTCCTTCTGTAAACAACTGACCTGTATTCAACTATAGACTTCCTGGATAATGGGCTTGATATAATTTTATATTGTTCTACAATGTTATACTACATTTCTAGCCCTGAAAAGTGAAATATATTAATTCTGGAAGCATTCATTTATTTACAATGTTAAAAGTTACTTAACATGCTCTGCCTTATCTCAAAGCCAAAAAATCACTGCTTTAAAATATGTTTAGCTTTGTTTTCTAAATACAATGTTATTTATCTATAATATAGCTTTAGACTTTTAAGTTATGGACATTTTATCAACTAAATCATACAGAAAACTGTTTTCTCTTTTTATGAACTATGTTTTTGTTTTTAAGTTTCCAATCTAACAGTGCTAAAACCTAAACTCTTACTGTTCAGTTATATTATAAATTATAGTCCTATTAAACTTTAGCATCCTATGCATATATTCAAAACTAAAAAAAAGTTTGTCAATCTAAATATTCTTTTTTTCCACTTTATTTTATCATTTTCTTATTTTATTCTTTTTATTATTATTATTATTAATTCTTGTTACATCTCAATGGTTATCCCATCCCTTGTATCCTTCCATTCTTCTCTCCCTCCCATTTTCCCCTTATTCCCCTCCCCTATGATTATTACTGAGGGGGATTACCTCCCCCTGTATATGCTCATAGGGTATCAAGTCTCTTCTTGGTAACCTGCTGTCCTTCCTCTGAGAGCCACCAGGTCTCCCCCTCCAGGGGACATGGTCAAATGTGAGGCACCAGAGTACGTGAGAAAGTCATATCTCACTCTCCACTCAAGTGTGGAGACTGTTCTGACCATTGGCTAGATCTGTGTAGGGGTTTAAAGTTTACCGCCTGTATTGTCCTTGGCTGGTGCCTTAGTTTGAGTGGGACCCCTGGGCCCAAATCTGTCTAACATAAAGTTCTACTTGTAGGTTTCTAGGACCCTCTGGATCCTTCTACTTTGCTATTCTCCCGTGCTTCTCTCATCTAGAGTCCCAATAGGATGTCCTCCCCTCTGTCCCAGTTTCCTGGTAAGTGAAGGCTTTCGTGGGACATGCCCCTTGGGCTAGTATGCAGATATAAGTGAGTATATACCATTTGAGTCTTCTGCTTCTGCGTTAACTCACTCTTTATGATAATTTCTAGCTCAATCCATTTATCCACTAATTTCGGGAATTCCTTGTTTTTAATAGCTGAGTAGTATTCCATAGTGTATATGTACCGCAGTTTCTTTATCCATTCCACTACTGAGCTACACTTAGGCTGTTTCCATGATCTGGCTATTATGAATAAGGCTGCTATGAACATGGTGGAGCACATTTTCTTGTTGTGTGCTGGAGGATCTTCTGGGTATATTCCAAGGAGTGGAATAGCTGGGTCTTGAGGAAGCCCTATTCCCAATTTTCTGAGATAGCACCAGATAGATTTCCAAAGTGGCTGTAATAGTTTGCATTCCCACCAGCAATGAAGGAGTGTTCCTCTCTCCCCACATCCTCTCCTTCATGTGGTGTCACTTGATTAAGACAGACCACAGTATCCCTGTCATCTTATCTAAAAGGCTGGGCACAGTTTCTAAGCCTCCATATAGGAACTAGTAAAAATATCTTTTAAAATCTTTAAATCCAGTTTGAAGTAAGTGTCTTTCCTGTCTTGTTGGGTCTAAATTTCCAACTGAAATTTAATATCTATCCTATCTCAACTCTAATAGCCTAACTTTTTTATCTTGATCTAAAATGATCTTGTCCCCTAACCAACTAAACTTGGTTGTGAAACTATACTATATTATCTTCAATGCCCATCAGAGACGTGAAGGAATAGCACTTAAATTGCTGAGTAAACCAGCAGTGTGGGTTAGCAGCTTCCAAAATATACAAACTGGACATATGCAGATGGCCAATTCACTATGAATGTAACATGTATAGAACTCATTAGTCTCATGATTTTACATATGTAGTATGTTTTATACATGTGTACTAAAATAAATGTATAAAAAAAATCTTTAAATCCCAGGAGGAGCTTTCCAAACAGGATCAGCTACAGAAAAAACAAACAAACAAAAACAAACAAACAAACAAAAAACCCACAAAACAAAAACAAAAACAAAAACAAAAACAAACCCAAAACCAAACCAAAACAAAACAAAAACTATGCTCCAGGCCTTAGCTACTGCCCTGAGGCAAATAAATAGAGTACTGCAATGCCCCCTCCTGTCAGTGTTCAGCCTTTTTCAGCTCCACCAGGAACCTGTTCAGATGTAGCCAGGAGACACAGTTCCCACAATTGCCTAAAATCTTTATTCTGCCTGCCAGCAGAATGGTTTCTAAATATCAAAATGCTCCCATTCAGGCTTGTCCTGTGTGCCCAGCCACTGGAGGTTCAATCAATACAAGTGCTATAGACACTTCCAGCCTTCAAACTCCTTAATATATTGGCATATGGATGACTTCTAGATTCAACAAACTCCTCAGATATGACCTTTTTACCATTATTTTAACTAAAGGACAGTGACTGCTCACAGCAATTTCTCCTATGTTTTAAAGCTTCCAGGAAGATGTTTTGTGAATGTTGGAGGATCTAGGAAGATGCTTTAATGTTCACACATATAAGTTATAAATGTTTAAAAGGTCTAAGAAGGTGTTTTATGGGAGGTAAATGCTAGTTATGAAGGTAAAAATTCTAAAGAAAATGTTAAGGTACCTTAAATAAATAAAAATGATTCAGATTCTTCCTGTTCCTATGTTATTGTTGTATTAACTGTTCAGAGTATTGACAATAATCAATGGTGCTCTGATTTTTTAATCTCAGTATGGTAAAATGTTCTACCATAGGATCCTCTATCATAGTCCCAAGCACAAAATTTAAAATTTCGTTTTTTTTTTATCTTTGTCTTTTATTCAAATAGTTCCCATTGTGCTTGAATTATATATATATATATATATATATTCAGTCTTCTGAGCAGATGAAAGAATCCCTTTTTTTATGATGCATACTAATACTAAAAGTCAATATTAAGAAAGCTTTTGCCCTTCTGCTCTACAGAAGGTTTCTGTCCTCCTTACATTAACATTCTACAGATGTAAGAAAGAGCCATAAGGGTTCTGCTTTTACTAAGCTCACCTCAAAGAGTATTTATTCTTTTAACTCAATGTTTATCCTAAGCCTCTGCTATACTATAACACAAAATATATATCTACTGCCTTTTTCTACATTATGTATTTCACTGGAGATTGCAAACAGTGGTGATGATAACATGTCTAGAATTTATCTCCTTTTATGAACTTAAAAGGATACTTGAAAGCAATAGGAAATCCACCTCTCAGGTCAAATGGAATCCAGATAAGTACTTCCAATCAACAATCTAAATCTCCCACCTATCACTTATTTGAGAGTCAGGATTCTTCCCCTTTTTGCAGGTTTTGGGAATCCTCTCCCTAGCTACTTGATTACCACTTTTCATCTCCCAATATTAGCCAATTAAATGAATTTCCCCTTCCTAGTTGGTGTAAATGCTTCCCTTTGTCCTAGACACTGTAGACACTTCTCTTGTTCTCTGGGAGCGAAATTACCCAACCCCAGTCTGGTCCTCCATACTGACCTGGAACTAGGACATTTTCATTGAGAGAGACCCCTGCCGACACAATTTCTTTTTCACCACACCACCAAATATCGTATTGCACTAGGTGGGTGTGTCTCCAAGCCAGCTTGTCCCTGTTTGAGCTGTTCCCTTCCCTGGTCACTGAACTGCATTAACAGATGACCCAAACACATTGCATTTGCCTTTTTTTGAATCACAATCCATTTCTGGTGACATCCTAACAAGTCAATGACTTTACCTCTCCATGGAAGTAGTGACATATATTTCATATTTAACAGGTTTCTTATGCCTGGCAGTGAAATTCTGGATTAAGTATGCTTCTTATGAAGGAAATTATCACCCCAAATAAATAAATATATAAATAAATAAATGTATGTAAATTATTTATGTATATACACACATTTAAATACATTGTATTTGTGTTTTAAGTAAAATAAAATAATGTCCCCCTATGCCTTTTTTAATCATCCTCAGTTCTCTTTATCCATAGTCTATCCTCTTTCTTAGTTGCCCTTTCTCCAGATGAAGCCACCTTTATAGTTCGATTTTCCTTTTCATATGACCTGTGTCCTAATATCCTCTTTTCTAGAGCACCTTCTCCCATCCTCCATTTTTTTACTTTCTTAATTGATGTGCATATGCCAGATAACATATTCACATTAACTATTAAGAATTAGAAACGACAAGTAAAATACAACATATAACATTTGCCTTTTTTGTGTCTGAACTATCACATTTCGTATATTTTCTGGTTCCATCAATTTACCCGCAGGTTTCATGATTTAATTTTTCTTCACAATTCAAGAGAATTCCCAATGTGTATACATACCACATTTTCATTATCCATTCACCCATTGATTGTTCCCATTTCCTAATTGTATAGGTCTACCCCATTTCCCTCTCCTAACCTTCTCTGACAGGGCGGGCCTTGCTCCCCCACTGTCTGATCTCAGCCTATTAGGTCTCATCACGATTGTTACATTGATCAGCATATCTCTTTTCTGTCAGGACTGTGAAATATTTATCTCTGTAATATAATTTAAAATCTGCTACCATAACAGCCTCACAATTGTGCCATTTGCTCAGAATTGTTTGTGCTTTCTGGGGACTTTTATGGTTCTGTATGAATTTTAAGATTTTATCCTAGTTCTGTGAAAATTATCATGCAGATTTTTATTGGGATTATATTGGGAACCTATAAATTGCTTTTAGCAAAATAGTCATTTTCTCAATATTAAGTCAACCAATTCTTGAGTAGCATAATCCTTTAATTTTCTAAGTTCTTCTTAATCTCTTTCTTCAGATATTTAAATGTACCTCTAAAAGTTGTTGTAGAGGTATTTGGTCTCATTTAGGTTTATTTCTATTTTCTTTGAGACATCTGTGAATGCAAGTGTTTCCATGACCTCTTTCTTAGCACATTTGGTAGTAATATATAAAAAGGCTACAGACTTTTATAGGTTCATTTTGTGACCTGCCACACTGTTGGAACAGTTATTTTTGAAAGTTTTTTGGTAAATTTCTTTTTTTGTTTTTTATATTCTTATATGTAGCTATCATGTAATCTGTAAATTGTATTAATTTGAATTCTCTTGTTCCTGTTTGTATCTGTTTAATGTTATTTCCTTGATCTTATTCCTCTAGTACTTCAAGCATTATACTGAAAAGGAGTGCTGATAGTGGAAATTTCTGTCTCATTCCTGATTTTAATAACTCCATTTAGGGTTTTTTAATCTATGGCTATTATTACATTGAGGCATGTTTCCTTCTGTCCTGGCCTTTTCTGCATTTATTGAGACAATCATGTTAATTTTATCCCTAAGGCCAATCACTTGCCTTATTAGATTTCTTTTACTTGCATATGTAGAATCATTCTTATATCTCTCAGTTAAATCCAATTTTATTGTGGTAGATAACTATTTTGGCAATTGTTCATATATGATTTGTAAATATTTTATTGAAGGTTATTAATCTATGTTCATCACAGATATTAGCCTATAGACCTTCTTTCTTTCTTTCTTTCTTTCTTTCTTTCTTTCTTTCTTTCTTTCTTCCTTTTGTCTGTGAGTGCGTGTTTCTGTGTGTACATGCATGCATGAATGTGTGTGTGTCTGTGTTTTTACCTGATTTTCACATTAATATAATACTGGATTTGTAGAGGAATTTGTAATCATTCCTTCTGTTTGCATTTTTTTCAATTATTGAAGAGTCATCTTCTTTTACATTCTGATAGAAAGCCTGATATAGCTCAGCTGTGAATCCATTTGAGCTTGGGCTCTTTTTAGTTGAAAAACTTTTATTACTGTTTTAATCACCTTACTTATTATCTGTACCTTTAAATTGTTAGTATCCAATTTTGCCAAACAGAAAGTTCACCTGGATAAAAAATACATATAGAAAAGCATCTAAATAAGGTTGTTAAAAAGTAGGCCCAACTTAAGTGATTCAGATATTATAAATCCTGAGATTCACCTGAAAAGAAAAACACTTTCACCATTTTGGGCCAAATTTGAAGCAAGCTTTATTAAATATTAAATAATCATCTAGAAATAGCCTTTGGTTGTAACCATTCCCTAGAATTTCTCAGCTAAGTGTCTCTGAGACACATTCCAATTTATAAATCAAATCTATAGGCCACTGTACTTTCCCATGAGGCTTTTGTTATATTCCAAGTAGTACAGATTCCAGCATCACAGGAGGTTAACTGGTCTTTCTGTATGTGGGGCTTACAGATTAATTTTGCGTATTACAATATAAACAGGAAAACATTACAATAAGCACCAAAAATACTCAGATGATTATTAATAAGTACTTTAGAAATCTGTGTTTTACAAAGTTGGAAAATATAAGGAAAAACAAAAGATTCACTCAAACTTGAAATAATTTTAAAAACATCCAATGACCTTCATTATCTGTTACATCATTGTGAATTTTCAAGTAAAAAATACATTTGTAAGCAACACTCTGAGTCAGAAATCTTTTAAGCTAGCTAATTATAGTTCATTTATTTGTATATCGTTTTTGTAACCATAATACCTTTTGTTGTTTATTTCTATAAAATTCTTTTAAAAAAATAAATAAATACAGTGAATATTCCAATACTTGCTCTTCAATATTATTCTTACCAAAATTAGAAACATGCAGCTATTAATATGCAAGACTTTATTTTTCCTCCAGGAAAATGCACTATTTAATTGTGTACATAAATAAGTCTTGCATGTATACATAGAATGCTTGATCTGAGAGACTATAAAGTCTGACATCTGTAGCATTTGCTTGCTTAACACATATTTGTGGTTTATTAGTCAGACTGTTCTCTGTTTATAGCAACTACATTGTTACATAAGGCGCTCCAAATTATGCTATAGAACAGCTGTGCTCCAGTGTATTCCTGAGATAATTCTTAGAAACATACAGTTAAATGCACATAATCATCTGGGTTCATGCACATCCACACACATGTTCACGTTTATGCTACAAGAGCAAAAATTGTCCATGTATGCATAATTTAACTATGTATATATATGATAGAAAGCCAGAAAACATTAAATTAATATAAACAAAATAAATATTAGCTTTATTATAATTTTATCATGGAGCATTCAAATTGTTTAAGTCATTGATATTAAATTTATAGTTTTTCACTGATGTACCTTTAAAATAATAAAGCCATCTTCAAATTTTAAATAGACTAGGAAATTTCACACACAAAGAAATGGTCTTATACATGTTTCAATACATAATGAAAATTTCCTTCATTTAATGTCTTAATGATAAATACAAATCAACATATTTAAGAAAATAGCAATTGTTATGTTTGTAATGTCAGTTGTATTACAAAATCTATATCACAGACACACAGATTAGAAATGAATCCTATTGACTTTGATCTTTCTTCAGTGCATGCATCTATTGTGCTTCAGTAGTATGGAGTTACTATTTTATTTATTCATTACAAAATCTTGTGGGCTGGGTGATGAAGAGAAGACTTAGCAGTTAAGATTATTTACTGTTCTTCCACAAGACCTAAGTTTGATTCTAAGAAGATATATCAGGCAACTCTGAACCACCTGTAACTCCAATTCCAGGGGATCACAGGATCACAGACCTTCTTCTGGCATGTGTGGTTATCTTCCTATATGTGGTGCATGCCCCCCCACCTCACAAATGCACACACATGAAAAAAATCAATAAAAATCAGCATAAATAGTACTAACCAAATTTGACTAAATGGTTAGGCAATAGGCTTCAAGTACTCAACCTGAAAATCATTTGAAAGATTAAGTTGTTAAAAGATATCAGAAAGTATTACTATAACCTGTTGATAATTTCATACCATTTGATCATCAAAATATTAATAGAATTTGAATAAAGTTTACAATAGAAAGAAACATATTAATACTTCATATTATAATGTCTTGTTTGTAATAATTAGACTATTTCTATGTCATAGCCAGTGGCTTATAATCACAGTTCTTCCTTATTGGTGACAGTAACATTTAGTATACCCCAATCCTCATGTAACATGTATTATTACCAGTTGCTTCCAGAGATGTTAACATCAATATGACAATACCTTGCTTATTTCTATTTTTTTGTGGTGTCATAGTCATATATACTAGATGTGTAGAATATTTTCAAGTTTTACAGTTTGAAAAAAATAAAAATCTTTGTTGAGATCTAAAACTTTAGAAGCATTAGATGTGGCAAAGAACAAAGTCAGAATATATAGAATGTGATGCACAACTCAATAATGTTTAAGAATATTGTTTAACTATTTCTTCTTAATTAAAATATCCCTTCCTTGAGGGAGGTTCATAAGACTTCAGGAAGCTAATAAAACTTGTAAATTTCAGGAAGCTCATTAAGTCACTAGATTCACAATGACCCATTTTATGGCTATACAAAAAGCTAACAATTGATGGAGAAAAAAAATTTCCTGGATTTGTCTGCAATTTTCACAGTGAACTCTAAAAATATAGCTTTCACAAGTCAACACTGATGCTAGTGTGGGATTTCTGATGGCTCAACTTCCTTTGAGCCACTCATATACCTGTAAGTTCCCCTCATCTATTCTCCTGTAAGCTACCCCAAGAAAATCATCAGTTCATGAAGCTTCAAGTGGATGATACTGTTTTTTTGTTTCTTTTGGTGCCTTGTTTTCTTTATTGCTAGCTGGTTTAGGAGTATCCAGCCCACTGTGGCATGTACCATTCCTGGTCACATGGGCCAGGGGTATATATGAAAGATAGCTGGGCAAACCAACAGGGCAAGCCATGAAGCCACATTTCTCCATGGTATATTCTTTAGTTTATTCTTTATGCTGTTGACTTGGCTTCTATCACTAATGGACTGTAACCTTTAAGCTAAATAATCTTTTTCTCTCTAAAGTTGCTTTTGGTCATAGTATTTATTATAGCCATAAGAAATCAAACTGAAATAGAAATTGGTACAAAGAAAGGGCATGCTGTGGTGGATCTAATTATCTGGCTTTTAAGTCTAGAATTGTTTTATGAGAAGAAGATGGAAGATGTTGGAGCTGTGGGTTGGGGAAGCATTAGGTACTGAGAGCTTAATGAGTTATTCTGTGGGACCTTAAAGATAGGAATGTTGAAAAATATGCAAATGGTAAAGGAATGGCCTGTGAAATTTCAGAGGGACACAAAAACTCTATTAGGAATATTTCTGTGATATATTCAAAATAAGAATCTCTGGAAGTGAAACCTCAGCTCTACTGGAACATTAGATGTCTTGTTGTCTGTAGCTGAAAGATGAGTTGTAATTAGCAGGAAGCCAGTATCACTGAGGTGAAATTTTCTGGGAAGTATTTACTCAGAGTCAGAACAGATGCTACCGCCCAGGAGAGTCTAAGGCTACATTTTAAATTCACAGAAAAACTCGGAAATGTGTAATATTATTACCTTCGTAGTAATGGTTTTGAAAATATGATGGGGTCATGGATAGATGTAGATACTTGTCTCTTTGAGAAGATTCAAGAGAACAGTGGTAAAGCTGGATCCTCAGCTGCAATGCAGACCTCAGGATTAAAACAGATATGGAAAATAGCTGATGTTTGTCAAAATGTGTCAGGGTTGTAGTCCCTGAAGACAGACCAGGATGTAGTTGGGGAAGGTACAAATCCAGACGTAGTAGAGACTCCAAGGTACTGGAGATACCAATGCCATGTGATTACGGGCTAGTTTTATGTCAATGTGACAGAAACTAAAATCATCAGAGAGTAGAAAACTTCAATTGATGAAATGTGTCCAAAAGATTGATCTGTAGGCAAGCATGTAGGGATTTTCTTAATAAGTAATTGATGGGGGAGAAGCCAGGCTATTGTGGGTGGTGCCACCTCTGAGCCAGTAGTCCCGGGCTATACAAAGAAGCAGGCTGAGCTAGCTTTGAGAAACAATCCAGTAAGCAGCACCTCTTCATTGGCTCAAGATTACAGCCTTGCTTGAGTTTCTTTTTTCTTCATTTATTCATTCATTCATTTGGTCATTTTACATCACAATAGCAACTCTACTCCCTTCTATTCTCCCAGTGCCACCCTCCTACTCACTTCCACCATGCCCCTCTCTTAGGTAGCAACACACTCTGGCACATCAAGTCACATCAGGACTAAGTGCTACCTCTTTCACTGTGGCAAGACAAAGAGTTTTGTCCTACCTGCTTGAATTTCTATCCTCACTTCCTTCAATGATGGCCTATGACATGGCATTGTAAACCAAATAAATCCTTTCCTCCTCAATGTTCCTTTTGGCATTGTGTTTCATAATAGCAATAGTGACCCTAACTAGTACATCATGGAATAACTACAAAGGGCAGTTCAGTGTCTCAAGTTGGCCTGACCCTAGGAAAAAAATAATTTGTGATGTAGGTGGTGGAGCCTGGGAAATGACTATGACTGTCTAAGCCATTTGAAGCCTAGACAATCACCAGAGCCCCAGGCATGGGGTCATGAACTACTTACTGTTAGATTTTGACTTTTGCCTATTTGGTGGTAGTTGTACCCTGAGTCTTACCTCTTGGTGCAAGAACGTATATACTTTCCTTCACATTTTAGAAGGTGCCACAGTTAAGAAACTTTGGATTTTAAAATGAGAGATAAAACTTTAAAAATTTTGAAAAACATAAAGACTGTGGAATATTTAATGTAAGATATTTGAGATAAACTGGAAAACAAAGGTTATAACTAAAGTCATTTGTGAAACAGACATGGTGGTGCATGCCTTTAATCCCAGGACTCAGGAGGCAGAGGCAGGCAGATTGTTGTGAGTTTGAGGCCAGCCTGGTCTACAACTCAAGTCCAGGACAGTCAAGACTGTCCAGAGACACCCTGTCTTGAAAAACCAAAAAATAAAAAGTAAAAAAATAAAGTCATTTGTGTTTCTAATTTTACATATAATGGAATTTCAAAGTTAGTGTCAGTTGGTAACTTGACATATCTGAAGGGAAAAAGGTCTCAAATAAAGAATTGTCTCCATAACATAGGTCTGTGAGAATTTTTGTGGTATTTCATTAATTTTAAATTGATAAACAAAGTCACAGACCACTGGGGAAAGTACTAACCCTGGTGAGGTGAACATGTGCTGTCTAAGAATAGTAGCTGTTCAAGACAGAGGAACAAGCTAGTGAAGCAACATTCTCTGTGCTATTTTTTCTTCTGTTTCTCTAAGCCCTAACCCATAGTGTAAATATACCAGTTTCTTTATACATTCTTCTACTGAGGGACAATTAGGCTGTTTCCATGTTCTGGCTATTATGAATAAGGCCGCTATGAATATGGCTGAGCATATGTCCATGTTGTATGCTGGAGTACCTTCTGGGTATATTCCAAGGAGTGGAATAGCTGGGTCTTGAGGAAGCACTATTCCCAGTTGTCTGAGATGGCACCAGACAGATTTCCAAAGTGGCTGCACTATACTGCATTCCCACCAGCAATGAAGGAGTGTTCCTTTTTCTCCACATCCTTGCCAGCATGTGGTATCGCTTGAATTTATCTTAGTCATTCTGATGGGCGTAAGATGGAATCTCAGAGTTGTTTTGATTTGCATTTCTCTGATGGTTAAAGATGTTGAGCATTTCTTTAAGTGTTTCTCAGCTATTTGATATTCCTTTGTTGAAAATTCTCTGCTTAATTCTGAGCCTCATTTCTCAATTGGAATATTTGGTTTGGTGGTATTTAATTTCTTGAGTTCTTTATATATTTTGGCTATTATACCTTTGTCAACTATTAAATCAAAGAATTTCCAAAATTTGTGGACAAATGGATTGAACTAGAAATGATCATAATGAGTGAGCTAACACAGAAGCAGAGAGACTCAAATGGCATATACTCACTTATAACTGGACACTAGCCCAAGGGGCATGTCACATGAAAGTCTCCACCTACCAAGAAAGTGGGATAGAGGTGAAGACATCCTATTGGGATTCTAGGTGAGAGAAACATAGGAGATGGGGAAATAGAAGGATCCAGAGGGTCCTAGAAACCTACAAGAAGAACACTATAATGGGTGGATCTGGGCCCAGGGGTTCTGCTCGATCTATGGCACCAACCAAGGACAATATGTGCAGTCATCATCAAACCCCTACCCAGGTGTAGCCAAGGGACAGGACATTCTCAACAGTTAGGTAGAGAGTGGGGAATGACTCTCCCACGAACTCTGGTGCCCCGTATTTGGCCATGTCACCTTGATGGGGAGGCCCGATGGCACTCGGAGGAAGGATAGCCAACTACCAAGAAGAGACTTGACAGCCTAGCATCATATTCAGGGGAGTGAGGTCCCCCTTAGTCAGTCACAGAGAAGGGGAATGGGGTGAAAGCAGGAGGGAGGGAGGAATGGAAGGATGTACGGGATGGGATAGCACTTTAGATGTAATATGAATGATTTTATTTTTCAATAAAAAAACAGTTAAAACAAAAAACAAAAACAAAAACAAACAACAAAAAAGAACTAATCCAAGAGCATGCCTTTAAAAACTAATACTTTTGGTCCAGGGCCTTCTGATCTCCATCCCTGCAGTTATGTCCATGCTCCAGGTCCCAAAAGTGCTCTATATTCTGAGGCCCCATCAACTCTTGCACTTCTGAAGACCAACAGCCATCAGGGAACAACTGCAAGAATCAAGAAGCAGCAGAGACTTACAATCTTCAGGGTCCAAAAGCTGGCTCACCCCATCTCCTGGACCCCACCTCTACCTGCAATTCTAGAGACCAGCAGTCATTAGAAACCACAAGTTCTCCCAGATAACCTGGCGGCCTATTATCACCCAGGAAAAACAGAAGACTGCTATTACCCAGGACCACGAGCTCTACCTACAATCTTAGAGGCCTACTACTACCAGGCACCACCTTACTTGCTAACACCAGGGTCAACTAGGTGGCTAGAAGTCACATAACAACAAAGCAACAAAACCCAGGGCCATATGGCACCTACAGAACTCAAGTATCCTATGTCAGCAAGTCCTAGATACTCTAACACATCTGAAGCACAAAAAGAAATGATCATAAATCTGATGTTATGAAAATGATAGGGGAATTAAAAGAGAAGTATAAGTCCCTTAAAGAATAAAGAAAAATACAGTCAAACAGGTGATGTAATTGAATAAATCCCTTAAAGAAAAAAGGAAAATACAGGCAAACAGAGAAGAAAATGAGTAAAACTGTTCAAGACCTGAAAATAGAAATAGAAACAATAAATAAACCACAATCTGAAGCAATCCTAGAGATGGAAAACCTAGTGAAGAGAACAGGAACTACACTCACAAGCATCACCTACAGATAGTTTAGTTTTACAGTTTAATTTACTTGTATAGGGGTTAAGATGTTTTTAGTTCTAGATAGATGTTCTAAGTTGGTAATTACTAGATATGATACATATTGATTTACATTCAGAATTTTGAATGCACAAAGATAGGAAAGATGTTTTCTTCATGGTTGCCAAATACAAATACCCAAATCACTATTAGTGTAGCATTTACATAATTTCTGATTGTTTCATGGTTCTTCTTACTGCATGTAGTTTATTTTATTTATGTGTCATAATATACATGCATAAGTAAAAAATGAATATAATAAAAATTGAAAAAATGTAGTATGTTTAGTAGATAGGCAGGAGAGTCTCCTTATGGTTTCAATATGGGAAGTAAGGACCACTTCTGACACAGACTCTGGCCTCAAAATATTGATCACATCCCCCCTGGCAAGGCGGTTTTCCAGGCCACAAAGGAAAAGGACACAGGTAGTACAGATGAGACTTGATTGGTTGGGGTCAGATATTAGGGAAGGACTAGGGATGGGAGGGAGAGGTGATGAGGGAGGAAGAGTGGGATCTTGTGGTGATGAGGGAGGGGGCTACAACCAAAATGGAACGAATTCACACTTCAGAACAAGCAGGTAACTTACATTGCTAATCAGATCAGATTTAATATAAAGATTAAGTAGGAAGTAAATATGAGACTTTGTAATATATAAATAATTATTACTTTAAAAAAGTTTGATAATCTGTATGTGAACTATACAGCAAAGATTGTAACTGTGTTTAAATGCTTTTAATAAGCTGGATAAATAAATAAAACACAGATATTAAGGTTTAAAAAGCATAATGAGCAGAATAATCTGAAAGTAAAATTGTAACATTCTGATAACTTTTATTAATAGTTTAATGGAAATTAAATAAAATGTGTTTTGAAAAACTATTTTTTCTTTATTGAGCTACATTTAGCATAGAAACTTTGACTCTTTAATTAAACATTTATCAATACTACACAAAGACTGGACATACTACCACATCCATTCTAAGGTTTCAAGAACATTTGAGGAGTGAACATAAATAATGTAAAAGCTACAGGAGAGGATGGATTATTTGGGATCACTGTCTTCTGGATACAATATGGGCTTGGTCTGCTTGATCATTTGGTGTGCAAAGCATATATGATTATTTACATAAGACAAGACTGGAACCACCATTATTACAACATAGATGAAGGAGGGGCTTGAGGTTCTACCCTCCCTGATGTGTTATTGACATTTTAAAAAATTTTTATTAATTTATTCTTGTTACATCTCAATGGCTATCCCATCCCTTATATCCTCCCATTCTTCCCTCCCTCCTATTCTCCCCTTATTTCCCTCCCTTATGACTGTTCCTGAGGGGGATTACCTCCACCTGTATATGCTCATAGGGTATCAAGTCTCTTCTCAGTAACCTGCTATCCTTCCTCTGAGTGCCACCAGGTCTCCCCATCAGGGGACATGGTCAATTATGAGGCACCAGAGTTCGTGTGAAAGTCATACCCCACTCTCCACTCAACTGTGGAGAATGTTCTGTCCATTGGCTAGATCTGGGTAGGAGTTTGAAGTTTACTACCCGTATGGTCCGTGGCTGGTGCCTTAGTTTGAGTGGGACCCCGGGCCCAAATCTGCCTATCATAATGTTCTACTTGTAGGTTTCCAGGACCCTCTGGATCCTTCTACTTTGCTATTCTCCCATGCTTCTCTCATCTAGAGTCCCAATAGGATGTCCTCCCCTCTGTCCCAGTTTCCTGGTAAGGGAAGGCTTTCATGGGACATGCCCATTGGGCTAGTATGCAGATATAAGTGAGTATATACCGTTTGAGTCTTTCTGGCTCTGGGTTAACTCACTCATTATGATCATTTCTAGCTCAATCTATTCGTCCACCAATTTCGGGAATTCCTTGTTTTTAATAGCTGAGTAGTATTCCATAGTGTATATGTACCGCAGTTTCTTTATCCATTCCACTATTGAGGGACACTTAGGCTGTTTCCATGATCTGGCTATTATGAATAAGGCTGCTATGAACATGGTTGAGCACATTTTCTTGTTGTGTGCTGGAGCATCTTCTGAGTATATTCCAAGGAGTGGAATAGCTGGGTCTTGAGGAAGCCCTATTCCCAGTTTTCTGAGATAGCACCAGATAGATTTCCAAAGTGGCTGTACTAATTTGCATTCCCACCAGCAATGAAGGAGTGTTCCTATCTCTCCACATCGTTGCCAGCATGTGGTGTCCCTTGAATTTTTGATCTTAGCCATTTTGATGGGTGTAAGATGGAATCTCAGAGTTGGTTTGATTTGCGTTTCCCTGATGACTAAGGAGGTTGAGCATTTCTTTAAGTGTTTCTCAGCCATTCGATATTCCTCTGTTGAGAATTCTCTGTTTAGTTCGAAGCCCCATTTCTCAATTGGATTATTTGGTTTGGTGGTGTTTAATTTCTTGAGTTCTTTACATATTTTGGATATTCGACCTTTGTCAGATGTAGGGTTGGTGAAGAACTTTTCCCAGTCTGTAGGCTGTCACTTTGTTCTATTGACAGGTTCTCCTGCGTTACAGAAGCTTCTCAGCCTTATGAGGTCCCATTTATTAATTGTTGACCTTAAGGCCTGGGCTGTTGATGTTCTGTTCAGGAAGTTGTCTCCTGTGCCAATATGTTCCAGGCTCTTCCCCACTTTTTCTTCTAGTTATTGACATTTAATGGTTGCTAAGGGAGAGAGATTTTTTAGTTGTAGTAGACACTGGAATAAAATGCCTCCTGAGAGAGGGATGGAGAGAGAGAGAGAAGGAGAGAGAGAGGAGAGAGAGAGAGAGAGAGAGAGAGAGAGAGAGAGAGAGAGAGAGAGACAGAGACAGAGACAGAGACAGAGACAGAGACAGAGAGACAGAGAGAGAGACAGAGACAGAGAGAGACAGAGAGAGAGAGAAATATTAAAGGAAAGTGGTATGGAAGAGGAAGGGGATCAGTAGAATAAAAAGGAAAGAATAATGGATGAGATGAGTATATTTTATATTGTATATGTATGAAAATGTTGTGATGATTCCTATTGTTATATATAATGACTATGGACTACCAAAATATGTTTTAAATAACTACAACACAAAAATTGGGGAGAAAGTATGTCCCTGACCACTCACTCTCAGAAAAAAGATACCACTTTAGAAATATTTCCCTTGTAAGTATGCAGTATACTAGAAATCCACATTTAAATATTTTACTATAAGGAGAATTTGGTCAGTGGAAATGATACCTATCATGCCTGTAATTATATTAGTTTTCAGTTCTAGTACAATTTTTCTCTCTCCTGAGATAAATACCACCATTTCCAATTATTGTATAAATTTTAATAATTCATCATATTAAATTCTAATTTAAAACACGAAAAAACAAGAGTTGATTTGGGTTCAATGAGATGGCTTGAAGGGTAAACATATTGTTGGCCAAATAGCCTTGATTTAACTCCTGAGATACACAAGAGGAAATGCTTGAACTGACTCCCACAAGTTGTCTTCTAACTACTACATGAATACTATACCATGAGGTTATTCACACAAACAAAGGAATTAATAGATAACAAATAAATGTAGAAATTTTATAAAAGTTTAATTTCATACACACAGAGAACATTACATTAGTTATCAGATACTTGTATAATTAGAAAGGAGAAGGCATAGAAACAGATGATGTTTTCCTTTGAGTTATCTCTAATGCCCTTTCTGAACTTTTGCCAAGGCTTTGGGAAATCATATTCCTTTTTTATTCACATATTCTTAAAGATTTTTCCCTTTTATTCTTTGCATTCCTCAAAGGCCATGTGCTAACTGGGCTGGGTGATAAATACCTTTAACCATAGTGATCAAGAGGTTGGGACAGAGAGACTTTAAGTTTAAGGTCAGTGTTTGTGGTATAGTGAGATTCTGTCTCAGTCAAAAAGAAAAGGCTATGTAATACAAAAATATATAATAAAAGCAAACAAACAAAAAAGATTAGTTATCAGCTAATGGCATTTATTTTGTGAAGTTGGAAATTTTTCATATATTCTCTCTGCCTGTCTCTTTGTCTTAGCTAATGCAGACTACTCAAATATATTCCACCATATAACCTACAACTTAGTGTTCTGTCTTGTTTCTGCCCTAAAGCATCCGAAGCATATGAACATGGCTTAAAATCTCTGAGCCTATGAACCAAAATATTATTATTTTAAGTTAGCGTTTTTATGTATAACATAGCAACCAAATCTAACTAACACAATTTGTACCATGAAAGGTTTCTGGTGATTAAATAGTTTTAATCAATACAGTGGTGGAAAGTGTTCATAAATGTACTATATTTATTGTGGTAACTGATTATTTTCATTAAAGTATATTTAGTCAAAAATATAGCCCTATTCAAGTTAATTTGCTGCAATTTAAGATATATAATACAGACACAAAAAAGCAGTACTAAATGTTGTCTCTCATATGCAGAATATAAAACAAAGTGTAGACTGTAGAAGGATAATTATTCAATCCTGGGAAGGGCATCGTAGGTAGATAAAGAAAGCCAAAGTTAGTGCATGCTGGCCAAAAGATAGATAGATTAGACAGATGATAGATAGATAGATAGATAGATAGATAGATAGATAAATAGATAGATAGATAGATAGATTGATTGATTGATACAAAATAACCCTAATAATATGTAGCCAATACATATTAATTTAACTTCTTAGATTATGAAAAAATGAAATAAATTAAATAATAACATGGAACAGAGATTAAAAACTGGGTGATTGTGGTCTATCTGACACTCTTACTCAGTGATAAACTTCCTTGACATATACTACATAAATAGGAGATACAGAATCAACTTCCCCCTCTTTCCTCTGAGATATACTTTTTATTCCTTGTCTTTAAGACAGAACCTCATTCTGTGCATCCAGATACCTACAACTTTTCTTACTATCAGTACAGATTGGCCTCAAACTTTTGGACTTTTAATCTCCAAGTGCTCCAATTACAAATGTGTGCTAGCACACTTAGATCTGAGATATTTTGGATCATATATCACATAGTTTGTCTTTGTGAGGAATTTTATCAATATAATGAATTTACTAGGATTATTAAAATGACAGATTCTCCATAATTTTTGTAGTTCACTACAGTGAATCACAACAATTTTAAAGAAGTACTGTGTGAAAGTAATATGATAGAATAATAACAAACTATGAGTTGCTGTGCATATAAAGGTTTTGAGTTCATTTTGTGTGTTAAGAGAAATGTGCAGGCTGATGTAGCAGGATAAGATGTCAGAATCACTTCTGGCCAGGTTTTATACACTTTCCTGGCAGAGAAACTAACATAGACTGAGGTGTGGAGAACAATGTGAAATGATCTTTAGAAAAGAATAATGGTTCCTATTTGACTATCACTACATATTTCTTTTTTTTTCTATTTCTTTTTTATTATTAATTTATTCATATTACATCTCAGCTGTTAGCCCAGCCCTTGTATCCTCCCATTCCTCCCTCCCTCCCGCTTCCCCCCCCACTCCCCTCCCCTATGTCTGTGACTGAGGGGGACCTCCTCCCCCTGTATATGCTCCTAGGGTATCGAGTCTCTTCTTGGAATGAGGAAATAGAAGGATCTACTGGGTCCAGGAAAACTACAGGCGGGTCTGGGCCATGGGGTCCTCCTCAAACTATGGCACCAGCCAAAGAAAATATAAGCAGTAAACTTCGAACCCCTACCCAGACTAGCCGATGAACAGGACATTCTCCACCATTAAGTGGAGAAGGAGATCTGACTTTCACACAAACTCTGGTGCCCCATATTTGACCATGTCCCTTGGATGGAGATGCTTGGTGGCACTCAGAGGAAGGATAATAGGTCACTACATATTTCAAAGCAATTGTTATGATTGATTTAACATTTGCCCAGTGCCTGTTTCTCTTCCTGCTCAAGATATCATGCATTTCCTTAGGCCAATGTATATAAAACAAAAATCTCAGCAGGTAGCAAGAACAGTTTCAATTTTAGGAGAGAACCATGAAATTTTTCTTCCATGTTTGGAAAGTGAAAAGGAGATAACGTGCAGACCATAAAGGTGGTGCTGACCTTCTAAAAGTCTATTCTCTCTTAAAAATAATAAAATCATTGAAACGGAACAGAACAAGCAAACAAAATGAGTAAATAACAATAGAATATTAGGTTCATGAATGAACATAATATTCATGTATGGATGGAGTCTGAACATTGAAGAATAAGATTAAGTAATGAAACCTATCTGGTAAAGACACTAATGAAGATGAGATGAGGTACAATGGAAGTTGATCATAGATGACCAAAACAAGCTGAAGGAGAAGATAATAGAAAATATGACTTTGAAATATAATGTGTTATAGAAATCATAGCTTATTATTTATCTATATCTTCTCCTGGCAATTTTGTGTTAATTTCCTCAGATATTAAGGAGTGATATGATAGCCATAGCCAAGCTATATGTATATACTCTTTGGGCTGAGCACAGAGTATTTCTTCCTCTGTTCTAGCTAGCCGTAGGCCTAGGCCTGGAAGCTTCTGGTCTTCTTAACATTCTAATCTTCTGAAGGCCAGTCATTGAAGGCTTCAGATTCTAACCCTGATTAATCTGCTAACCTAGACCTCTAAGACTTACTGCTGAATAATCTTACCCTTTCTATCATTTTCTTAATTCTGGCTTGTTAAATTCAGCTGTTCTAGCAAAACTCCTCTGCAAGCTGACTGATACAGCCCTGTTTCTCTCAACTTCTTAATGAATTGTTCTGCATAAAAAAAAAAAAAAACTGTCTCTGAATTCCACAAACTGGACTGCACTGACTTCACAGACCTCATGAACTGAGTAGAACTGAATCAAACTGCATGAATTCAGATGAACTCAACTAAATTCAACTGCATTGCATTGAACTGAACTTCTGTACTAATCTTACATAGTCTCTCTTTCTTGCATGTTTCCTGAGAGTTGAGCATATCATATTGTTGACCCATTCTTTACAATCTTTCTCTGCTTCTTCACTCTGTCTGCACTCAAATGTCATTGCTTGAGATTTAAGGTGTGTCTGCATCCCAGCTAGATCATATAGACCTAGGTCTTTAGGTGTGTTCGATTGCCAGAAAAGCAATGTTTCTGTATTAAAATTCCTCTATATTCTACTGGAGTACCTTTTTTCACACACTTTACATCCTTATCTTCCCATGTTCATTAATACATAATTCCCATATATTTGTTTATTCTTCTTTTGATGCTCCTAGAACTTATTCCTACCATTTACTTTTTGCTGTCATTTTTATATTTATCATTTAATAGTGAAATTATGTTTTAATCAACTCTTTGGAAAATATCTCTTGTTATTCATATATGAATTGAGTGGTTGCTCCACTGACAGTAGTTCAACAAAAAATAATTCTTTTCTGTGAATCATATCTGGATGGATAGAAAAAAAATACTATCTAGAAAGTAGAATGCTATACACATCTGTAAGGATATTACAATGTGGAATTTGATGTTCTATTGGGATTTTAACAAGTTTTGCATGGTCAAATTCCATTAACAACCTGGCCGTCTTCCAAGAATATGTTTGTCCCTCTCATCAGCCATGATTAGAAAGCCTCACCTCACCTGTTCACTCATAACAGAACATTTTTAATTGCTTTCATTTTGCACATTAGCATGAATGTGTTTTAGATAAAAATAGGTTGTGAAAGAACAATATTAATACATATATGACAGTAAAAAGAAGAAATGCATGTTTCTACATTCTTATGTAAAATGTAAGATTAATAATTTAATATTCTTCCCAACTTATGTGTGGTACCTAAATAGTCAATGTACTTTACTTTGAGTAACTTAACCAAACTATTTACACAATGGAAATGATATAATCTAAATGAGGTGAATACTACAATTATTCTGGACTAATATAAAATTATTGGATAATGCCACTTAGTATGTTTTCCTCAAATGTAGAGGAAGAAAGCCTAACTCATGAAAAGAGTGTCTGTAAGCCAAAATCCTAGTTCATTTGGGCTTCTGGGTGTTAGTCATAGTGACTTTTAGTATATCTAGCCCATATTTTTTATTGTCCTAAAATATAAGTGTCTCAAAGAAGCCAACTCTACACAATGGAAAAAGTGTAGCATGTTCAACAAATAGTGCTGGTCTAACAGGATGTCTACATGAAGAAAAATGCAAGTGGGCCCATATTTATCACCATGCTCAAAACTCAAGTCCAAGTAGATTAAAGACCCCAGGATCAAACCAGAGACACTAAATCTGTTAGAAGAAAAAGTGGGGAAGTGCCTGGAACTCATTGGCACAGGAGACAACTTTCTGAACCGAACTACAGCAACACAGGCCTTAAGGTCAACAATTAATAAATGGTACCTCATGAGGCTGAGAAGCTTGTGTAAGGCAGAAGCCACTGTCAACAGAACAAAGCAACAGCCTACAGACTGGGAAAAGATCTTCCCCAAGCCTACATCTGACAAAGGTCTATTATCCAAAATATATAAAGAACTCACAAAATTAAACTCCACCAAACGAAATAACCCAATTAAGAAATGGGGCTCAGAATTAAACAGAGAATTCTCAAGAAAAGAATATTGAATGGCTGAAAAACACTGAAAGAAATGCTCAACACCATTATTGATCAGAGAATGTAAATGTGAATGGCTCTGATATTCCATTGTAAACCCATCAGAATGGCTAAGATAAAAAATTCAAGTGACACCACATGCTGGCGAAGATGTATAGATAGAGGAACACTCGCTCACTGCTGGTGAGAATGCAAACTTGTACAATCACTTTGGAAATCTATCTGGCACTGTCTTAGAAAATTGGGAATAGGGCTTCCTCAAGACCCAGCTATTCCACTCCTTGGAATATACCCAGAAGATGCACCAACACAAAAGGACATATGCTCGACCATGTTCATAGCGGCCTTATTCATAATAGCCAGAACATGAAAACAGTCTAAGCATCCCTCAGTTGAAGAATGAATAAAGAAACTGTTGTACATTTACATTATGAAATACTACTAAGCTATTAAAAACAGTGAAATCCTGAAATTTGTGGACACATGGATGGAATGATCATCCTGAGTGAGTTAACCCAGACTCAGAAAGACTAACATGGTATATACTCACTTATAATTGGGCACTAGCCCAAAACGGATGTCTCATGGAAAATTTCACTTACCAGGAGATTGGGATAGATGTGAAGACATCCTATTGGGGTTCTAGGTAAGAGAAATATAGGATAATGGGGAAATATAAGGATCCAGAAGGTCCTAGAAACCTACAAGAAGAACATCATGATGGGCGGATCTGGACCCAGGGGGTCTGTTTAAAGGAGTGCACCAACCAAGGGCAATACATGCAGTAAATATTGAACTCCTACTCATATCTAGCCAATGAACAGAACATTCTCCACAGTTGAGTGGAAAGCAGGGACTGACTGTGACATGAACTCTGGTGCCCCATATTTGACAACTTCCCCTTGGTGAGGAGGCCTGGTGGCATTCAAAGAAATGATAAGCAGGCTACCAGGATGAGACTTGAAAGGCTGTGACCACATGGTGGGGGAGGATGTCCCCTTCTTTCACAGACCTAGAAGAGGGAAATAGGGTGAAAGAGTGAGGGAGTGAGGGACCAGAGGATATAAGTGAGGGGATAATTGAGATGTAATCTGAATAAATCAATTAAATAAAAAAGTGTGTGTGTGTGTATGTGTGTGTGTGTGTGTGTGTGTGTGTGTGTGTGTGTGTGTGTGTCTGACTTGTGACCAGAAGGCTTGCTTATTTGGAAGCTTTAATAATATATGGGTAAAAAAGCATGAATTTAGATGTCATTTTAGTATGATTATTTAGCAAAATAATAGTAGTTTCATCCCTGGGACAATGGAACTTTCTAGCTGCCTCTGACTTTGGCTATCAACAGTACCAACTATGAAATTTCTTTTTGTGGAAGAAGCCTTGAAATCAATCAGATAATTCTTAGTTACCCTCTAAAATTCATGATAATGTTGCTTCATTCAACTTATCTTGCCAGGCACATCAGTATGATAGCTTGCAGGATTCACATTTATTCAGACATTTAATGACTTTCCTTATACAGTAATCTGTATAGCACTTTCTGGAGCTAGCTAGCAGGGGAGACAATTCTAGGTTAGTACCAGCTTTATTTATCCATACTCTTTGATCAGTGTGTGTTGTGTCTTTAAGAATAGGATCCTTTCAATTTGTGGTGGATAAGCAATAGGAATGGAATTAGCCTACAGTTTCTGCAGGCCCTTTCAGATTCCTTTGACCAACAAGTTGAAGGGAGGTATTTCACATCTGATCTTGGGCTTTTTGTTTAATACCTTTTTTCTAGGAAGACAGTTTCCCCCTGTGTAAGGTAATTCCTATTGTATTAACTTTTTACACATGCAGAGGGTCCTAGAAACCTACAAGTAGAACATTATGATAAGCAGATTTGCACCCAGGGGTCCCGCTCAAACTAAGGCACCAGCCAGGACAATACAGGCGGTAAACTTTAAACCCCTACCCAGATCTAGCCAATGGACAGGACATTCTCCACAGTTGAGTGGAGAGTGGGGTATGACTTTCTCACGTACTCTGGTGCCTCATATTTGACCATGTCCCCTGGAGGGGGAGACCTGGTGGCACTCAGAGGAAGGACAGCAGGTCACTGAAAAGAGACTTGATACCCTATGAGCATATACAGGGGGAGGTAATCCCCCTCAGGAACAGTCATAGGGGAGGGGAGTAAGGGGAAAATGGGAGGGAGGGAAGAATGGGAGGATACAAGGGATGGGATAACCATAGAGATGTAACAAGAATAAATTAATTAAATAAAATTTAAAAGATCTAATCTTTCTTTTACTTCTTCTCCTTAAACTCCTTCCATAAAATTACTGTTATTTTCACTCTCAACAACATGCACAGTTTTTAAAGTTATAGAGTCCATTTAATTATCCCCATATGTTCATAAGGCCATCCTCTAGATCAATGTCAACCTATTTGGGGTACCATCCATAAAGCAAACTGGTACTCTTCCCACCTCCGTTAATCACAACTTGCTAATAGCTGTTCAGCTAGAGGAGGGATACCTTCTGCCATCTATGGTTAAGTTTGACTGGCTTAGTCTAATGAAGATCTTGTGCATTAAATCATAGTCTTTGTGAGTTTGTGTGTTCACAGCCCTATACTGTCAAGAAAACAGTTTTTAGATGACTGGAAAATGTAGCCCTCTACTGTCTTTGGAAATTATAGTGTTTCTCAACCCTCTTCTACAACCTGTGAAAAATTCATATGAAAACCCACTATTTTGTAGCTTTATAAAAGATATGAATATATAGAAAGAGTTTAATTGGAGAGAGTGATGCCCTGAAAGCTACAATGATGACCAGCCTAGTCATGTATGACCATTGGTTCAAAGCACAAATTTTAATGACAGTAACCACACACTTTCTGGCTGAATTTAAGGCATGTTTCTCAAGAGAGAAATCCTCTCTGCTACTGTTAACTGAATCAAGAACCTATCAGTGAATAGGTCATTTGACTTAGAGGATAACATAATAATATTATTCTGCTAAGTAGACATAGTATTAAATAGCCCTAAATATATCTTTATGTCTACAGCTGAATGGAACTCTCAACATCATCAGAGAAGCCTCTTTGAAGTGAATACATAGTTTTATGACCTTTATAAAATAGTGTGTTTACACATGATTTTTATGACTTTTTGAAACACCTTACTGTCAATTCCTCCTCCTCCCTACCCTTTCTATCTTACCCTCCCATCACTTCCCTCCCATAAATATCCTCTTATTCCTCCTTTGCGTAGGTACCACTGCTCAACTGTTCTAATCTCCCCTTCCCTTTACCCTCTCTAATTGACTCTTTCTAGTTTTCTTACATGTGCAAATAATTCAAGTTAAATCATTAACCCCACATAAGAGAGAGAATATTTAGTGTTAAACCATTAATGCCACATAAGAGACAGACTATTTAGTTTGTCTACCTGGCTTTGATTTATCAGATTTAGTACATTTTGCCCCGTTCCATCCACTTACTGCAACTTTCATGATTTGAAGATTTCAATTTTCCCTACTTCCTTCATGTATATGTATCACCTTTTCATTATCCATTCATCACTTAGTCTCTTCCAATTTCTCTTTCAAGTAAGGTACGGATAAGTGGGTGTGGTCCAATACTGGGTAAAGAGATTATTTTCTTTTCAGATTTATTTATTTAGTTTCTCTGTGTATATATGGAGGGTTGCAGCAAGCATTTAGAAATCAAGGAAGGACTTACTGGAGTTAGGTCTCTCCTTCAGTCTCATGGGTGTTTGATACTTGCCATAAACACTCTTATCTACTAAGACACTTTTCTGGCCTAGATATATTTGTAAATTTAAATCTTATCTTTTAAATTTAGCCATTTAAAATTCCCACGTAATTATTATGCATGTTTTGTAGATTGTGATATATTAATAAACATGTACAACATATACAGACCAAATTAGAACAATTGTGTGTATCTGTTTTTCTTTTCTGAAAAGAATGTCGTTTTTTCAGTTCTTTACTTTTGGAGTCTTCAACCCCTTTTAGTTTATCACAAAAAATATGAAGGCTTTTGTGAACCATTTTTGTTCCACTGTGTTATAAGACGTAACAAATATTCTCCTGACTGACAAGGTCTAGTATCATCTGGCAATTCCTGCTATATCTCTTCAAGCTTTACTGGCTCTAGCAACCACTGCCCTATTTTAAGTGTGTGTTGTATGTTCAATTGTTAATCCAGTTATTTTTATCTAATTCATTTATTGATATTCTTTATAGCTTTTTCTTTTTATACAGAATTATTTTATCAAAAAAACAAAAACAAAAACAAAATACTTTGCCATGTCTTCATATTTTTATTCTTTTCATTGCTATCTTGTTACCAGTTGTCTTGTCTGAGCTGGTTCTTACTACGTTGAAGTATAGCAATGTGGGAGGACATTGCTTTCTTGTTCCAGAATTTAAAGAAAATATTTTAAGATTTGTATTATTCATTAAAATATAAGCAATGTATTTTCAATATATAGCTTATCATTTTAATTTTTTGTCTATATCTAAATTGGTCAATTTTTCTCTTATCTGTTTATATGATCAATTATATATTTGTATTATAGAATTTGCATCACATATATTGAGCTATTATTTAATTCTTAAATAAATCTCAGGTGAACATTGTGAATTATATTTCAAATGAGTTACTAAATTTGATTTTCCTGTAATCTATTAAGAATTTTCAGCTATATTCATCAATAATATTGGCCCATGGGTTTCTTATTTCATTTTCAAAACAGTTATCTCTATAATTTGTTTGAATAATTTTAAAAGAATTGTGTTAGTTTTTTCTACACCTAGTTGGAAATGTTTACTTAAGATGAAATCCATGAAAGGAAAAGCTGATTGTCCATCATATATTTGATCAAATATTTCATTATATAATGAGTTGGTCTAAGTAAGTGAACATTTTCTGTGTCCTGTGCAGCCACTGGCCAAGTCATTGCAACTCATATATATTAGAAACTCATTTATTTTGTTTTTTTCTTTTCAAGACAGGGTTTTTCTGTAAAGCCTTGGCTGTGCTGGGCTTTCGTTGTAGACCACGCTTGGTTCTGCCTCCATCATTGCTGGGATTATAGGTCTGCTTTACCACAACTGACAATGAAAATAAATTGTTAAGATTAGAAAACAAATTCTTAGACATTGATTGATATGAACTGAAATTGTGTTGGTAATGGTGATGCAGGGAAGGGTGTTTCTCTGAGTTCTTCTTTTTCCTAATATATTATAATAACTAAAGAGGAACCCATTTGTCATGGATCGCCTCCTGGGAAATCTCATCAAGTTGTGAAGATTAACAAATCTCAGATGGGAAACTGGAGGTTGATCTACCTGCCATAAAGACTGTATCATTCTTCTGGGCAAGATAAACCATTAGATGGGTCTTTTAGAAATATAATGACACAACCTTAATTCAACAAACATTTCTTTTCTCACACAACTTCTGTTACCACTCCATCCTCTGCAGGTTAGAAAGTAATTCAGTTCTATAGATTGTGATGATATATAAGCTTCAAACATCTGACTCTCCTTTGACCTATTGCTTATATGGCATTATATTCTTTGAATGTTCAATTTCCTAGATTTCCTATGAAGTCATAGTGATTTTTCTGAATCAGTCTCCTAAGAATTGAGAACATAGTTCATATATAATTATATAAGATTTCCTTCACCAACCCTACATCTGACAAAGGTCTAATATCCAAAATATATAAAGAACTCAAGAAATTAAACACCACCAAACCAAATAACCCAATTGAGAAATGGGGCTTGGAACTAAACAGAGAATTCTCAACAGAAGAATATCAAATGGCTGAGAAACACTTAAAGAAATGCTCAACCTCCTTAGTCATCAGGGAAATGCAAATCAAAACAACTCTGAGATTCCATCTTACACCCATCAGAATGGCTAAGATTAAAAACTCAAGCGACACCACATACTGGAGAGGATGTGGGGAGAGAGGAACACTCCTTGATTGCTGGTGGGAATGCAAACTAGTACAACCACTTTGGAAATCTATCTGGTGCTATCTCAGAAAACTGGGAATAGGGCTTCCTCAAGACCCAGCTATTCCACTCCTTGGAATATACCCAGAAGATGCACCAGCAAACAACAAGAAAATTTGCTCCACCATGTTCATAGCACCCTTATTCATAATAGCCAGATCATGGAAACAGCCTAAATGTTCCTCAGTAGAAGAATGGATAAAGAAACTGTGGTACATATACACTATGGAGTACTACTCAGCTATTAAAAACAAGGAATTCTCGAAATTTGTGGACAAATGGATTGAGCTAGAAACAATCATAATGAGTGAGTTAACCCAGAAGGAAAAAGACTCAAATGGTATATACTCACTTATATCTGCATACTAGCCCAATGGGCATGTCCCACGAAAGCCTTCCTTTTCCAGGAAACTGGGACAGAGGGGAGGACATCCTATTGGGACTCTAGATGAGAGAACCATGTGAGAATAGCAATATAGAAGGATCCAGAGGGTCCTAGAAACCTACAAGTAGAACATTATGATAGGCAGATTTGGGCCAAGGGGTCCTGCTCAAACTAAGGCACTAGCCAAGGACAATACAGGCGGTAAACTTTAAACCCCTACCCAGATCTAGCCAATGGACAGGACAGTCTCCACACTAGAGTGGAGAGAAGGATATGACTTTCTCATGTACTTTGGTGCCTCACATTTGACTATGTCCCCTGGAGGAGGAGACCTGGTGGCACTCAGAGGAAGGACATCAGGTTACCAAGAAGAGACTTGATACCCTATGAACATATACAGGTGGAGGTAATCCCTCTGAGGAACAGTCATAGGGGAGGGGAATAAGGGGAAAATGGGAAGTAGAGGAGAATGGGAGGATACAAGGGATGGGATAACCATTGAGATGTAACAAGAATAAATTATTAAAATTTAAAAAACAAGGTTAAAGAAAAAAAAAGATTTCCTTCCTAATATAAAAGTACACTCATGAGTGTACACGCATTTTGATTTTCTATTGCAACATAATTACTACAATTTAGCTGCTTATTATCTTCTGTGAAGCAGAAGTTTATGCATAAAATATTTGGGTCTATTTCATTTGGTCTGACTAGTTATTTAGTTTTTCAAACATAGACTTTTTTTTATTATATATGAATAAAACAAACTACATATAGCAAGGAGAACCATGAGACAATCATGAGTTATATAAATGTTACATCCATAGAAATTTGGCTATTTGTATGTGTCAAACTTGAAGTAAATATCTTTCTTATCTCGTTAGGTATAAATTTCTGAATGAATATCAATATCTATAATATCTCATCTCTACTAACTAAATCCTTTATCTTGATCTAAAAAGATATTATCCCTTAGTGAACAAAACTTAATTGTAAGACTAAATTATCTGGTCTTCAACCCCACCTTAGAGACTTGAGAAGGAATAAAACTTAAATGCCTGAGTGAGCCCACTTCCCATGCTCTGGTTGATATCAGTATTACAGTTTTACAATTATTCAACATCTTAGCACTTAGGGACACCCGATTATGCCCTATCATATGGCTTCTCAAATATGGCATTGTTCTTCAAAGCATACAGAAAACATCTGCTGTTCATTCTGTCTTATATGGGCTCACCTGGTTAGGCCAGGCCTATTCAGAGTGATTTTTTATTCATTTAAAATCTACTCATTAGGGATTATTATAACATGTCTTATTCAATATATTACAGCTAAAATATTGGGCAATGTTCCTTGGACCTATTGGAGGACAAGAGATGTAGCATAGAAAGGCAGGTATCCAAAGGTTTATCTTAAAATTTTG
>OU015760.1:59474015-59506932 GCA_907169655.1 Acomys percivali
GGAAGGGAGCAGGCTTTACTCCTGCTGATCTCAAGATGATATATTTGACTTTGGATAGAGACAATTTTTTGATAGATACCACTTACCAAAGTTAAATCAAGATCATATAACCAATTTGAATAGGAAATAGAAACAGTCATTAAAAGTCTTCCAACCAACCAAACAAACAAACAAACAAATAAACCAATCAAACCTTGGACCAGATATATTTACTGCAGTATTTTTCAAGACCTTCAAAAAAGAGGCAATGGCAATAATTCTCAAATTATTCCAAAAAAAGAGAGAGAAATATTAGGATATTTGATAAACTCATTCTATGAGGTCACAGTAACTTTGACACCTACACCATATAAATATTCAACAAAGAGAATTTCTGACCAATCACATTTATGACTACTGATGAAAAAGTGCTCTCAATAAAATACTCTCAAATTAAATGCAAGAACACATCAGAAACATCATCGACCTAATCAAGCAGGCTTTATCCCAGAGATGCATGACTCCCACCAGGAATTTAAACCCATCAAGAAATGTTTGCATACTCCATTGATTTGGAAACCCAACTGAACCATTTATTCACACAGACACAGAAACGCATGCACAAACACACACATACACACACACACACACACACACACTCACACACACACAGAGGAAAATTCATCAATGTAATCTACCACATAAGCAAACTGAAAGAAAAAATCCCTCACAAGCATTTCATTAGATGCTGAAAAAAACCTTTGACAAAATCCCATACCTATTCATGATAAGAGTCTTGGAAAGATCAGGGATACAAGGCCTGTACCAAAACACAATGAGAGCAATATACAACAAGCCAATATCCAACATAAAATTAAGTGGAGAGAAACTTAAAGCAATTCTACTAAAATCAGAGGCAAGAAAAGGCTACTCACTCTCTCCCTATCTATTCAATATAGTACTTGAAGTTTTAAGTAGAGCAATGAGACAACTAAAAGAGATCAAACGGATACAAAATGGAAAGGAAAAAGTGAAAATATTGCTGTTTGCTCATGATATAACAGGATAAATAAGTAATCCCTAAAATTACACCAGAGAACTCTTAGGGTTAATAACCACCTTCAACAGCAATGGCTAGATACAAAAAAATTACCTCAAAAGAGAATCTTTAATCACACTGACAAGGGAAAATAAAATTGAAATTTAAATGGCTTCTCTATGGAAGATTTCACAGATCTCACCTAGGCTTATTATTTTTATTTTTCCTTTTGATATTTCTTTTATAAGAATAAGGTCTATTTTTCCTTAAAATTTTGATTATTCTACTTTATTGAGTCACAGAGATCCAGTTTCTAAGCTACAATCATACATGGAAGTCCAGTAAGCTTGGTTCTACTTGTTTGTTAGCATATTTTGAGACAAGGTTCCATGTGTATATTAAAGGGGTCCCAAAATAGTTCAATATATGCTAATCAATGCAAGTAATTCATCATATAAACAATTAAGAACAGAAACACACCTAAATATTTTAATAGATGTAGAAAACCTTTTAAGGGAATTAAACATTCCTTCATGATAAAAGTACTAAAGAAAATAGAGATAGAACATATATAATTATAAGAAATGTATACATATGACAAAATTGTAAACAAAATTATACTAAATTAGAAAAAAACCAAAATTTTCCTTAAAATAAAGAATAACATAGGTGTCTCAACTCTCGCCATTATTGGTCAAAATATTTCTTACAATCTTGGATTATTAAGAAAAGAAAAGAGAAATGAGGTACAAATAATGTAAATCTGATTAATATTTTAAATTTGATTAATATTTTCATCAAAGTATGAGAATATATAATTAAGAATGTATGTCAATAAGAAACATGCTGAGAACTAAATGAGGAAAACAATTATATTAGTCTTAATACCTTCAGCAAATAAAATACCATGGATCAAACATAACCAACGAGGTAAAAATAATACCTTGAATGAAAACTATTTTAAAAATTGAAGGAAACTGAACAAGGAACTAAAAGATTTAATAACTTTACAAATTAATAGAGCAACAGATAATTGAGTACCACCAAATAAACAAACTATGAAAACAATCAATATGAGACTGGAATGCTTAAGTACTCTAAAAAGTTATGAAACTCTCATAAATATAAAATTGAATGTATAAAAGCTTTCCATGTTTTATTTGGAATTGAAATTTGTTTTGGACAAAGCAAAAGTTAATTTACTTGTTCCATGACAACCTGGAGGAAAATCTTTGCTTGTTTAGACAATGCTCAGAATATGGAAGAATGCCTTTTGTTAAAACCCAATGAATTGCATTTGTTCCTAATTGGTGATAAAACAAAAATAAAGCAGTATTGCCATAAGTTCTACATTTAAAAATATTTTAACAGCTTGAGATTATTTTGGTTTAAGTGGATTAACTAAGTAAGCCAATAAGAATTATAGAAATAAAGCACGTTCAGATAATTAAACTATGGTTTTTGAGGTAAATGATTAAATTTGTATCAAACTTATTAGGAATTGAGCACATACTCAAGTCATTATAAAGAAAGTTATCTTGAAAACTAGGATACAATTAATGAAACAGGTGAATATTATTAATAATTTTAATAAAATCACTATTTTTAATGTTTCACTAACATTTGTTTTTGGCTTATATCTTTCCAATGTTCAATACTGAAAAATATTAAGACTAGTTTAATACCATATTTTTGCTATAGCTGAACTAATAATTCACAGATTAAAAAATAATATATTAATAAATAGAAAAATCTCCCACTTTATTTAATGAATCAAAATATGTTTTAAGTAAAGCAATAAGTGCAGTGAAATATTTCATGTCACCTCTACAGTGGATTCACATTTAATATTCAAATGAAGGAGTTCTGAAAAAAATCTATAATTTTTTCTCTAAATATTATTATATTGAACAAAATAAGCCAGATCTTGAAATCTTCAATAATATATAATATCACTTGAAAAAAATTGGAAATATTATGGCTAATCAATAATCATTTATTGACTTCAGATTTTGGGTGAGAATAAATAATACATGGCACAGTAAAAAGTTAAGATGAGAAAATATGTTCTCCAGCATAGTTAATTAGTAAACCCTAAATAGTGCAGTGTATTTCTGGATGAAAATAAATTTATGGGGTGAGAGATGTTTTCTTTTCTTAGGACACAACTTGGATTTGTTGGAGAATTTACTCTACGTTGAATTTGCCCTTTTATTTCTAATCTGTGAGGAAACAGCAAAAATGACTTAAGGAATTTGTCTGTTAAAGCTGCTCATTTCTTCATTAAGAAATGAAAGGTAGAAAAAAGGAGTTAGTTCATTCTCTTCAATGACAGCCTCTAATTAGTAGAACACTTGATGCTAGACCCCCATATTTTATACTTCCCAATACTTCACAATATCACCAAACCTTTATCATATATTTCCAAACTATTGAAAGCAATCATAAAACTATTGATTTAAATGGCACACTTTTGATTGTTCATGATTTGTGCATGAACATCATTAATTCTGAAGAGATCATTAAACTTTAACAAAGCTCATTAATTCTGCTTAATTTTGTATCATATGAATATATACTCTTCAGCCCTAGTTACCTTTTCCCTCTTCACTTAAAACTATTTTTTTAAATTTGTTATTAATTTATTCTTGTTACATCTCAATGGTTATCCCATCCCTTGTATCCTCCCATTCTTCCCTCCCTCCCATTTTCCCCTTATTCCCCTCCCCTATGACTGTTCCTGAGGGGGATTTCCTCCCCCTTTATATGCTCATAGGGTATAAAGTCTCTTCTTGGTAGCCTGCTGTCCTTCCTCTGAGTGCCACGAGGTCTCCCCCTCCAGGGGACATGGTCAAATGTGAGGCACCAGAGTACGTGAGAAAGTCATACCCCACTCTCCACTCAACTGTGGAGAATGCTCTGTCCATTGGCTAGATCTGGGTAGGGGTTTAAAGTTTACCACCCGTATGGTCCTTGGCAGGCGCCTTAGTTTGAGCCGGACCCCTGGGCCCAAATCTGCCTATCATAATGTTCTACTTGTAGGTTTCTAGGACCCTCTGGACACTTAAAACTATTATTTTCCCTTTCTGTTTCATGTCTGCTGTGTTCTATTACCCATGCATCAGTAATCCATTTCTACTTTTCTTGATTCTATAGGTATTCCAAATTAAATACATGCTATGGTCTAAATATGAGTAAGAACATGTGATGTTTTTCTTTCTCAGTCTGGGTAATGTCACTCAATATATTTTGCAATTAATGTATTGACCTAATCTTCAATTAAAAAGTCCTCAGATAAAATAACCCCAATTCATAAAAGGAATGCTATTTTCAATTAATACAATTTTTAATCTTCAGATAGCAACCCAATTTTATAATTAGTATTATTTCACTTGTAATAGCATCTCCGATTTATTCATAGAATTTGCTTGTAACAAAAACAGACACAGGTTACAAAAATGTTAACTTGGAGAAAAATTAAATGATTTCATCTGACTTAATTATTCAGAGAATTACTTCCAGATCTTGTATGATGTTTGTCTTCCCATAATTTACACATAACATTTATCTTTCTATAATAGAGTCTCTGAAACCTATGAACAGAAAGAATTGCTTACCTATGAACAGAAAGAGTCCAGTTGATTTGTTTTCTTAGTTTACTGAAATAATTTTAAGATTTGGTAAATTTATTTAACTTTACAGATAATCAATGAGAGAAAAATAATTTTTTTCTACCTGTAACATTCTTTACACATTCTCAGTGCCTGAAAATCTACTGAAAGAAATAAAAAGAGACATTTCAAATCAACAGTTTTATGTGTAAAATAAGTCAGATGTATACTTTTACAAATCTTTTGCAATGGGTATTATGTTGAATTTATACATAGATCCTGGTAGTTTGGGCATTTTCACAATGTGAATCTTATTAATCTATAAGAATGTAAGGTCCTTCCAACTTTTTGAATCTTCTCCAACTTATTTTTCTAGTGGGTTAACATTTTTACTGTTCAAGTCTTTCATCTCCTTGCCTATATTTATTCCAAAATATATGCATAGTTGAAGATACTGAGAAGAGTATTGATTCCCTTGATTTTGTTCTCATTATTATTGTCATTTGTATACTGAAATGCTACTGAATTTTCTGTGCCAATTTTTTATCTTACTGCTGTGTTAAAATTATTTATCAGCTGTAGGAGTTTTCTGATGGAATCATTAGAATATTTTATGTAGAGAATTAATCCACTTGTTAAAAGGGGAGGGATATTTTGATTTCTTCCCCTTTTGTTAGCTCATTTTTCACTTTTCTTACTACTCTAAGACTTCAAGTACTATATTGAACAGAAAAGGGGAAGAATCAGAGAAGGAACATCTTTACCTTATTTCTGACTAATGGAAATGCTTTTAGCAGGGTGTTTGCTATAACTTGCTAGATATTATATTTATTACATGGAAGTATGTATCATCTTTCCAGGGATGTTCTGGGCCTTCTATCATGAAGCTAGTTGGATTTTTTTCAAAGATTTTCTCTTTATCTAATGAGAAAACTATGTGCTTTCTGTTTTTTTTTAAGAGGAATTTTAATCCAACAACATGTCATCTCTGGCAGGGGATCATATCCAAAGATGTAGATCTGTGTGATCCTTCTGGAATACAGAGATGCCCTTAGTACAGAACTTTAATCTTTTTGGCTGGAATACATGTCTTTAATCCTTCTGGTTAGAATATAGGCAAAACACAACTTTCCTCCTCCCGGAAGGAATTTTGTATACTCCTTAAATCCTAACTAATGACATCTAATTGAGGGAGGAGGACAAAGTAATGAATCAAAGAATGATTTTACAGAATGAATCAGAGATAAGATATGCCCAACTATCAAGAAAACAAGATAGGAAAGAAAGGGTACTAAAGAGTACCACACAGAGAGAGATCCAGAGAGATTGTGGAGATAGAACAGTAGTTTGGGAGTGCAATGTAGCTTGATGCAGTTCAGTTGAGTGCAGTAGAGATTATGCAGTTTAGTTCACTGAGTTCAGTGACAGTTTTTCTAAGCATATCAATTCAGTGAGGATCCAAGAGAAGCCAGTTTGAATCAGTTGTCTTGGAGAGGAGTTTTGAGCAAGAACATCTGAGTTGAATCAGCCAGAGTTCAGAAAGAAATAGAAAGAGTGACCTTATTCAGCAGTGAGTCTCAGAAGCTTAATTAGGTCTAGTTAGCAGATGAAGCCTTCAGGGTCCAGGCTTGCAGGTGGAGGACAGAAGCTTCCAGGCGTAGATATAGTTAGATAGAAACACTCTAGGCTTATCCCATGCCATGTATTCATATTGCGTAGGTCTGGCTTTCATCTCATCCCCTTATCTGATGAAATAAAAGCAACATTTACATCTGGCACCCAAAGTGATTGGAGAAGAAGAAAACCTACTAATAGTGCAGAAAGCAGAGAATATCTGACAGAAACACTAGAGACAATGGGAGACATCTGAGAGGAAGGTGCAGAGTTCTTCCAGTTTGGCTAGAGAATCTCAGGACACTCTGCAGCCACAGCATCCTGGAGCTTGTAACAAGGATCACCTGCAGAGGAAGCATCAATTCCTCAAGGTTGGCTGGACACCCAGAGAGACTGAGGAGACTCTGGAGCCACAAAAGCGTGAGGCCCAGGATGAGGAACAACACAGGAGCCTCTGAGACAGTGAATCACAGTAGCCATCCCAAAAGACAATTTTAATTATATAGATAGAGCTTTCCTGCATTAAAAAAGGGCAAACTCCATTTTGGGTGCCTTAAGACCAAAGGTATGATGTGAGAGGATAAAAATCTTATTTGACAAATCCATCACAGTACTTATTGCAACTTTGACCACTAGAGCAAACCCCTCCTTGCTTCCAATTGCAATCTATATATTTCCTCTCAAAAATATTTTTAAATATCTGTAGAATAAGAAAAAGTAACTATGACAGTACAAAGGCTTCAGAGATAAAAGAAAGAGAAAGTAAGAAAACAGGAAATACTTAACTGTGAATCTATGGTACCTAATGAAATTAAGGAACAAGATAAATAGACTTTAAATCTATGGTGCCACCTCTTAATAAAATTGAGGAAAAGTAACCATGCCTACTATTTTTCCTAGTTACCCAGGAGCAAATGCCAGAAAACTGTAAAAATTTACAAAATGAACAACTACCCTGGAATCCTGTTAAAATACCAGCTTTCAAATATTTTAAAGAACCAATAGTAACTTATGAATGTACTCACCCTATGTGATACATATGTTAAATATCTGGGGTACCTAGTACTTGCTTGACTTCCAGCAGAGCAGGGAGTCTTCTGCTGGAGTTCTGAGCCTGGGGTTCCTAGTACCAGCATGGCCTCTCTTAGTAAAAAGGATATTTTGACAGAGTTGTGATCCAGGATATGGAGCCAAGAGAGCCGACACTGTTGGAAATAACTGGGTGGGCTCTAAGGACTGTTATTGGGTAGTTGGCTTTGTCTTACCTGAGGGTTCTAGAATTAATGTGGCCTCTGCTAGAGCAGGCCTGGCCTGCTGTAGTTGTATGCTGGACCTATTTTTTTATGTGGAGAGAATGAATCTACTATATGTCATGGCTAAGCAAAAGCTTATTTCCAGAATTGGGTTAATTCTTTTGGAGTTTTTGGCTAATGATAACTCATAGACACCCAAAGAGTACATAAAGGCTATTGCTGTTGCTTTTGGATAATTTCCAGAAATTGATAGTAAGACTCTATTTCAGAAGATACCACAAAATTGAGTCTTAGAACATGAAGAAAACAAGTGGCTCATTTGCAAGCTTAATCTCTATAGGATAATTTTCATAATGTTATGCATACTGTCAGAGAAGAAAAATAATCATCAGTCTTAGTCATATGTGAACTCTAAAAGACCAGACTTGCAAGGAATGACCACTGGTGTAATAGAGAAATGGATATATTCGGAGTAAACAACCACTTTCTGATTGGATATAAATCAGCTGTACACGATGGAACTCATGCCCTAGGGGAGAAGCTACCACTACGATTCTGCTAAATGGACATGGTATTAAACCACCTCCTAATCTCATTATACTCATAGGTTAATCTGATCCTCAACTCCTCAGATACATTTCTAATTTTAATAGATTGCAATTAACACAACAGAGACCTACAACTGGTCAAAGTGCAGAGAATAAGTTTATGAAATGCTTAGTTGTAAATAGTACATCCACATCATACATGCTCCTCTATAAACTCAGGGATCATTGAAGAAGAGATAATATAAATATTTCAAGATCAAGGGATTGTTGGTCATTGCAATGAAAAATTGATTCCTGCTACAGCAGGCCAGCAGCACATATGACTCACAGTGGCTGATAGGATACAAAAAAAGCCCAACTGAAGCTTAAGCAGATAAAATCCCATCAATGAGATGGAAGGTGGCCATGAAGTTCATCCCCTAAATAAAAAGTTGTTTGCAATTTGCTGGGGCATAGAGAATCAATGTTAAGAGTGTAGCCTCAGGTAAGTCAATCATACTCTATTGGAAGGCCACACATCCAAGAACAAGTGACCACCACAAATTGAAGTTAATGTGTTGACAAAAGAGGACCCAATATTTGGTGTGTGAGGAAGGGGAAATGGATCTTGGAGAAGTTGAAAAGTGAGAGAATATAATCAATAACCATTGTGTGAGGTTTGCAAAGAAGTTATAGAAAATAAGAATAATTAATTTAGCAAACAATAATGAAACTATGTTTTTTAATGGGACAAATTTGTGCATCCTTAAGACATAGAAGAATATAATAACTTAACACCTTTATACAATATGTAGATATCATGTCATTGCACTGTCCCTAAAAAGTAAAGTACTGGGGTGATAGATCATACTATAAAGAGTAAGTTTAATGTACTCACATCATAAACACCTAACATTTTCTTACTCTTTATTTTCTCTTTCTCTGTTTTATTTCTATGTTCACTCCCTCTCAACTGGTTGCTTACTCCACGTCTTGACCTATGATAGATTTTACTTAAGTCAAGCAGAAAGCTGTTGAATGAAAGTCGTGTGCTAGGGCTGAGCCACCCAACTAGAAACAGGTTTTTCCAGTAAAAAAAACACAATCTCAGTGTTCATAGTGTAATCACACATTATGTAGCATTTTCACCTTTTTGCCAAAGTAAGATGGAAAAGTTTTAACTCTAACACAATGGAACTATTTACAATAATGAAGCTATTTCTGCCAAGCTTTCCACAATGTCCAGCTTGGTTGTCATTCTTAGGATTAAGGATTTTCTAGATCAGACTTCTGTAAAATATTCCTGTCAATTTTCTATGAACTCAGCAATTTGAATGTCCTGAGCAGGTTGTAGTCTGAAGCTAGTTTCTGTAGTACACACCTAATCTTTTAGTAATGGTTGCTCACTTAGCAGCAATCCTAGAGCAGCAACTGGAAGCAGAAGAGGCATCAGGAGCTTTTTTTTCCCCAGTGGTTAGCATTAAAATAATCCAGGTGAATTTGTCATTGCATGGCTCCATCTTCTTCTTGGAGACCTCAAAGTTTAGTATTAGGAATGATCATGATGTATTGTAGAAAACTTAAACATTTTAAATGATATAATCAACATATGTCCAAAAAAATTGAGGATCACAATCTATTAAGTACATTTGAGGCACACAAACTTTGTTCCTAGTTATCTGCTTCTGAATCAAACCTGAAAACACATACAAGAAGCTAAGACAAAGGTTATTTCTAAAATTACTACCTTGTCATAACAGAAAGTTTACATATACATAATAATCTCATAGAGTTTGAAATAATATTTATACCTTAAGAAAAGTTTTAAGGAGTCAAATGAAGACCAAAAGATTATGAGATCAGTGGCAATAACATGGTCTCTTATTTTTCTTTTCATCTGTCCCATACCAGGTGGCTCTTCTTATATAAGACAGATTTTCAGTTTTCCTTTAACAAGCATGCATGGGTTTAGAGAAGAAGAGAGCCATGCTCCAAACCACAAACCAGTTTTAATTATTAATTGAATTGGGACCATATAAAGATCATTTGCCACTTATGTCTGTAGAGGGCAGCAAAGCCAAGCTTGTGGTGGGTGATATCACTTGGACATTATACTGTTTTTCTTGAGACAGATTCTCTTGATGATCTGTCCTTTTCAGATGTTTCACTTGTCCAGTGGTCTCTGGATTCCTTTGTTGATGCTTTTATTCTCCTGAAAATATAAAACCAAAACCCTGCCCCAACCCTATCTCTGGGGGATTCCTTTTTTAGAACATTTTACCTTTCATAGGACAAATTTTTTTTTGAAACAGAAAAAGTATTTTCTTTTCATCTGAAATTTTAAATTTTTTTTGAAATTTTGAAACTGAATGTACCTTGGGTGTTTCTGGATAATACATCCCTCTATTTCTTTACATATAAATTCAGGATTGTGTGTATTTATTTTTAGATCTCAAAGACCATTCACTTTGAACTTCAACCTACCTTTTATGAGTGACTTAAATTTAAATCATTGTAATTATTATGTGTCTGCCTTTGCCTCCCAAGTGTTGCAATTAAAGGCCTCTACCTCCTGAGAGCTGGGATTAAAGGTGTGAACAAACATCTGGCTTTGGATTCCTTATAATAGTTAATTTCATAGGGTTGTCTTGGTTTAATTTGCTTCTAATATTTCCCTTGAATTTTAGTAAATGTTCCAGTTGTTCAAATCTTTAATCTACCTTTCTTTCTGATTTATTCTGAATTTGTTTCCTGACAAAATTTAATATTCTAGCCTTAATTAAACATGATGCCACCTTGTCCACCATTTCATTACTTTGAGACATTTTGTTTTTTCTGCCTGTATAAAGCTACAAAATGCCTTTATTAAGTTTTTCTAGGTTTTGCCATTTCCACTCATGCCTCCTATTTGCCATTTATCTACCAGCTAGTGTTTTTCCATTTTGATGACCATATAGCTATACCATTGCACATACTCCATTAATTGGAGAAGGTAGAGATTTCCCTTTTGTTGTTGTAGTTGTTTCTCTTTTAGCCAATAGTGCTGCACTGATTTTGGGGTTTCTCCTTTAGTATTTGCTATTATATCAGTCAGTCTATAGGCTGACACTTTCCATTAGTTTTTTTTTTTTAATCAGTGGTTGATGAAACATCATTAAACCATGTGTTTGCCAAATGTTTGACCACTACGTTAGTCCTCACAATTCGTGAGGTGTCTTTTTTAGGGGAGAGGTGAACAGTTTAGGGATGATGAGTATGGGCAACTGAGCTATTTCTTCTGTGCAGGAAGCTATAGATCTCTTTAATACCACATTCTGCTCACACGATTAGGTACCAGTTACATTCTAATAACTTTCTTTCTATGGGTAAGCTTGTGAAGGGCTCTGCCTTCAAATGGATCCAATCCATCATTACAAGTGGTGCCATTATGACCATAGGATGCCTTGTAATATGTCCAGATATTTCTCAAAGAGAGAATATTTATTCTCTGTATATGGAAAGTGTTTGCAATATATGTCAACAGGCAAATGTTGGTGGACTTCCTTTTGCTTTATGATGAATCCCAAGTTGTCAATTCACCAGTAAGTATGCTATTTCTATTTGCAATGCAGATGATGTAGATCTGATCCCCGTGCGTGGGGATAGCTCAACACACTAGCTCAAGAAGAATAGCTCATTCATCAGACTGGTAGATTTATTCTGAAATGGACATTTGCTGAAGTACAGATAATCAGAACTGCAGTTATGAAGGATCATTACATCCACAGATCTTCTTAAGAATATCGGAACTGTGAAGTTTATGGATTGCTTAACTATTTCTTTTGTAATACTTAAGCTGTGTGTAATTTTTATCTTAAACAAAAAGGGATAGACATAGAGGAATTTTAATCCAGAAAAATAGCTGCTCTGGCAAAGGATCATATCGAAAGACCTTGTAGGTCTGTTCTATATGTCCAGCTACAATGCCATAACTTTGGTCCCTCCGGCTGGAATATATACATGCCCTTCCATCCTGTTGTCTATATGATGCTGCTTTCCATCAGTCTTGTTTCCATAAGTAGTTGAGGAAACATCACTAAATCACATACTAGCCAAATGTGACCATTTGTTTGGTCCCTACAGATGCCTCTCTTGGTGGATAGATGTGTGGAACTTGTGGACCATGCCTTCAGAAGAACTGGAACAGAACTGCCAAAATGGATCATGTTCAAACCTGGAAATATTAAACTAGAGATTTAATATCTCATCCTGAGAAAGGAAGGTGTGAGACAAAACTCTCTCCTGTTCCTATGCCTGCCTCAGGAGCATGTGACAAAACTGCCAGGTGCGAAAGGTGGTCAGTCACATGATCTTGTCACCTGTTCTCTTTTCCTATGCAAATAGAGTATTGTTAGTGTCCTAAGTCACAGCCAATAAGACACATTCATCCTCAAAGCCACTGCCCACTGCCCAAAATTTATAAGGCCCTGTTTCACATGAAAGAAAGCAGTGATGGATTTCCGTATGTTAAACCATCCCTGCATGCCTGGAATGAATCCTACCTGGTCATGGTGAATGATGTCTTTGATATGCTGTTGTATTTGCTTTGCGAGTATTTTGTTGAGTATTTTTGCATCAATGTTCATAAGAGAAATTGGTCTGAAATTCTATTTTTTTGTTGGGTCTTTGTGGGGTTTAGGTATCAATGTGACTGTGGCCTCATAGAATGAATTTGGTAATATTCCATCCATTTCTATCTTTTGGAATAGCTTGAATAGTGTTGATATTAGCTCCTCTTTGAAGGACTGGTAGAATTCTGCGCTGAAACCATCTGGCCCTGGGCTTTTTTTGGTTGGGAGACTATCAATGGTTGCTTCTACTTCTATAGGCGAAATAGGGCTATTTAATTTTTTTATCTGGTCTAGATTCAATTTTGGCAAATGGAATCGGTTGAGAAAATTGTCCATTTTCCTTAGATTTTCAAATTTTGTAGCATAAATGCCTTTAAAGTAGGTTCTTTGTATTTCTTCGGTGTCTGTTGTTATGTCTCCCTTTTCATTTCTGATTTTGTTTGGATAGTGTTTCTCTGCCTTTTAGTTAGATTGGCTAATGGTTTGTCTATCTTGTTAATTTTCTCAAAGAACCAGCTCTTGGTTTTGTTGATTCTTTGGATTGTTCTCTTTGTTGTACGTCCCCATGAAAAACTGTACCTAGCAGGAAAGTGGGTCAGAGGGGAGGACATCCTATTGAGACTTTAGGTGTGAGAAGCCTGGGAGAATGAAGAAATAGAAGGATCCAGTGGGTCCTGGAAAACTACAGGCTGGTCTGGGCCCTGGGGTCCTCCTCAAACTATGGCAACAGCCAAGGAAAATATAGGCAGTAAACTTTGAACCCCTACCCAGACTAGCCGATGGACAGGACATTCTCCACCATTAAGTGCAGAAGGACATCTGACTTTCACACAAACCCTGGTGCTCCATATTTGACCATGTCCCTTGGATGGGGATGCCTGGTGGCACTCAGAGGAAGGATAATAGGTCACCAAGAAGAGACTCGATACCCTATGAGCATATATAGGGGGAGGAGGTCCCCCTCAGTCACAGTCATAGGGGAGGGGAGTAAGGGGGGAAGCGGAAGGAAGGGAGGAATGGGAGGATACAAGGGATGGGCTAACAACTGAGATATAATATGAATAAATTAATAAAAAAATAAAAAAATAACTGTAAAAAAATTTAAAAAAAAAAAGAAAGCAGTGAGCACCATCTACTTAACTGAAGAACTTCAGAGACTGGCTGTTTATTCAGAGCTATAACATTGGAGAAAAGAAGGGCTTCCATTCTTCCCATGGAACTCATTGCTGGACAGCCAGACTTGACTCCTAGCTAGGCAGTGCCCACAGAAACCCCCATGGTCACCATTTGAGTTCCCTGGCCTCTGGAAAGCTTTGTTGTTTGAGTCTGCCTGCTACAGTGCTGATCTGCAGGAGCAAGCTGCCAGCTGTTCCCAAAACAACTGCTCTATTTGCCCAAACCCCATTGTAATCTCACTTGGCCTCAAAACCCTGAGTTGCCCACTAAATCCTGGCCTGGTGCTGACAGCACAGCTAAAAGAGCAGTAAAACTTATTGCAGATAAAGTTCCCTTTTCCTGCACCCCAGCTGGACTGAAGACCTTGTGACATGGACCTGGTTCGTTGCTCACTGGGGACCCTGAGCTCCAGCCTCTTTCATGGAGAGACCAACAGCACTCGGAATTTCTGTTGGAGAAGCATATACTTCCAGAGGCCTGGAGCCACAAGGATTAGCCGTTTAGAGTTGGGGATTGGAAGTAACTCAACTTTTCCCTCAATGAGGAAAGAGACAGACCCCTTTACTACCACATCTTGGTCATGAAAAAGTTCAGGCAGGTATTACTCTAATACTTTTCCTTCTACTGCTAAGCCTGAGAAGGACTCAGCCTTTGAAAAGATCCAATCTATCATAGTAAGGGGAACACTTATGACCATAGAGTAGTTGGGGAGGACTGAATATAGGTTCTCCATGCCTCATAAAATGTTTAGATTTGTTTCTCAAAAAGAATATTTACTCTCCATATACGAAAATGTTTGTAATAGAAATTAACAGACAAATACTGGTGAGCTGGTTTTTTGCTTTATGAAGATTCACAGTTGTCAATTTACCAATAAATATGATATCCATAATTAGGGTATCATCTGGTTCAGTATTGATCAGGGTTGCATGCATGGAGATGGGTTTACTGGAAGTCACAAAAGCTACTCTTTGTTCCTGTCCCCATTGGAAATTAGCTGCCTTTCTAGTAAACCTGTAGAGTGTTTTTATAATGATCTCTAAATATGGTGTGTGATTTCTCTAGTGTGCAAATATACCAAATAGGTGCTGTATCTGAGTTTTTTTCCTGGGTGGTGGGATTAAAAGTATTCTTCACCACTATATTGTTCACTGAAATTCTAGAATTTAGAAAACAACTAATTTATAGAGATCTGCCCATCTTTTCTGGGATTAATGGTATAGAATACTACCACCATGTTTCTTATGAAGGTCCTAGACTTCTAGCACATTTCCTATTAATAGTTGTTCAGTTTCATTCTTATTTTATGCTTGAGGGCCTGGTAGACCCATATAGGATCTGATATGTGTTATATACAATAGATGGTTTCTGTTTCTGATTATTTGTTATAGTTGAATAAATGGCAAAGTTAATAGTGAATCATCTGTAATAAGTCCTACAGTTTCAAAATGTAAAACAACTCTTACTACATATTAAAAGTCACTAACTATATTAAGAAAGTCAGGAAATTCTAATAACACCATATGAATGGCATACATTCTGATTTTTTAACTGAATCATAAAGGCTCAGAGCCACTTTGCTTATTTTTCCTGATTCATAAGCTGTCTTTCCTTTCAAAAACACCATCAAACTGAATGTCCTTCCCTTCTACTTCCTGAGCATCTCTCTATCTGTCCTCCAGAGTCCCTTTTATTCCCTATGCCCTTTTTCTATGTTCATTTCTGTCTCTTGGCATATGATTGATTTTATTTATAATCCTAGCAAGAAGCTGTAATGGAAGTTTTGGTTTCTTTGTAAACTCAGTTATGTTATGCAAATATGTTTTTGTTTTAATCCCAAATGTAAGATTTCAATTTTAGATTTAGTTTGTCTACAGCTGTAAATTGTCCTGTATAGGATATGGCTTTTGCCAGTTGGTAAGGCCTTCCTTGTGTGTCAAAGAGAGAGATGTGGTATATTTATGTGAGAATATAAATGAGAACTCTGAGAGAGCATAGTGTGGCATTCTTTGTTGGCCTATGGTGTGTAGTGTTTGAAGAGGCCAAAGACTGACAGCATGGAGGTTTGGAGCAGGCAGACAGAGAAAAGTGCTTCAGGGCACAGCAGCTTGGAGGAGGCTGCTTGCTTCATCTGATGTTGATGGAGATTGGTATAGACCCAAAGACACTTTGACCTTAAACAGCTGGGAGACGTAAAAGGGCCCCCTCTCCCAAGTAACCTTCTCTTTCCTACAGCATTGAGAGGTGGGAAAGGAGGTTGAGGCTTAAACACACAAAAAAAATGTAAAGTTTTTAAACAAGAGTACTACAGGAATCTCTTGGACTAAAGGAGTGTGCAAGGGCTGAACTACACCACAAGTAGAAACAGTCTTTTCCAGTAAACAACACAATCTCGGAGTTCACAGTGTGATCATGTATTCTGAAAGAAGGAGTGAAATCCAACTCCTGCACCTCAGTTTCTGTTACACAGCATATATAAATAAAACCTTCTTGGCTGTTCAGGGTTGCTTGCATATGATTTTAGGGATGACCACTTGATATTAGATAAGTAAGTCAGGGGATCCTGATTGCAGAAATACTGTATCTGTCTCCCACACTCAGAATCTATTAGTTGGCTATAGTATTTAACTCTGGGCACACATGATTAGTTGACCTTTATATTTTGACAATTTCTTGGTTTCTCTAATGATCTCTGTCTATTGCAAAGTGAAGCTTCTTTGGAGAGGAGTGATACCTACATCTCTCTGTGTGGATAAGAATAAGTTTTAGAATACAGTGAGAAATTATGCTGATCTGGTAAATTGGTGATAGCAAGTTCTCTTCTAAGACACATGATACCACTAGCACAATCAGTTGGCTAGCTTTTTAGTACCAAGCCTGATTATTTCTGTTGAGAATGCTGTATATACAATTAGATATGAAGTTATGCCATTAAGTCTGAAAATGTTCCACAATCCGTAGGACAACACAAAAACACAGTACCACCCATGAGAAACCACTTTTTCAGTTTTTGGTCAGGTTTGTCTAACGTATTTGCTTAAACAATATACTCTATTGCTTTTGACCTTTGTTGACTTTTAATGGTTGAAAGTAAGTCTCTATTGATGAAGACACCACCTTCAATGTGAAAAGGATTTGAGTAATAGAGCTGGATCTGAACTGAAAGCCTCCTTCTTGAGTTATAGCTCTCATAATACCAGAAGGTTGAAGTGAAGGTTTCTGGTTTCTTTGAACACTCATTTGTGTCATGTGAATATGTTCTTTGTTTCGGTCCCAAGTATGGGATGTGGAAGTGTTTTTATACTGCTAAAGACAGCCTCATGACCTTTGTTAGCAGAAAATAGACTCATGAGCAGTCATGTGATGTTTTACTGGAAGCTGTCTCATACGAGGGGCATGGTTTTTGCCAGCTGCAAAAGCCACCTTGTGTGGACTCTGAGAAGCAATAAATAGAAACCTGCAAACAGTGAGACAATGCTTTTACATCACTACACCACGCAACAATTTACATTGCTTTGTTGGTGTTTGTTTTTCAACATTTCACTTCACAGAGAAAAACACTCTGGAGAACTTCTTGTGGTACTCCAGCTGATTGTGTCCTCTTCCACTGACTCATGCCAATTTGGAAGGGTTTTGCTATTTCAGCTCGATTGTGCTACAGCTACTGACCAATGTTGTTGTTTGGTGTTTGATATTTGACTGGACTGCTGGTATCCTAACAACACAGAGTGTAATTGCCCTAAGGAACACATCTAAAAAGAGCTTCATCCCTCTCCCCTATTAACCTTTGTTCTCTCCTACCTCTGGTTATTAGGTTGGAAAGGAGGTAGTAGCATTTAAGAACCCTAAATAGGGCCGGGCGTGGTGGCGCACCCCTATAATCCCAGCACTCGGGAGGCAGAGGCAGGTGGATCGCTGTGAGTTCGAGGCCAGCCTGGTCTACAAAGCGGGTCCAGGACAGCCAAGGCTACACAGAGAAACCCTGTCTCGAAAAACCAAAAAAAAAAAAAAAAAAAAAAAAGAACCCTAAATAAAGTAGTTTTTTTAAAAATCTAAGCCTCCAGAAGGAGCCACAGAAGCTACCAATAGAAGGAACCAATGAATTACCCACTTGTGAAATCCATGAACCACAATAAATAATCAGCATTGCAGATACCCATATAGTTGCAATATTGTCACTCCTACCTTGTGATAAAAATATTGTTTTTAGGAATAATTATTTCTGTAGTAGAAATGAGGATATTTTGTCCAGTGGCTTGTTTGCCACATTTGGAGCTATCTCCATAAGAAGGGTCTTTGATGCTCATCATTCTTTGAAGTAGGCTGGGTGTTGCCAGGAGTTAAACTGTCTCAGTGTCAATAATAAAAACATATTTAAATGCCATGTTCTGTATGTCTCTGAGGCTTTTGAAGATGTTATCTAATTATTTTACTTTAACTTTCAATAGATTCATATCTATCTGTTACACTCAGGATGTATATTCTTATGATAAAAATAGACTATTAATTGATATCACCATGATTTGATCAACTAAAAATTAACTTGGATAACTTACTTATCCTAAAATGCTTGCAACAGTACTTTCAAATTGAGTATTATAATTGAGTTTTATGGGTACAACACCACATATTAGAAATATATATATATATATATATATATATATATATATATATATATATATATATATATATATAATGTGTGTGAAGAATAATCTTAAATTTGAATTCTATACCAATGTATCTAAAATTAAACTTTGCAGGCAGAGTCAATTACCAAATTCTGCCAAGACAGGGCAAGCAAGTCCTAAATAGTTCCTGCCTCACAAATATGTCTGTCAAATATATTGGGCCAGAAGGCTGAAGATGATGCTCCAACATTATAAAGAATTTTGAGTGACTGTTCAGGCAACACACTGCTAATCTGGACCCTTTGTATACTCAGGTAATTAATTTTATTCCTTCTCAAGTCTCTGATGGGGTTAAAGACCAGATAGTTTAGTCTCACAATTAAGCTTAGTCGTTCAGGTGTTCAGATGTTTTCAGGTCTACTTAGAGGTTACACATTTGTTAAAGATGGTGACTGTCTTGGAGATGCCTTTGAAAATTGTGACTGATGGTGTTTCAGCATGCATATCTATTGGAATACAAACTTTTTAGACATTATGACATGAGACTTGTTTTGTATATATATATAACTTATAGTCTTATATGTCACATAATTATGAAAAGGTATAGCAATGGTTTTTAAAACGTGGTCATAAAATATCTTCCTCCAAAATAGATTAAGTGCACTTAGTGCTATGAATTTTCCTCTTAACACTGCTTTCAATGTGTCCCACAAATTTGGGTATGTTGTTCCCTCATTTTCATTGAATTTCAGAAACTCCTTGATTTCTTTCTTTATTTCTTCCCTGACCCATGTGTCATTTAGCAGAGAGTTGTTTAGTTTCCACGTACGTGTAGGCTTTTTGTTGTTTCTGTTGTTGTTGAATTGCAGCTTAAGAGCATGGTGATCTGATAGGATACAAGGTATTATTTCAATCCTCTTGTATCAGTTGAGGCCTGCTTTGTGACCTACGATGTGATCAATTTTGGAGAAGGTTCCATGGGGTGCACAGAAGAAGGTATATTCTTTCTTGTTTGGGTGAAAGGTTCTATAGATATCTGTTAGATCCATTTGACCCATGGCATTGGTTAATGATATTATTTCTCGGCTTAGTTTCTGTCTCAATGACTTATCCTTCAGTGAGAGTGGGGTGTTGAAGTCTCCCACTATTATTGTGTGGTGATCGATGTGTGGTTTGAGTTTTTTTAGCAGATCTTTTACAAATGTGGGTGCCCTTGTATTGGGAGGGGGAGACCTAGTGGCACTCAGAGGAAGGACAGCAGGTCACCGAGAAGAGACTTGATACCCTATGAGCATATACAGGGTGAAGTAATCCCTCTCAGGAACAGTCATAGGGGAGGGGAATAAGGGGAAAATGGGAGGGAGGGAAGAATGGGAGGATACAAGGGATGGGATAACCATAGAGATGTAACAAGAATAAATTAAAAAAAAAAAACAAACAAAAAACCAAAATAGATTAAGTGCTGACTCAATGATTTTTAAAACATTTCAATAAAACAAGGAAAACACCTGCTAAGATATATTGCATTTTAGAAAGGAGATCAGCATACAAAGGTACTAATTTTAACATGAAAAACAGGAAATGTGTTGCACTGGGGAGGAGAATATGTTCTTATCTCAACAGAAAACTATAAGCTAGGTATTATATCTGAAGAGATGGAAATCAGATTTGACAGGGGGATGCCTCCTGAAGATATTGTCTGAAGACAGAAGGAAAGAAACAAGGAAAACTAAACAGGACAGATAATATAATTTGCTGGTCCCTCCACATGGGAACAGCTTTGAGATTGACTGAAATATGAAAATGCCTCCAGCCAGAACTTAGCTATGCATGGCCAATAAATCTTTAGCTAAAAATCATGAAGACTTATCATGCAACTTTTATTGACATAGATAAAGATTTATTTTGATATAATCATCTTTAACTGAACTGTGTTCAGTGAATGGTCATACATATATTAATACAAAATAGCATAATAACTTTGAAAGTTAATATTTTGCATAGCAAGAGGACCAGGCACCAAAAAAGACAAGTAGCCCGGGTGAGTCTACCTCGCCAATGGTCTCATAACTATTTCCTCAAAAATATGCATTCAGGACAATTTCAAAATGGCTAGCTACATTGTCCAGCATTACAGAGTGTTTCAGTCAGGACTTTCCTTCTGCTCTGAACTCTCTCAGCCTTCAGAAATTGGACAGACCAAAAAATTTATAGCTAGATTTCTTAAGACTGGAAAGTATTCCAATTTTCTTTGGTACCCAAAAACAAAACTATGTCCCAAAATCAGCAGGGAGTAATTTCAGAACACAAGTCCCCATTTCTAAGAAGTATGGATTGGATTTGGTCATTCTGTGGGTGATCGATGTTTGTTATCATTTTAAATGGGTTAGTTATAAAAATGATAAATAAAAAGGTTGATTAATGAATCTAATTTTAGTCTAAAATGCATTAATAAGCCAAAATTTTTATCTTGGTATTGATCCTTGTATTACATTGTGTTACAACATAGTAAGGTTTTGTACCTATGTAATTCTTAAAACTGCAATGTTAAATTCTAGTCACTTTGAAAGCTGCTATTACAAAGTGTTTAGGAAAAGTAAGAAATGCATATTAGCAGTCAGACAATCAAATTCTTTGTCGTGTTAGACATAAGTTTAGTTAATTACAAAAATATGTTTAGTAGGTTTGACAAAATAAAAAAATTGCTAGAAACAAGCAATTCAGATAAGATAAACAGATGGTCTTCAAAAATCTCAGAGATCTACAGAATATGTCATTTAAGGATTTTATTAACAAGGCTTTTAGACAATAAGACAAGTCTGCTCCTGGCAACACCCTTGTTTTACTTCAAAGATATACCTGGCAAACTAGCCACTGGGTGAAAAAATGATCTTGTGTCAATTATAGCCAGAATACTGTCCCAAAATAGATAAACTATATGCAAGAGAGTGGACTTCCAAGCTTTGCAAGGACAAGGTAGGTAAATCATCTATATTTCATGCTTCATAGAAAAGTCTCTCAAATATTTTGTGCTAGAAGTTTGAAGATGATGCTCCAATGTTATGGAAGAATTTTGAGGTACTATCCAGGAAGCCAAACATCTCAGTCGTTTCTGTACTTTTGGAAGCTGCTGGCTTGCACTTTAATATTTACTCCTTAAGTCTCTGATGCTGTTGAAGAATAGATAGTTATAGTCCCATTGTTAAACTTATTGTTTAGGATGATAGAAATTGTTAGATAGTAGAATACTTTATGCAAGGGTGACAAATATACAAATGCAAATCTTACCTAATAATTTCCATAATAGTTATACTACATATAGTTTGTTATTGTAAGAGAAAAAGCCTTTTATTAGACTAAAAGTGGGGACAAGGTTGTTGTGTAATTCATATACTGAATTTTGTACCCTCCATATCTGTTTGCAATCCTTGTTCCAATAATCTCCTATCTCAATACTGTGTAATCAATGCTTCCTAATTTTCCCCTGGTATGCAAATAAAAAGCTTAAAGCCAAGTGCTGAGCAGGGGAGAGAACATGACTGGGCTTCCTGCCAGCCAGAGGAGGAGTAGAAGGGTAAATGGGGGACTCAGCCACAGGAGAGGTCCAGATGACACAGGAGAGAGGTCCTAGAGGAGGAAAGCAACAAAGTGCAAGTATCTCTTGGATGTATGCTGGGAGGAAACTAAATTAGCTTAGAAGGTCAAGAATAGATTAATAAATACTCACTTATTGTGTCGTGAAGTTTATTATTAAAATAATATTATAGATTTGTAATTATTTGTGTGATAGCCAGGTTAATAGAGAAACTGAGAAACAAAAACAGTTTTGTAAAAATAGTTGTATCATACTACTATTTTCCATTTTCCATTAATATGTGATGAGGTTCATGTACAGAGGCAGACTTTTGACGGTTTTGATCCATATTAGGGGAGCAATGAGGTAGAAAAAACTGCTTAAGCTAACTGAATAGATTAATATCATTGTCTAGTTGTAATTTCTATAATGATAGAGAATTTTTCTGTCATTGCATATATCATAAACAAAAGCTATTCATTAAATACAGTCATAGATAACTTGAAATATCAGAAATATAAATGAAATAATTATATATTTAATATTATTACTTTTTAATTGATATAAAATAATTTTAAGTAGATACTGTGTTTGGGAGCTGCTGTTTCAGACAGTAAAGTCAAAATAAGAAAGAAAGAGCATGTAGTTGAATTTGAAGGATGGGTAGGAATAAAAAGTTGGGCTTCAATCTAAGAGCTTAAGGTGAACTTTCTGCTTTATAAATTTTAACTTCTAACAGCTAAACTAATTTTTTGATACAGCTGAGAATATGCTATTATCTTCATGTGTACATGAAGCTATAATTAATCACATTATTGTTAGTAAATATTATGTATGGCATTTGTTTAAAAATAAGCTGTATTTAGCATATAATACATTCTCTATAATGTAAAAATCATTACTACGAGATTGATTTTTCAATAATGATATGTTGGCAATCACATTTAGCAAGCTATTTAAGTGTTACATATTGACAGTCTAATGCTCAAGTAAGGAAAGGTGATCTTTACGTATTACATAAATCAGATTTAAAGTAAATGGACACTGGTGGTATACAGAAAGGTATCCAACTTAAACAATGTTAAAATTTTTGAAAGCTCAAATCATTGAGCAATATATTTTACAATGCAATCATTAAAAATAATGTTATACTACATTTTCATAGATAAATTTATCATGTGAATTTTTACACAAGCAACTAAAATTATTATTTTGAGGTGTATTTTCCCCTTGACATTTGGATATTGTTACTTTCTAGTGATTCATAAAAATAATCACTTGGCTCACTTTGCTAGAATTTCTGTCTTTCAACTAATAAAAAACAAGTCTTCTTCAGTATTTTAGAGGTCCTGCAAAGGCACTCTTATCTCTAATATTAACATATGTAGATTTAAAAGCATATAGGGTTCAATATTACTTACTGTTAATTAAAAAAAACACCTGTTGTGGTCTCTCTGAGTTTAACAACATAAAATTGTAACTTTGACATACAGATTGTTTTCCTGAGATTAAATTGTAACTAATTGACAGCAGCCACAATGTGACAAAATGTAAATACTATTACCCAAACTTATACAATATCTGTATTGTATACAGAAAGTATACAATATCTGTATTTTGAAAAGTAGAAATCATTTTAATGTAATAAAAACGCAGCCAACTATATTTAAATTTATTGTATTTGTAGTTTCATTTATACTAATTGGAGGATTTAAACATCTTTCAAATATGCCTTTCTGAAACCTGATAATGACCTCCTCCCTAGAGACATTGCAGGTGTGTTTGTCATATAACATGTGCTTCAGTAGGTGGCAGAGAGGAGAGATACAATGTCTATGCTCAGTGTTCTGACCTGTGATCTTTGGAATGATTAGTAGCCTAACCTTCCCTGAAGAAAGCCAGCCTGATATGACCACCAGTCAGATGGTAAGGGGCCCAGACAGGGAGCTAACCCGGAGACAACCACCAGTCTGGTGTCCATGCAAGCTTTGACAGGCTCCCAAGGAAGACAGTGAGTCAGAGACTAGAAGAACCTTGCCTGGGCCCCTGGGCCCCTAGGCCCCCAGACATGACTGAGCTTAAAACAGAAGACCCTTGCATAGAGCAATTCAGGCTGACCAGTGAAGGAGTGAGCCCAGAATGACTACCAGACAGGCACCGTGGGATTGAGGCAGGGATCTAGCCTGAGATGGCCATCCAATCCAGTGATGCATAGGCCTAGGTGGGCAGACCATGACCAAGATGACCTGTGCCTGGTGCCATAATACACAAGTGGGGCATAGGACTCCTGAGACCACTTCTGAGATTACCCCAGACACTCAGACACCACTGCCCCCATGCAACACTAAGAGGAGCAAATAAACGAGGGAGAACTGCAAGAGCAGGTGAAACAGATTGTGGACATAATGAAGAGAAGCAGAATGTGAGATTTGAGGGATAGCTTTAGGGACTGTTGGGAGGAACAACCTGATATGAGTAACTGTTGATACCACCTGGGACTATGGTGGGGTACTGTCCTGTGCTGCCACCTGGGGCCACATCTGGATCCATTGTCCTGAAGCAGCTGAGGTCTGTTACCACCCAAGGCCAGAAGGATATCCTTTGTCTGGGCTGCCACCTGAATACATATTGATGTTTGAGGCCTGTGCAGAATTGGCCCTACCACTCACCTGGGCATCCTGGAAAAGCTAGCTTTGAGTGCATGAGAGGAGCAGAGGTGACTCTGCTCCTAGCCAGTTGCAGTACTTGAAAGAGACGTCCATGTGGGCTGGAGAGATGGCTCAGAGGTTAAGAGCACTGGCTGCTCTTCCAGAGGTCCTGAGTTCAATTCCCAGCAACCACATGGTGGCTTACAATCATCTATAATGTTATCTAATGCCCTCTTCTGGCCTGCAGGTGTACATTCAGACAGAACACTGTATGCATAATAATAAAGAAATCTTTAAAAAAGGAAGGAAGGAAGGAAGGAAGGAAGGAAGGAAGGAAGAAAGAAAGAAAGAAAGAAGAAAGAAAGAAAGAAAGAAAGAAAGAAAGAAAGAAAGAAAGAAAGAAAGAAAGAGCTGCCCAGTTCATTGTGGGAGTTGAGGGAATGCCTGCCAGGAGTATTTAAGCTTGGAATAGCTGAGCCTGTCACTCATCTTCCATGTGGTGGTTTGGAAGAAGGAGAGGTACCCTTCTCCCACGCTTAACCTTATGACCTATGGCAGGCAGGAGACTGTCTCTGAAGTCATCAGAGAAGTAGAGCTGGCCCTACCACTTACTTACTTCAGTACTCATGAGAGCAAGCCTTGTATTTCACCTGGGATGCTAGTGAGCTATACCAAGGGTATGAGTGTGGAAGAGCCAGCCCTGCCTCTTGTGTGCTGTGCAGTGGCATCTGGACAGGGAAAGACCCTCTCTTCTCCCTTTTGTCCTTGCTACCATCAGTGAGTGGGAGAGCTGGCCCCTACTGGGCCATGAGAAAAAGAGCTGGCCCTACCTCTTTCCTGAGAGAGTAGGTCCTGCACCTCATCTGGGCAACACAGTACAGCTAATTCAGAAGGCAGGGAGCTCAAGGGAGCCAGCCCCAAGAGTATGAGAGTAGAAGAGCTGTCTTGTCTGCTGTGTGGAAGCCTTGGTGAGGAAGAGATGCTTTCACTATCCCTTGCCTACTGCCACCTACAGCAGGTGGGAGAGCTATCTCTGGGGCCAAGAGAAGAGGAAAGATGGCCCTGCACCTTGTCTGGGAAGCATCATAGAACTGGCCCAGGACATAGAGATTACACCTGAGCCAGCCCTGCTTCTAGTCTGCGGTGTGGTGGCTCAGACAATGGAGAGACTCCTCCTTGTCAGGTGGGAAAGCTTGCCTTGGAGTCATGATAATGGGAAAAATGACCATGTCCTACACTGGTTGCAAAACTTGGGAGAGTAGACCCTGCACCTTGCCTGGGCAGTAGAATAGAGCTGGCCTTGGTTATAGGGATGTGAGAGTGGGGGTTTAGGGAGGTTGTCAGTTACTTGGCCCCAAGGGTGAGATAGCAGGAGAGTCAGAATGGCTGACCAGCACAAATACGTCTAATCCAGTGCTTTGAATTGGCCTACCCCAATATCTACCCCATTGCTGAACTCTTGGAGTACATGAAGGGAATGTCCATATAGATCAAAGACTACAGGAATTCATGACACAGGGCAATAACAGGCTATCCAAGAAGATTCCCAGTAAAGTTTCAGTAGAAGAAGTAGCAGAAGCAAGAGGCTTCTTACTAGACCAACAACACATCCTTGCAATAAACATTTGCAAGCAAAGAAGTGTGGACAACAGGGAATACTGAAGGTCACACTGTGACACTCTACAGCTTCCAAAAGATTTTTTTCTGTTGGGGTGAGGTTGTAAGTATGGATAGTAGGAATGAGGGATGGAAGATACAGATGAGTGGGAAAGGCATACATCATGTGAAATTCACAAAGAACCATAAAGTTTTTTTTTATAAATAAAAGAATAGATTAAATTTAATATGGAAGGCAAATTATATCTTTCTACCTATTCCTACATAGCATTGGGAAAAGCATATTTAGGGCTTAGTAAGTGTTTCAAATATATGGCTGTTTGTACAAATTCAGATAGGTGATATATTTTCTTAGTTTGAAGTTACTTGGGAGTCATAACTTGCATTTCAAATATCAAAGTTATAAAAACACATGAACTGAGAATAAATGCAGCTAAGTTCTTAGTCTTAGTTTTGTAAGAAACTGATTACATAAACATAGCCAATGTGAGATCCTAATATCCTTTTGTGTAAAATGATGAGTCAGACTATTATATAATCTTTGAAGTTAGTTCTGACATCATTAGTGTATCACATAGCAGATTTGTCAATCATTAGCAAAGAAGCTCCATTTAGTGAGATGTGCCACAAGCTTCTCCAGATGAAATACAACACACTCTGTGATAAAATACAGAACATATTATCCTTTTGTCTACCACATATATGTGCTGTTAAAACTGAAATAATAATTTGTCTATGATTTCAAAGAACAGATAAAGCAAGTTTTAAATTAAATATTCATTTTCTTGCTCTTGTTGATAAGAATTGGCAAACTATGTGTATTAGTTCATATAGAACTTTGATTTTATTATTTCCATTCTGCCTTTTGCAGTTAAAGCCAAAGATTAACATAAATTAATAACAATATTTTCCTCCTAATAATACTGAGAGCTAAATTAAAACTTTGAAACTTTTAAAGGAAAGATATCTGAACTGCAAAGATAGGTGTCAATACTATGCATAAGAATGTTGCTGCACTGCCACTTAGTGGTAGCCTTATAAAACTTAATAAGGTTAGGATTATCAGGAAGTAGATACTTTAGTAAATCACAGATATTTCTTATTTTACTTAATAAATGAATGTAGTAGTCTGCTATCAAAAACAACTATGCCAAAGTGAAAAGGTAATTTTACAAGTGTTTCATTTATAAAGCCAAAGCTATGTCCTTATGGAAAGTGTCTGATAAGTGAACATCACATCATAAGTACTAAAAGTAAAGCATAATGTATACATTACAAAGGAAAATAATAAATGATAAATCTAGTAATAGCCCTCTGCTGAAATCTCACAATAGTAAAATGATAAAACAACATGTAAAGCAAAATTTTACTTTGAACCACAAAATATTTATTTGCATCAGTGAAATAATTATCTCTAAAAAAAAATCTGAAAATATTTTTCTTGGCACCTTCACCTTGTTTCAATAACTGGTGCTTGGAAACATGGAAAAACAATCGTAGAAAATCAGAATGATGTATGTATCTCTTATTCTGCTCAAAGATCAGTCAAAATAGGTAAAGATCTTACTCTGAGAAAAGTTTCAACCTTCTAAGAAGAAACATAGGGCAAGTACCTCAAGATATTGGCATCGACCATTATTACCTGAGGGTGACAACAACAGCTCACATAGAAAGATAAAAATTTAAACATTGGGTTTCATTCAATTAAATAGTTATGCCTATCAAGATCACAAATTACAGAGAGAATAAGCATGCTACTTATTAGGAGAGAATCTTTGATATCTATTCATCTTACTTGGCATTAACAACTATAACATATGAAAATTGAAAATAAGTTAAATATATTCTAATTGGCATATGGCATGATAATCTAATAGCCTCCTTTCAAAAGAATAAGCTTCACTGGCCAATAAATATATGGATAAATATTCAACATCCTTAGTTATCAGGGAAAATATAAATCAATGCTTCTCTAAGATACTATATCACATATGTCAGTACAGCTATAATCAAAGCAAAGCAAAAGACGTGAAAGGAAAAATGCAAATGTTGATGTGGTTTTATAGGAAAGGGACTGGTCACTAGGCTTTTTGGATACTTTACTGGGTAAAGTACTACTACTTCTCCATCTAATACCTTCCAATCCCCCAACACTAGGTAGGTAAGAAAAGTTAGAGGTGAAAGGGAGTGTAGACTTTAGATTACTTGCTGATTATTAGGGGCATTGAGTTCCATAGGGGAAATTTGATCTTTGCTGACAGGCTATCAAATTTCTTCTCCTTATCTCTTTGCATATGACTACTTGACAAACTGCAACAAGTAGAATCAGAAGGGGGAGCAACAGTAGAGATCAACAACAGCAGGGGCAACAGCAGAGGGAATAGCAGGCACATTCTTTGGGGGATACCCAGCCCCTCTTCTGGCTCTCGTATTTATAAGAGTCCTCAGAAATCCAAACAGAAACTATATTCAGTTGGCAAAAATCACACCCCTCCTAGAGCATGAGAAAAATCATGGTTAGTGGTTGTAGACAAGCTTAAGCAGCCCTATATCTCATACTTGGGATTAAAACACAAACATATTCAAATAACATAACATAACTTTAAAAAAGAAATTCTCACTATAGGGACTATGAGTGTATCAGTATGGAGACTGTAATAAGTCTTTCTACTATTTTAAAAGTATGCAGATTCCTTCACAGTAAAAATGTTTTTACCATAACATCCAGCCCTAACACACAAGAGAATGTACTTCAAAATAAAGTCTGTGTACACATGTGATACCAGAATACTCTCATTCGTTTCTTCAATATCCCCAGTATTATGTCCAGGTAATGGTGAAAGATTAATAAAAAATCACATAAAAATATAGATCATATACAATAAAATATGTATAATATATACATATTAGAATATTATTTAACCATGGGAAAATTAAATATTATCTATCAATGTGAGAAAAAAGTGGAACATCTCAAAGTTATCAGTTTAAAAAGTTTGTGGTGAGACCCGGTGACATTCAGAGGAAGAGTAAGCAGGCTATCAGGAAGAGACCTGAGAGGCTATGATCTTATAGTGGGGGAAAAAGTCACCTTCTGTTACAGACTTATTGGGCAGAATACAATAAAAGAGGGAAGGAGGTGGGAATGTGAAGATACAAGTGAGGAGATAACACTTGAGATGTAATCTTAATAAATTACTTAAATAAAAATTTTAAAAATGTGGTTTGTAAAAAGTTAAAAAAAAGTGTGCCATACACAAACAAATTAATATCATATGTTTTATCCCACATGTGGAATAGAAAAAATACATAAGAAAATTGTTCACCAGAAAATAGGAGACAGACTATCTGAGAAGGGGAATGGAACTGGGGGAAGAAGAGAAAGGATAAAATATTTGTGTATATATGATATACTTTTGACATATACCTACTGACTTTGTTTGAACATACTCAGTGATCCTATGCCATTTTAGGGATAGTTATGATACTGAATATAATGCCAAAGCATTTTTTAATTTTTTAAATTAATTTATTCTTGTTACATCTCAATGGTTATCCCATCCCTTGTATCCTCCCATTCTTCCCTCCCTCCCATTTTCCCCTTATTCCCCTCCCCTATGACTGTTCCTGAGGGGGATTTCCTCCCCCTGTATATGCTCATAGGGTATCAAGTCTCTTCTTGGTAGCCTCCTATACTTCCTCTGAGTGCCACCAGGTCTCCCCCTCCAGGGGACATGGTCTATCCATTGGCTAGATCTGGGTAGGGGTTTAAAGTTTACCACCTGTAGTGTCCTTGGCTGGTGCCATAGTTTAAGTGGGACCCCTGGGCCCAAATCTGCCTATCATAATGTTCTATTTGTAGGTTTCTAGGACCCTCTGGATCCTTCTACTTTGCTATTCTCACATGTTTCTCTCATCTAGAGTCCCAATAGGATGTCCTCCCCTCTATCCCAATTTCCTCGTAAGTGAAGGCTTTCGTGGGACATGCCCCTTGGGCTAGTATGCAGATATAAGTGAGTATATACCATTTGATTCTTTCTGCTTCTGGGTTAACTCACTCATTATGATCATTTCTAGCTCAATCCATTTATCCACACATTTCGGGAATTTCTTGTTTTTAATAGCTGAGTAGTATTCCATAGTGTATATGTACCACAGTTTCTTTATCCATTCTTCTACTGAGGGACAGTTAGGCTGTTTCCATGATCTGGCTATTATGAATAAGGCTGCTATGAACATGGCTGAGCAAATTTTCTTGTTGTGTGTTGGAGCAATGAAGGAGTGGGAATGAAAACTTGCACAACCACTTTGGAAATCTATCTGGTGCTATCTCAGAAAACTGGGAATAAGGCTTTCTCAAGACCCAGCTATTCCACTCCTTAGAATATAACCAGAATCTTCCAACACAAAAGGACATATGCTCAACCATGTTCATAGCAGCCTTATTCATAATAGCCAGAACCTGGAAACAGTCTAAATGACTCTGACATGAACTCTGGTGCCCCATATTTGACCACCTTCCCTTGGTGGGGAGGCCTGATGTTACTCAAATAAAAATTAAGCAGGATACCAAGATGAGACTTGATAGCCTATGACCATATAGTGGGGGAGGAGGTCCCCCTTGGTCTTAGACCTAGAGGAGGGGAATAGGGTGAATGTGGGAGGGAGGAATGAGAGGATACAAGTGATAAGATAACAATTGAGTTGTAATCCTAACAAATTAATAAAATTAAAATCTAAAAAATTAAAAAAAGAAAAGACACAAAAACCAATATAGATGTATTATGAATAAATTAATAAAAAACAAAAAGAAAAGCTCTTTTAATGAGGTAGAAACTTACGTCTATACGTTTACCTAGGAACATGTATGAAATAGTTCTTAGATATGCTACAGAAAATGTTACATACTGGGAAAATTACAGTTATCACATCCTAAAAGAATTGAATATATTCATCCTCAGGAACAATTTATAGAAACATCAATATTGCACATGCTTTAATTCTTGAAATATTAGAATAAGAACAATTCTTCTTTTACATATGTTTATCTCCAAGATACTTTATATTACAAAAATAATTTTCTCTTTTTATAAAAACAGGAAATATTTACCATAAAAGTTATATAAATATCTATATAACTAATTCTATATTACATTATAAAAATGAATTTTAAATGCAGATAAAACAGTTATAATATATCATATTTTTAATTTTAGCAGAAAAAGAAGCATTAGTCCCCAGGAATGACATTATTGGTTATACCTCATATGAATGCAAAATAACAAGTTGATTTTACAATAAATTTCCTAAATCTCAGTTGAAGTACTTTATTCAGCAACAGATTTCAGGTTAAAAGGGCCTTCAGATAAAAGGGCCTTTCAATTTTCTAGAACAGCACTATATACTGATTGTTTTAAATATAGGGAAAGAAAACAAAAGTGTTTTAAGAGAACAAGAAAAATTACAATTAAGCACAGATGGCAATTATATCATTACGAGGCTGAATGGATTTTTGTCTTATTTTCTACCAAAGTGATTCAAATCAATAATAATAAAAAATCGCGCCCAGATTGCTAGTCATCCTACATAAAATTCATCAGCAACACTTGTTGAAGAAAAGTGCAATGACACACCAAGACTTAACCTATTTCTGGAACCAGAGGTTTAACTAGGTAGTATAATAAGGAGCTAGAGAGATGGCTCAGATATTAAGAGCACCGGCTGCTATTCCAAAGGTCCTGAGTTAAATTCCTAGCATCCACAGAGTGGCTCATAACCATCTATAATGAGATTTGTTGCCCTCTTCTTACCTGCTGGCTCACATGCAGCTCACAGGCAGCATACTGTGTAAATAATAAATAAATAAATAAATAAATAAATAAATAAGATATCAAACTGGGACATTGTCTTGCTCATGATATGGTAAATATATGCATATATACATTAATATATTATATACATATATTATATATAATGTACATATATGTGAGCTTCTACCTTTTCCAAACCTACTTTATTTGGGGTTCTTTAATGCTTCTAACCTCCCTTCCAACTCACCTACTCTAGATAGGAGAGAAATGAGATTTATGGGAATAGGAGAAATAGACCTTGTTGAATTCAATTCCTGTGAGCGATTCCCCTAGCATAGTGGCAGGATTTGAGCAAATGAGCAATTCCACCAAAGAGGTTGCTGGAACCTGGAACAGCAGCTGGAACCCATAGTCCTGAAGCACTCTCTGGAGCGGTCTCTCTAAGAGCTTCTCAAAGTGGAGAGATGAACAGCCAGACAATACCAAGACCCCAAAAGCCTCACCTCCTGTTTTGGCCTGATATATATCCTCTCAGACTCTGTACTAAGATGTATTTCAGCTCGCAAAAAACAAGCCCCTGCATGAGGTGGTTTGTTTTCTAGTGGATAAATGTCACTTGATCTGTCACAATTCTGTTCTGCATCCCACCCTTGGGATCAAAACAAAAACATGTTTATATCCACTACACGCACACGCACACGCACATGCACACACACACACACACACACACACACACACACACACATATTAGCAAGTTTCTTCGGTAGTGGGTTTTTATATAGTCCTTTCTTTCTTTCTTTCTTTCTTTCTTTCTTTCTTTCTTTCTTTCTT
>OU015760.1:59506942-59572628 GCA_907169655.1 Acomys percivali
CTTTCTTTCTTTCTTTCTTTCTTTCTTTCTTTCTTTCTTTCTTTCTTTCTTTCTTTCTTTCTTTCTTTCTTTCCTTTACAGCCTGATCACAGCCCTCTCACACTTCTCTTCATGGTCCCTCCCTGTGACAGCTCTACTCCCATTATTAGGGGACCCACATGATGACCAAGCTGCATATCTACTGCATATGTATATCGGTCTAGTTCTAGCCGATGCATGCCCTTTGGTTGGAGGTTCAGTTTCTGTGAGCCTCCCTGGGCTCAGGTGAGCTTACTCTGTATGTCTTCTTGTGGTGTGCTTGACCCTTCTGGCTCCATCAGTCCTTCCTCCCATTCTTCCACATAACTCCTTGAGCTTGACCTATTGTGTGGTTTGGGTTTCTGCATCTGTTTCCATCAGCAGCTGGATGAAGACACTCAGAAGAGTGTTATGCTACGCTCCTGTCTGCAAGAATAGCAAAGAATCACTAATAGGGTCAGGGATTGGCTCTCCCCCATGGGGTGAGTGTCAAGTTGGGCCAGTCATTGGTTTGCCATTCCTTTAATCACTGCTCCATCTTTATTCTTACACTTCTCAAAGGCAAGACAAATTTTGGGAGGAACGTTTTATGGGTGGGTTGGTGTCCCCCTCTCTCCACTGGAAGTTCCCCAGAGATGCAGGAGGTGATGATTTTAGGAGTTTCAGGTAGGGTCATCATACCCATAGATCCCCTGGAGCCTAATCTGTCATGGATATGTTCCCCCATCAATTTCTGTTCTTTCTTCCATTTGTACCCCATGCCCTCTTCCCACACATGATCTCTATCCCCATTTCTCTCCCCATCCCTTCTTCCATCCAGTTCCTTCCCTCCAACTACTTCAGGTATCTATTTCATTTCCCTTTCTGTATGAGAGTCAAGCATCGCCCCATGTGGTCTCCTTATTACTTAGCTTCTTTTGGTCTGTGGATTGTAGCATGGTTACCTTGTACTTTATGGCCAATATCCACTTTTAAGTGAGTACAATCCATGTGTGTATTTCACTAAAGTTAATATTTTCCAGTTCCATTCATTTGCTTGCAAATTTCAAGATTTCCTTGTTTTTAATAGCTGAGTAGTATTGCATTGTATAACTGTACCATAGTTTCTTTATCCATTCTTCAGTTCAGAGACATCTAGGTTGTTTCCAGATTTTGTCTATTACAAATAAAGCTGCTATGAGCAAATGTCCTTGTTGTATGATGGAGCATCTTGCAGTTATATGCCAAAAAGTGGAATAGCTGGGTCTTGACGTAGCACTATTCCCAGTTTTCTGAGAAAGTGCCAGATTGTTTTCCAAAGTGGTTGTACAAGTTTGCTCTTCCACCAGCAATGGAGGAGTGTTTAACCTGCTCTACATTTTTACCAACACGAATTATAGCCTGGGTTTTGGTTTGTTTGAATTTTGGTGTCCTTCTAACCTTCTTATGAGAGTGGTGACTTCAGGCTACTTAACCTCCACTGCTAGGAATCTCAACTAGGGTGAGGCCATAAACACCTGGTAGCATCTCCTGTCCCAGAAATGTCCCACCACTGATTTCCTTTCTCTTTTCCAGTTCTTTACCCACCCTGAGCTCTCTTCACACCTAACCCTGAGCCATGTTACCCTTCCCAACCCCTTTCCCACCCAACTCCCTCCCTCCATCTAGTTCAAATGTCTATTGCATTTCCTCTTCTCAGTGAGGTTCAAATATTCTCTCTTGGACTTTCTTTGACTTCTTTGAGTCTATAGATTAGAAAATGGTTACCCTGTACTTTATGGATAATATCTACTTATATGTGAGTACATACCATGTGTTTCTTTGTGGGCCTGGGTTACCTCACTCAGGATGATCTTTTCTAGGTCCATCCATTTGCCTGAAAATTGCAGGATGCCTTTGTTTTTAATAGTTGAATAATATTCCATTATGGAACTGCAGTACATTTTCTTTTCCACTCTCTGTTTGAGGGACATCTAGGTTGTTTCCAGTGTCTGGCTATTACAAAATAAAAGCTTCCATGGACACAGTTGAGCAAGTGTCCTTGTTGTATAGTAAAGCATCTTTTAGGTATATACCCAGAAATTTTATAGCTAGGTCTTGAGTTACATCTATTTCCAATTATGTGGGAAACATCCAGATTGATTTATAGAGTGGTTGTACAAGCTTGCATTCCTACCAGCAATGGTGGAGCCTTCCCCTTGCTCCACAGCCTCACCAGCATGTACTGTCACTTGAGATTTTTATTTTAGTCATTGGGATGTGTATAAGATGGAATCTCAGAGTTGTTTTGGTTTGCATTTCCCTGATGCCTAAGAACATTAAGCCTTTCTTTAAGTGCTTCTTGGCCATTTGATATTCCTCTATTGAGAATTCTCTGTTTAACTCTGTGCCTCATTTTTAAATTAGGTAATTTGTTTTGTTTATTTCTTTGTTTTTGGTGTATATTTTTTTTTTGTTCTTTATATATTTTGGGTATTAGCCCTCTGTCAGATGTAGCATAAGGGAAGGTATTTTCCCATTTTGTGGGCTACCGTTTTGTCCTATTTACTGTATCCTTTGCCTTGCAGAACTTTTCAATTTCACGAGGTGCCATTTAATTCTTTATCTTAGTGCCTGAGCTGTTGGTGTTCTGTTTAGAAAGTTATCTGCTATGCTAATGTGTTCAAGGCTATTACTCACTTCCTTTTCTATTAGATTTTATATATTCTGTTTTATGTTAATGTCTTTGACTCATTTGGACTTCAGGTTTTGTAGGGTGATCTATATGGATCTGCTTGCATTCCTCTACATGCAGACATCAAATTAGACCAGCACCACTTGTTGAAGATGATTTCTTTTTTTCAATTTTTGGCATCTTTGTCAAAAAAACAATTGTCCATAGGTTTTATATATGAGAATAAGATATAAGGTTATAAGATAATAAGGTACCAGGCAGCAGATATTGTTATAGAGGAGTTTATTAAATGACCATGGGGAGATAAGGAAAGGGGGAGATATACTCCAGAGGGAGAGAGAGACAGAGACAGAGAGAGGAAGAGTGAGAAGAAGAGAGGAGAAAGGGCCCATGAGGAGGGTTTGTCCTTTTGTATACCCCTGGGCAGGATCACAGCCCTATGGCAGGTAGGCAATGACATCACAGATAGGCAGACTGAAGCACAATCTTAGTAGGTCTATAGATCTATTTCTGTCTTCAGTTCGATACCATTGATGTATCTGTCTGTTTTTATGCCAATATCTTCCTTTTTATTACTATTACTCTGTAGTACAGCTTGAAATCAGGAATGGTGATATTTCAGAAGTTCTTTTATTGTACAGGATTGTTTTAGTTATCCTGGTTTTTTTTTTTTTATATGAAGTTTCAAATTTCTCTTTCCAGATCTGTAAAGAATTGTGTTGGAATTTTGAAGGGAATTTCATTGAATCTATACATTGCTTCTGTTAATAATGCCAGTTTTACTATGTTAATCTTACCTATTCATGAGCATGAGAAGTTCATCCATCTTCTGCTAATTTCCTCAGTCTCTTCCTTCAGAGACTTGAAGATTTTTTCATACAGGTCTTTCTCTTGCTTGATTACAGTTACACCAAAATATTTTATATTATTTGTGGCAATTGTGAAGGGTGTTGTCTCCATAATTTCTTTTTTAGCTCCTTCGTCATTTGTATAGAGGAGGGATTCTATTTTTTTTTAGTTAAATTTGTATTCAGCTGCTTTGCTGAAGGTGTTTACCAGCTTTAGGATGTCAGGAGTTGGTCTAGTGCTATGTATTCTGATGCTAATTATTGACCCTCAAGATCTAGTTGCTGCCCAGAGGAGCTCATACTCACACATATTTGTCCTTGTTACATAAACTTTGCTCTACCTATTTAAAGTTGATTGGTCAATAAAAAATTCTGAAGTTTGGGATTTGGATTAACAGAGGGAGGGAGGCAAAGTTTGAGGTATATAGATCTGGGGAGGCAGGCAGGGATCACAAGGCAGGCAGGAGAGAGGAGACAGGTACAGGAGGAGGGAGAAGGAAGATGAAGTTGCAATGTGATAGAGAATAGAGAGAAGTACATGGCAGATCAGTTTGGATTGAGGAAAGCAACCCAGATGAAGATCATTAGCAAGTATTTTGGATTGTGAAAGGGAAGTAGCCCAGATAGGAATGATGGCCAGGGATAGAGGATGGCAAGTGATCAGGATACTTTAGATGGTTAACATCTGCCCAGTCTAAGGTAAAATGAGGCTATTTTAAAATATAACATTTGTCTGTGCCTTTATTGATTATGATAGTGGCTTAAATAATACTACATAATAATGATAAGTTAATTTTATAAGAAAGATTTTAAAATTTTTTTACATTTTCTACAACAGTAGGAGTTCCCTGGTAGAATATTGGGGTCATTTATGTATACTATCATATCTTCTGCTGTTGTTTTAAATACAAAATCCCAATATTATATTTTGACAATGAAGCGTCAGAGAACAGATACTTGGGTGAAAGCCCATTAGCTCAGAAAGCATAACAAGCACCCAGGAGATCTTCCAACTCAGCCGACATCCCAGAAGAAAAAAGCCCTTCATACTCAGCTCATGTCCTAGAAGGAAAAACCTCTTCCTCTTTCTCCATACTGTCCTAAATACCCTCAACTTGTTGTCCCTCCTTTCTACTAGCATTGTGTCTCTCAATCTATCCTCCAGACTTCTTAATCTAAATGGTCTTTCCTGTGTTCACTTCTTATCAATCTGGTTGCTTTCTCTGCCTCTTGCCCTAGGGATAACTTTTTAAAATCCTGTTTACAGAAAACTCTTGGATTAAAGGTATATACTAGGCCTGAGTCACACCACAAGTATTTTTTTACAGTCAACAGAAAGCTCTAGGATCAAAGAATGAACCAAAATTAGAAACAGGATTATATAGTTCCCAATCTTGGAGTTTACAATGGTGTCAAATATCCTGTAGCATTTACCCCTTTCTGTCTAAATAAAAGAATTTTTCTCTAATACCAATCAGTATACACTATCTGGTAAAATTATATTCACAATGTCCAGTCTGACAGGTATTTAGTAAACTTGGAGAAAGTACTCTACTATCTATTATCCTATGTTTGTGAGTCCAAAATTCTATAATTAAAATACTTTCTATTATAGCTTGGCATTTATCAACCTAAAAATATTAAACTATGGAATACTATTTAACTATTAAAGACAAAGAAATCCCGAAATCTGTGGACAAATGGATGGAAATAGAAATGATCATAATGAGTTAACTCAGAAGCAGAAGGACTCACATGGTATATAATCAATTATAATTGGGCACTAGCCCAAAAGGCATGTCCCATAAAAGTCTTCACTTACCAGATTGGCTAGATGTGAGGCTATCCTACTGAGACTCTAGGTAAGAGATGGGGAAATATCAGGAGGCAGAGGAAGGTGGATCTCTGAGTTAGAGGCCAGCCGGGTCTACAAAGTGAGTCCAGGACAACCAAGGCTACACAGAGAGACCCTGTCTCAAAAAACAAAACAAACAAACAAACAAAAAAAAAACAAAACAAAACCAAAAAAGAGATGGGGAAATAGAAGGACCCAGAGGATACTAGAAACCTACAAGAAGATCATTTTGATGGGTGGATCTGGGCCCAGGGGGCTCTGCTCAAACTATTGCACTAACCAAGGACAATACAAGTAGTAAACGTCGAACCCCTACTCTGATCTACTCAATGGACAGGACATTCCCCACAGTTATCTGGAGAGTGGGGACTGACTCTGATATGAACTTTGGTGCCCCATATTTGACCACCTTCCCTTGGTGAGGAGGCCTGATGGCACTCAGAGGAAGAATAAACAGGCTACCAAGATGAGACTTGATAGCCTATGACCATATAGTGGGGGAGGAGGTCCTCCTTGGTCTTAGACCTAGGGGAGGGGAATAGGGTGAAAGTGGGAGAGAGGGAGGAATGGAAGGATACAAGGGATAGGATAACAATTGAGTTGTAATCTGAATAAATTAATAAAATTAAAATAAAAAAGAATTTGCTTAAATCATAAGCAACTTAAGCTTAACTGTGAAACTATAACTATCTAGTCTTCAACTCTATCAGAGACCTAATAAGGATAAATATTCTCTTAATATACAAAGTGCAGAGAAAGCAGCTTCTAAAACTATATGAAAGAGGGAGAATTCTGGTCACCTGGATATCTCCCAGGATTCCTCTGCAACATTGGAGCACCCATCTCTTCTACCTACTGGCCCAGAATATGTGACAGATTTTCTGTGAAGCTAGAATTATAAAGGACTCTTCTACCTTGTCCTGGCAGTGTTCAATAGTTGACAATCTATGTGTCCTGCTTGGCCACAGCTTGGACCATATATTTTCAGCAGATGAAGTAAGGGCAATTTCTTGCCCAGTCGAAGTTTAACACATTTCAAACAAAATATAAGGAGGTTTTATGAAGTTTATCATCTTCTTTGAAGTAGCATTGGGTGCTTCTAGGAACAGACATGTCTTATTATAAAAAAGGCTTAATGAATAACACATTTAAAAATATTATAGTCTAAATAACTCTGACCACCTATCTATCTCTAACATACCTCAATTGTTTGTTTATGGCTATTTACTATCTGATTAGGTTAGAAAACACCTGTGATTAACTAAACTACTACCTATCAAACTACAAGAGCAAGGACACTGACAATAGAATGACAGCTTACAGGCAGGAAAATCCTACATCTGACAAAGGGTTAATATCTAAATTTTATATATATATATATATAAATATATATAAATATATATATATATATAAATATATATAAATATATATATATATATATAAACTCAAAACATTAAACATGAACAAACAAAATAACCCAATCAAAAATGGGGTACAGTGATAAACAGAGAATTCCTAACCGAGGAATCTCGAATGGTTAAAAAGCACTTAAAGAAATACTCAATATCCTCAGTCAACATGGAAATTCAAATAAAAACAATACTGAGATTCTACCTTACACCTATCAGAATGGCTAAGATCAAAACCTGAAGTGAGAGCAAATGCAGGAAAATGATGTGAAAGGGGAACACTCCTCCATTTCTGGTGGGAGTGCAAACTTGTACAACAACTTTGGAAATCAAATTGTCACATTCTCAGAAAATTGGGAACAACTCTATCTCAACCCAGTTATGCCTCTAAAGCATGCAACAAGGGCACTTGCTCAAATATGTTTATAGCAGCTTTATTTTTAATAGCTAAAATCTGGAAACAACCTAGATGTCCCTCAGCCAAAGAATGGATAAAGAAACTGTGGTACATCTACAGAATGGAATACATTCATCTACCAAAAACATCATGAAATTTACAGGGAAATTGATGAATTTGGAAAAGATCATTCCAAGTGAATTAACACAGACCCAGAAGGACATGCATGGTATATACTCAGTTATGAGTGGATATTATCCATATCATACAGTATAATCACATTACAATCCTCAGACCTAAAGAAGCTTTATAACAAGGGAGACTCTAAGGAGGATGCTTAATTCTCATTCAGAAGTGCAAACAGAATACATACTGGAAGCTGTTGAAGAGAGGAACAGGATAGGAGGCTACGATAGAGGTTCTCTGGAAGACTCCACCCAACAGGGGATTGAAGCAGAAGCTGAGTCACACAACGAAACTTTGGGGAGAGGGCAGAGAGTCTTATCAAAGCATGGGGGGATAGAAGGACTGGGACAGGATGGGAGCTCCACAAGAAGACCGACAAGGCCAACAAATGTGGGCCCATGGCGGGCACGCAGAGCCTGAGGCACCAAACAAGGACCATGCATCTAGAGTACATAGGCCCCTGAGTCCCAGTTGGGGTCCTCTAGTAAGGGGATCAGGGTTTTTCCTACCATGGACCCTGTTGTCTGGTCTTTTACTACTTACTCCTGGCAAGGTGCCTTACCAGGCCACAGAGGAAGAGGATGCAAGCAGTCCTTATGATACTTGGTAGGTTGTTCAGTTGATAAGGGAGAAGGGCTCTCCCTTTTTGAAGACTAAGGGACAGCCATATCTAGAAGAAGGAGAGAGGTGGGACCAGCAGGGTATAAAGGAGGGGGTTATGATTGGGATATAATGTTAAAATTTTAAAAATAAATTTAAATAAAAAAACAACAACAACCTGAAAACAATCCTCCAAAAATGATTTTAAAAAATCTATCCTCCATCAAATGACCAAAACCAATCAACTCTGATTTGGGATGTAGTTTCTTTTTAGGAACCCAAGAAATTGGAACAGTGATCAAGCTGTAACAGTTGCTGTCCAGTCTCTATGTGCTGTGAAAATGCAGGCTTAAATTAAATCCTGAATTGAACAGCCTATAAGGCTGGACCATCTTAGCTAGCCATTTTGTAGTTGTTCTGGATGCAGATTTCTGAGGAAACAATTATTAAGGCAGTCTGTGAGGCTGGATTATCTGAGATACATGTCTTCTTTGGTGTTTGGTTCTGCTGCATTATAAGAATGTTTCCAGCTAGCACGTGGAGTTCCTTACCATGTAAATGAAGCATTCTTAGGCCCTCATCCCCATGCAATGATGTACATTCACCCAAAAACCCCTACTCACTTCTCCTAGGTTTATATATCCCTTATTCCCAAGAATAAAGAAGAGCTGTTTCACTGAAAATCATCTTAGAGAAGGCTCCCTCTGCCCTGCGCTGCTAACCCACCCACTTGCCTAAGCTTTGTTACTTCAACTCCAGCATCTATGTACAATGGTGCCAGGACATCCTGAGGGAAGAAGCAGATATCAGGCCCCTGACTGACAACAATACTTTGATTTCTTACTTTTCAAATTGTATCCTTTTTCTTTAAGTTTGTTTATATGGATGATTACATTGATACATTTTCCTATGTTGAAACATTCCTGCATTCCTGGGATAAAGCCTACTTGATCATGGTGGATAAAGTTTTTCGTTTGTACTTGGATTCAGTTTGTATTTTATTGAATATTCCTAAGATAGATTGGTCTAAAATTCTCTTTCTTGGTTGAATCTTTGTGTGGTTTAGGTATCAAGGTGTCTGTGGACTCATGAAATAAATTTAGCAGTATTTCTTCTTTTTCTATTTTGTAGAATAACTTGAGGAGTATTGTGATTTATATCTTCTTTGAAAGTTTGGTAGAATTCTACTGTGAAACCATCTGGCCATGGAATTTTTTTATTTTTATTTTTATTTTTTTGTTTGGGAGACTTTGAAAGACTTATATTTCTTTAGGAGTTATAGGACTTTTTAAGTTGTATACCTGATCTTGATTTAACTTTGGTAAGTTGTTTCTATCTAGCAAATCATCAATTTTGTTTAGATTTTCCAATTTTCTGGAGTACAGGTTTTTAAAGGAAGACCTAATGATTCTATGGATTTCCTCAGTGTTCAACATTATGCTCCTAGTTTCATTTTTGATTTTGTTATTTTGGATACTGTCTCACTGCTTTTTAGTTAGTTTAGCTAAGGTATGTCTAGCTTGTTGATTATCTCAAAGAACCAGGTCTTGGTTTCTCTAATTCTTTGTATTCTTTGATTGTCTTTGTTTCTATTTATTAATTTCATCACTGAGTTGGATTATTTTTCTACATCTACTCCTCTTAGGTGTATTAACTTCTTTTTGTTCTACAGCTTTTAAGTCCACTGTTAAGTTGTTAGTATGAGATTGCTCCAATTTCTTTATGAAGGTGCTTAGTGCTATGAAAATTCCTATTAGCATTTCTCTCATTGTATCCCTTAAGTTTGGGTATGTTCTGCATTCATTTTCATTGAATTCTAGAAAGTCTTCAATTTTTTTCATTCTTTCTTCCTAGACCCAGTGGTCATTAAGTAGCGAGTTGCTCAGTTTCCATGACTGTATAAGATTTCTGTTGTTTCTGTTGTTGAAGCCCAGCTTTAATGCGTGATGGTCTGATAAAGTACAGGATGTTAATTTATTTTTCTTATTTTGTGACCAAGTCAATTTTGGAGAATGGTCCATGAGATTCTGAGAAAAGGGTATTTTATTTGTTTGTTTGGGTGAATTGTTCTGTATATATGTTAGATTTATTTGATTCATAACATCTGTTGCCTACATTATTTCTCTGTTCAGTTTCTGTTTGGATTACCTGTCCATTGGTGAGAGTAAGGTGTTGAAGTCTCCTGCTATTAACCTGTGGGGTTTGTTTGATGTATGATTTAATCTTTAGTAATATTCCTTTTATGAATGTGAGTGCCCTTGTATTTGAGGCATAAATATTCAAAATTGAGATATCATCTTGGTTGATTTTTCTTTCAAAGAGTATTGAAGTGTCCTTCTCCATCCCTCTTGATTACTGTTTTAAGGAAAATTATTTTATTAGATTTTAGCATGATTATTCCCTTTGTTTCTTGGGTCCATTTGCTTGAAAAATCTTTTTCCAACACTTTACCTTGAGGTTATGTCTCTCTTTGAGGCTGATGTGTATTTCTTGTATGTGGAAGAATAGTGGATCTTATTTTTGCATCCATTCTGTTAGCCTGTGTCTTTTTTTAGGGGATTGATTTTATTGAGGTTGAAAGACATTAAAGACCACTGATTATTATTTCTTGTTATTTTGATATTGATGATAGCAGTGTGTGTGTGTGTGTGTGTGTGTGTGTTTCCTTTCTTTTGGTTTTTCTGATATAGAATTCTTTATTTCTTGTGCTTTCATGTGTGTAGTTAACTTCCTTGAGTTGGAGTTTTCCTTCAAATATTCAAATATCTCCTATAGGGAGATATATATATATATATATATATATATATATATATATATATATATCTCCATATATATATATATTTTTATATATATTTGGTATTGTCATGGAAAAACTAGTTTCTCACTCTATTCTGGTTGAAAGTTTTGCTGGTTGTAGTTATCTGGGCTGGCCTCTGTAGTCTCTTAGAAATTCCAAGATATCTGCCCAGGCTTTTCTGGCTCTTAAAGCCTCTGTTTATAAGTTAGGTCTAATTCTGATATGTTTGCCTTTATATGTTACTTGGCCTTTTTAAAGATTTTAATGTGTTCTGTACACTTAGTATTTTGATTATTATGTGGCAGAATGATTTTCTTTTTCAGGTCCAATCTAAGTATTGTTCTGTAAGCTTCTTTTATGTTTATAGGCATCTCTTTGTTTAGGTTTGTCAGATTGTCTTCCATGATTTTATTTAAAATATTTTCTTGAAGACAATATATTCATATGTATACATAAAATTTATAAATATTTAAAAAGAAGAAGGATGTCGGGTGGTGGTGGCGCACGCCTTTAACCCCAGCACTCGGTAGGCAGAGGCAGGCGGATCGCTGTGTGTTTGAAGCCAGCCTGGTCTACAAAAGGGAGTCCAGGACAGCCAAGGCTACACAGAGAAACCCTGTCTCAAAAAACAAACAAAAAAAAAAAGAAGAAGGAAAAACAAATTTAAATAGGGACATATTTTCTTGTCCTTGGAACTGGGACACTTTGCCTATTATTCTTATTATTCTTGGTTTGGTCTTTTCATAGTATCCCAGATTTCCTGGAAGTTTTGTGTCAGCAACATTTTTAAGTTTATATTTTTCTTTGAGTAATGTATTGATTTCTTGTATCATATATTCTATAATTTAGATTCTATCTTCCAACTTTTGTAATTTATTGTCACTGGGTATTTTATTTGTTAGTCCACAGCTAACCCTTATCTCTCTTTCTCCCTCAGATCCATTCACTCTCCATTTTTCTTCAGAAAGGAACAGGCCTCCAAGAGACAGCAACCAACCAAGACACAATAAGATAAGGCAAAAGCCCTCATATCAAGGAGGGACAAGGCAACACAATAGAAGGAAAAGAGTCCCAAAAGCAAACACCTGCTCCCACTGTTGGGAGTTCCACAAAAACGTCAAGCTAACAGCCATAACATATCATCAAAGGATCTGGTGCAGACTCTTAAAGGCTGTTTCCTTGTTGCTTCAGCCTCTCTGAGCCAGTATGAGCCATAGTAGTTGATTCAGTGAGCTATGCTCTCCTGGTGCCCTCTGTCACCTCTGACATTCTTTCTTGCTCCTTTTTCATGATATTAAATTTACTTTTCCATATTTTATTCTACCTTTTGAATATGTATCCCTTTGATTTTAAATTTGGCATTAATATTTTGAGAGATATTCATAATTTACAAATCTTTGTCTGATTTTAGCATAATTTATTGAAATTCTGGAAGTTTAGAGTGAGTTGAAATAGGTTTTCATTTTTAGTCATATTTAAGAGTTGTAATACACATTTGCACTCTTCTTCCTCAAATGTCTGGTAAAATTTGTTAGTAAAGAGACGTATTTCTGGGTACTTTGTAGAAGGATTTTTATACAAAATATTTTAACTTATTTAAATTAAACTAGTCTAAGTTACCTAGCTAATCTAGAACAATTGTTCTTCACATTTAAAATTTTTAACTATTATAAAGCTACTTCTGTTAATATTTATCATTTTTAACATGTTGAAATGTGCAAGTGTAGAATTTTGTTCTTGAGTGATATTGTGTTCTGTGAAGTCAAAATATCAACTAACCAAATATATGCACTAGTTTTTCTCTTTCTTTTCTTTTTGAGACAGAGTCTCACTATATTTACAGCCACATTTTCATTATAGTCCTTTTTTTATTGCTGAAATTTTATTTTCTTTTTTATATTTACTTTGAGAATTTCATAGATGAATATTATATTTACATAATTGCTATGTATTTTACCCAAACTTCTCCCCATCTAGCTCCTCCTACTAATTCTTATTATTACATATATCATTTTGCTTATTCTCCTTTAAGATGTGTATTGATCTTATTTTTTTGATTTTTCATAATAGAGGCTTTATAATTAATTTCAACTGTAATTTCTTTTCAATTATAGGAATGTTGCAATTTTCTTCTTCCATTTTTCTCTAAAGAGTACTATACCAATCTCTAATATATTCTGAATATGTTTCCAGTTTTCTTCTTTGAAAATGCATAAAATTCCAAGATATATTTTATCGAATCATGTATTTTTAAATGTGTTGTTTGGACTCTCTGTATCCATTGGGTCCTTTCCCTCTGGAATCTCACAGAAGAGCTGGAGAAATAATTGTGGTAGCCACAGGGGATATTGAACATGAGGGGAACACAACCCACTGATCAACTAAGCATGGCTCATTTAGAGTCACAGACACTGAAGTGACAAACACAGGGTCTTCAAGGGTCTACATCAGGTCCTCTATGTATATATTATGGCTATTACCTTGGTGTTCTTTTGGGGTTTCTAACTGAGGAAACAAGTGTGTCTCTAAATCTTTTGTAAGTTCCTCCTGTCAGGTTGCCTTGTTCATCCTTGGTGTAAGGGTTTTTGCCTTCTCTTATTGTATCTTGTTGTATTTGGATGTTGTCTCTTGGAGACCTGCATGTTTCAGAAGAGAGACAGAAGTGGAATGGACTTGGGGTGGAAGAGAGATGAGGAAAAGCTGGGAGGAATGTATAGAGAGGAAATTGTTGTTGGAATGAATTGTATGACAGAAGAATCTATTTTCAATAAAAAATGAAAAAAAGGAGTGTTATTTGATTGATATATACTTGGAAATTTTGGCACATGTTTGCTTCATTTCCTTTACTATGTTGACCTTTAAAAAGGTTTCATTCAATACATTTTAATAATATTCTTTTCCAGACCCAAGTCCTTTAATATTTTCCACTCTTCCTTACCCAGAAAGCTTAATGATTTTTTCATTTTTTAATTTATTATAATATATTCACATTACATTTTGATTGTTATCACCTCAGTCTTATCTTCTTATTCCTACCCTCTTGCCTCTTGTGACCATGGGGCCCTCTTCCCCCACCATCTGACCACAGCCCATCTGGTCTCATCTGGATAGACTGCATACCCTTCCTTTGTATGCATGCAGGGCCTCCCTGCTAGGGGAAGTGATAAAATCCAAGGCAATAGAGTTCATGTCAGAGGGAGTCTTTTCTCCCCTCATAACTTTGGAGAATGAGATGCCCATTGGCTATATCTGAATAGACTATATAGATTCTCTGCATGCATTCTCCTTGGTTGATGCATCAGTTTGTGGAGGCCTCCCTGAGCCCAGATGGCACTGGCCTTGATGGTCTCTCTATATGTCTCCTGACACTTCCAGTTCGTTCCATCCATCCACTCTTCAATACAAATATCAGCATTAAGCCCAGAGTCTAGTTACATATCCCAGCATCTGTCCTGAGGCCCCACTGTGTGGAATCTCTCAAAGGACATCTATGTTGGCCTAATATCCACTCACAAGTGAGTATATATCATTCATGTCATTCTGGGTCTGGGTCACCTCACTCAGGATGATCATTTGTAGTTCTATCCATTTGCCTGAAAATTTCAAGATTTCCTTGTTTTTAATAGGTGAAGATTCTAGGACCCTTTGCATTCTTCTGCTTTGCCATTATCCCATGCTTCTCTCATCTAGAGTCCCAATAGGATGTCCTCCCCTCTGCCCCATTTTCCTAGTAAGTGAAGACTTTCATGGGACATGCCCCTTGGGCTAGTGTCCAGATATAAGTGAGTATATACCATTTGACTCTTTCTGCTTCTGGGTTAACTCATTCATTATGATCATTTCTAGTTCAATCCATTTGTCCACAAATTTCAGGAATTCCTTGTTTTTAATAGCTGAGTAGTATTCCATAGTGTATATGTACCACAGTTTCTTTATCCATTCTTCTACTGAGGGACACTTATACTGTTTCCATGTTCTGGCTATTATGAATAAGGCTGCTATGAACATGGTTGAGCAAATTTTCTTGTTGTGTGTTGGAATAACTGGGTCTTGAGGAAGCCCTATTCCCAGTTTTCTGAGATAGCGCCAGATAGATTTCCAAAGTGGTTATACCAGTTTGCATTCCCACCAGCAATGAAGGAGTATTCTTCTCTCTCCACATCCTCACTAGCATGTGGTGTGGCTTGAATTTTTTATCTTAGCCATTCAGATGGATATAAGATGGAATCTCAGAGTTGTTTTGATTTGCATTTCCCTGATGACTAAGGAGGTTGAATATTTCTTTAAGGGTTTCTCAGCCATTTGATATTCTTCTGTTGAGAATTCTCTGTTTAGCTCTGAGTCCCATTTCTCAATTGGGTTATTTGTTTTGGTGTTGTTTAATTTCTTGAGTTCTTTATATATTTTGGATATTAGACCTTTGGGGAGGACATCCTATTGGGACTCTAGATGAGAGAAGCATGGGAGAATGGCAAAGTAGAAGAATAGAGAGGGTCCTAGATACCTACAAGAAGAACATTATGATAGGCAGATTTGGGCCCAGGGGTCCTGCTCAAACTATGGCACCAGCCAAGGACAATACAGGCAGTAAACTTCAAACCCCTACACAGATCTAGCCAATTGACAGGACATTCTCCACAGTTGAGCAGAGAGTGGGGACTGACTTTCACACGAACTCTGATGCCCCATATTTGACCATGTCTCCTGGAGGGGGAGACCTGGTTGCACTCAGAGGAAGGACAGCAGGTCACCGAGAAGAGACTTGATACCCTATGAGCATATACAGGGGGAGGAGCTCCCCCTCATTCATGGTCATAGAGGAGGGGATTAAGGGGAAAATGGGAGGGAGGGAGGATTGGGAGGATACAAGGGATGGAATAACCATTGAGATGTAATATGAATAAATTAATTTTAAAAAGAAAGAAAAAATAGGTGAGGAGAATTCCATTGTGTAAATTATCACGGGTTTTTTAAATCCATTCTTCAGTAGAGGGACATCTAGATTGTTTCCAGATTCTGGCCATTAAACATAAGGCTGTATAAATATAGTTGAGCAAATGTACCTGCTGTGTCATGGAGAATCTTTTAAGTATATGCCCAGGAATGGTATAGCTAGGTCTTGCTGGAGAACAATTTTCACTTTTCTGAGAAAGTGCCAGATTGATTTTCGAAGTGGTTGTACAAGGTTTTACCCCCACCAGCAATGGAGGTGTATTTCCTTTTCTCCACCTCCTCTCCAGGATGTGCTGTCACCTGAGTTTATATCTAGGACATTTTGATGGGTGTAAGATGAAATCTGAAAGACATTTTGATTTATATTTCTATGATAACTATGTATGTTGAGCATTTCTTTAAGTGTTTCATGGCCATTCTATCCTCTGTTGAGAATTCTTCGTTTGGCTCTGTACCCCATTTTTCAGTTGGATTGTTTGGTTTGGTGGTGTTTCGTTTCTTGAGTTCTTTACATATTTTAGATATTCGCCCTTTGCCAGATATAGTGTTGGTGAAGTTTTTTTCCCAGTCTGTAGGCTGTCGTTTTGTTCTGTTGACAGTGTTCTTTGCCTTACAGAAGCTTTTCAGTTTCATGAGGTCCCATTTTTAAATTGTTGATCTTAGAGCTTCAGTTGTTGGTGTTCTATTCAGGAAGTTGTCACCCCTGCCAATGAGCCCAAGGCTCTGCCACTATTTTTCCTTTAACAGATTTAGGGTGTCTTGTTTTATGTTGAGTCTTAGTCCACTTGGACTTTAGTTTTGTGCAGAGTGATGAACATGGATCTATTTGCATTTTTACATGTAAACATCCAGTTAGATAAGCACTATTTGTTGAAAATGCTATCTTTTTCCATTCTATGTTTTTGATTCTTTGTCCATAGGTATGTGGGCTTATTTCTGGGTCTTATGCTCGAGTCCACTGATCAACTAGCCTATTTTTAAGCCAGTTCCATATTACTGTTGCTTTCTAGTACAACTAGAGATCAGGGATGAGGCTTCCTCAGGAAGATCTTTTATTGTACAGGTTTGTTTTTAACTATTCTGGGTTTTTGCTTTTCTATATGAAGTTGAGAATTCATCTTTCAAGATCTGTAAAGAATTGTGTAGGTATTTTGATAGGTATTACATTGAATCTGTAGATTATTTTTGGTAATATGGCTGTTTGGTAATTTGGAAATATGGTGATCTTCCAGATCTATGGGCATGGGAGCTCTTTCCATCTTCTGGTATGTTCTTCATTTTCTTTCTTCAGAGATATGAAGTTTTTTTCATACAAGGTTTTCATTTTCTTGATTAGAGTTACACCAAGATACTTTATATTATTTGTGGCTATTGCAAAGGGTGTAGTTTACCTGATTTCTTTCTCAGCACATTTGTCGTATGTATACAGGAGGGCTACTGATATTTTTTTGAATTAATCTTGTATGGGGTACTTTGCTGAAGGTGTTTATGGTGGAATTTTGGGGGTCATTTATGCATACTATAATATCATCTGAGAATAGTGATACTTAGGCTTCTTTGTTTCTGATGTGGACCCCCTTGATAAAATTTTGCTTTCATTGCACTAAGTAGAAGTTCAAGTACTATACTGAACAGATAGTGTTTTCAGGTGTACCATTAAGTTGCTTGTGTGAGATGTTTTTAATCTCTTTATGAAGACACATAGCGCTATGAACTTTCCACTTAATATTGTGATTATTTTGCCCCATAAGTTTGGGTATGTTGTACCTTCATTTTTATTGAATTTTAGGAAGGCAGTAACTTTATTCCTTTCCTTCTTCTCTGACTCAGTTGTCATTAAGTAGAAAGTTGTTCAGTTTCCCTGTGTGTGTAGAATTTGTTGTTGTTGTTGTTGAGGTCCATGGTGGTCTCATAGGAAACAAGGTATAATTTCTGTCTTCTTATATCTGTAGAGGCATGGTTTGTACCTATAATATGGTCAATTTTGGAGAAGGTTATAAAAGGTGCTGAGAAGGTTTAATCTTTTTTGTTTGGGTGAAATGTTTTGTAGACATCTGTTAAGTCCATTTGATTCATTACATCTGTTAGTGTCATTATTTTTCAGTTTGGCTTCTGTTTCATTGCCCAATCCTTTGTTGACAGGGGGATGTTGAAGTTTCCCACTATTAATTTCTGTGGACACATGTGTGGTTTGAGCTTTATTAATATTTCAATTACAAATGTACGTCCCCTTGTATTGGTAAATAGATGTTCAGAATGGAGATGTCAATTTTCCTTTGATTAGAATGATTAAATTTAGTTGAAAAATATATTTTTTAGATATTAGAATGGCTACTCCAGCTTGCTTCTTGTGTCCATTTGTTTGGAAGACCTTCTTCCAGCCCTCTCAGGTAATGTCTATCTTTGTGGCTGAGGTGTGTCTCTTTAATGCAGCAAAAGTTTGTGTCTTGTTTATGTACCCATTCAATTAGTTTTTGTCTTTTTATTGGAGAATTGAGACCTTTCATGTTGAGAGAGATTAATGACCAGTGAGAGCTATGTCGTCATTTTTTTCATGGGTTGTGGTAGTGTGTTTGTATGTTGTCTAATTTTTGTTTCAATAAAGTGAAGTTATCTATTTACTGTGTTTTCATGGGTATAGTTAGCCCCCTTATGTTGGAGATTTCCTTCTAGTATCTCCTGTACAGCTGAAGGTGTAGGTATGTACTTTTAAATTTTGATTTTATTATGGAATATCTTGATTTCTCCATTTATGGTTATTGAAAATTTTGCAGGGTAGAGTAGTCTGGACTGGAATCTGTGGTATCTCTGGGTTTGTAAGACATCTTCTGGCTTTTAGTCTCTCTGCTGAAAAGTAGGATATGATTCTGGCAGCCATTTTATATTTCTTGGCCTTTTTCCCTTGCCACTTTTAATATGTTTTCTTTTTCTATACATTTAGTGTTTTGATTATTATGTGTTAGGAGGATTTTCTTATATGGTCTACTTCATTTGATGTTCTGTAGGTCTTTTGTATGTGTATAGGCATCTCTTTCTTTAAATTGGGGAAATTTTCTTATATGATTTTTTGAAAATATTTTCTGGACCTTGAACCAGTCATCTTCTCTTTCCTCAACTGCTACTTTTCTTAGGTTTTGTCTTTTTATGGTGTCTTTGATTTCTTGGATGTTTTGTATGAGGAATCTTTTTAGATTTATCATTTTCTTTGATGGTTGCATCAAATTCTTCCATTATATCTTCTATACCTGAGATTCCTTCCTCCATATCTTGCATCCTGTTGGAGATGCTTAACTCTATAATTCCTGTTTTCTTCTCTTAGTTCTCTCCAGAATTTCCTCAGCTTATGTTTTCTGTATTTTTTCCATTTTCATCTTAAGATCTTGAACAGTTTTATTATTTTTCGTCACCGGATTGTTTAAATTTTTCTATTTACTTTTTCTTTAATTTTATTAATTTATTCTTGTTACATCTCAATGGTTATCCCATCGCTTGTATCCTCCCATTCCCCACTCCCTCCCATTTTACCCTTATTCCCCTCTCCTATGACTGTTCCTGAGAGGGATTACCTCCCCTTGTATATGCTCATAGGGTATCAAGTCTCTTCTCGGTGACCTGCTGTCCTTCCTCTGAGTGCCACCAGGTCTCCCCCTCCAGGGACATAGTCAAATGTGAGGCACCAGAGTACATGAGAAAGTCATATCCCACTCTCCACTCAAGTGTTGAGACTGTTCTGTCCATTGGCTAGATCTGGGTAGGGGATTAAAGTTTACTGCCTGTATTGTCCTTGAGTATTGCCTTAGTTTGAGCGGGACCCCTTGGCCCAAATCTGCCTATCATAATGTTCTACTTGTAGGTTTCTAGGACCCACTGGATCCTTCTACTTTGCTATTCTCACATGGTTCTCTCATTTAGAGCCCCAATAGGATGTCCTCCCCTCTGTCCCAGTTTCCTGGTAAGGGAAGGCTTTCATAGGACATGCCCCTTGGGCTAGTATGCAGATATAAGTGAGTATATACAATTTGAGTCTTTCTGCTTCTGGGTTAACTCACTCATTATGATAATTTCTAGCTCAATCCATTTATCCACAAATTTTGGGAATTCCTTGGTTTTAATAGCTGAGTAGTATTCCATAGTGTATATGTACCACAGTTTCTTTATCCATTCTTCTACTGAGGGACACTTAGGCTGTTTCCATGATCTGGCTATTATGAATAAGGCTGCTATGAACATGACTGAGCAAATTTTCTTGTTATGTGCTGGTGCATCTTCTGGGTATATTCCAAGGAGTGGAATAGCTGGGTCTTGAGGAAGCCCTATTCCCAGTTTTCTGAGGTAGCACCAGATAGATTTCCAAAGTGGTTGTACTAGTTTGCATTCCCACCAGCAATCAAGGAGTGTTCCTCTCTCCCCACATCCACTCCAGCATGTGGTATCGCTTGAGTTTTTGATCTTAGACATTCTGACAGGTGTAAGATGGAATCTCAGAGTTGTTTTGATTTGCATTTCCCTGATGACTAAGGAGGTTGAGCATTTCTTTAAGTGTTTCTCAGCCATTTGATATTCTTCTGTTGAAAATTCTCTGTTTAGTTCTGTGCCCCATTTTTCAATTGGGTTATTTGGTTTGGTGGTGTTTAATTTCTTGAGTTCTTTATATATTTTGGATATTAGACCTTTGTCAGATGTAGGGTTGGTGAAGATCTTTTCCCAGTCTGTAGGCTGTCACTTTGTTTTCTTGACAGTGTCTCCAGCCTTACAGAAGCTTCTCAGCCTCATGAGGTCCCATTTATTAATTGTTGACATTAAGGCCTGGGCTGTTGGTGTTCTGTTCAGGAAGTTGTCTCCTGTGCCAATATGTTCCAGGCTCATCCCCAATTTACTTCTAAGTGACTTAGTGTCTCTGGTTTTTTGTTGAGGTCTTTAATCCACATGGAATTTGAGTTTTGTGCAAGGTGACAAATATGGGTCCAGTTGCATTTTTTTACACATAGACCTCCAGTTAGAACAGCACCATTTGTTGAAGATGCTATCCTTTTTCCATTGACTGGATTTGGCTTCTTTGTCAAAAATCAAGTGACCATATGTGTTGGATTCATATCTGAGTCTTCAATTCGATTCCACTGATCAACCAGCATGTTGCTGTGCCAGTACCATGCTGTTTTAATTACTATTGCTTTATAGTACAATTTGAGATCAGGTATGGAGATTCCTCCGGAGCACCTTTATTGTACAAGATCGTTTTTGCTATTCTGGGTTTTTTGTTTTTCCATATGAAGTTCAGAATTGAACTATCATTGTCTTTAAAAAATTGTGTGGGTATTTTGATTGGGATTGCATTGAATCTGTAGATTGCTTTTGGTAGGATGGCCATTTTTACTATGTTAATTCTCCCGATCCATGAGCAAGGAAGATCATTCCATCTTCTCATGTCATCTTCAATCTCCTTCTTCAGAGTTTTGAAGTTTTTTTCAAACAAGTCCTTCATGTGCTTAGTTAGAGTAACTCCTACATATTTTATATTGCTTGTGGCAAATGTGAAGGGTATGGCTTTCCTAATTTCTTCCTCTGCAAGCTTGTCATTTGTGTATAGGAAGGCTACAGACTTTTTTGAGTTAATTTCTTATCCAGCCAAATTGCTGAAAGTATTTATCAGCTATAGGAGTTCCCCGGTGGAATTTTGAGGGTCACTTATGTACACTATCATATCATCTGGAAATATGGATAGTTTGACTTCCTCCTTTCCCATTTGGATACCCTTGATCTCCTTTTGTTGTCTTATTGCTCTGGCTAGAACTTCGAGTACTATATGGAAGAGGTATGGAGAGAGTGGGCAGCCTTGCCTTGTTCCCGATTTTAGAGGAATTTCCTTGAGTATCTCACCATTTACTTTGATTTTGGCTATTGGCTTGCTGTATATAGCCTTTATTGTGTTGAGGAAAGTTCCTTGTATTCTCGATCTCTCTAAAACTTTAAACATGAATGGGTGTTGGATTTTATCAAATGCTTTCTCTGCATCTAAAGAGATGATCATGTGGTTTTTTATTTTCAGTTTGTTCATATGGTGAATTACATTGATGGATTTCCGTATAGCAAATCATCCCTGTATGCCTGGAATGAAGCCTACTTGGTCATGATGAATGATATCCTTTATGTGTTCTTGTATTCGTTTTGCAAAAATTTTATTTAGTATTTTTGCATCGACGTTCATAAGAGAAATTGGTCTGAAATTTTTTTTGTTGAGTCTTTGTAAGGTTTAGTTATCAACGTGACTATGGCTGCATAGAATGAATTTGGTAATGTTCTATCCAATTCTATGTTTTGGAGTAGCTTGAAGAGTATCGGTATTAGCTCGCCTTTGAAGGTCTGAAACCATCTGGCCCTGGGCTTTTTTTGTTTGGGAGACTATCAATGATTGCTTCTATTTCTGTAGGGGAAATGGGACTATTTAGCTTGTTTATGTGTTCTTCACTCAACATTGGCAAGTGAAATTGATCAACAAAATCGTCCATTTTCCTTAGATTTTCAAATTTTGTGGAATATATGCCTTCAAAATAGGATCTTATGATTCTTTGTATTTCTTCAGTGTCTGTTGTTATGTCTCCATTTTCATTTCTGATTTTGTTGATTTCAATACTGTCTCTCTGCCTTTTAGTTAGTTTGGCTAACGGTCTGTCTATCTTGTTGATTTTCTCGAAGAACCAGCTCTTGGTTTTGTTGATTCTTTGGACTGTTTTCTTAGTTTCTAATTTGTTAATTTCAGCCCTGAGTTTGATTATTTCCAGACGTCTACTCCTTTTGGGTGTTTCTGCTTCTTTTTTTTTTCTAGGGCTTCCAGTTGTGTCATTAAGTTGTTTATGTGTGATGCTTCCAATTTCTTTTTAAAGGCACTTAGTGCTATGAATTTTCCTCTTAACACTGCTTTCAATGTGTCCCACAAATTTGCTATGTTGTTCCCTCATTTTCATTGAATTTCAGAAACTCCTTGATTTCTTTCTTTATTTCTTCCCTGACCCATGTGTCATTTAGCAGAGAGTTGTTTAGTTTCCACGTACGTGTAGGCTTTTTGTTGTTTCTGTTGTTGTTGAATTGCAGCCTAAGAGCATGGTGATCTGATAGGATACAAGGTATTATTTCAATCTTCTTGTATCTGTTGAGGCCTGCTTTGTGACCCACGATGTGATCAATTTTGGAGAAGGTTCCATGGGGTGCAGAGAAGATGGTATATTCTTTCTTGTTTTGGTGAAAGGTTCTATAGATATCTGTTAGATCCATTTGACTCATGGCATTGGTTAATGATGTTATTTCTCTGCTTAGTTTCTGTTTCAATGACTTAATCTTCAGTGAGAGTGGGGTGTTGAAGTCTCCCACTATTATTGTGTGGGGATCGATGTGAGGTTTAAGTTTTTTTTAGCAGATCTTTTACAAATGTGGGTGCCCTTGTGTTGGGAACATAGATGTTCAGAATTGTGATGTCATCTTGGTTGACTTTAACTTTGATGAGTATGAAGTGTCCTTCTGCATCCCTTTTGATTAATTTTGGTTGAAAGTCTATTTTGTTTTATATTAAAATGGCTACGCCTGCTTGCTTCTTGTGACCATTTGCTTGGAATATTTTTTTCCAACCTTTTATCCTGAGGTAATGCCTATCATTATAGGTGAGATGTGTTTCTTGAATGCAGAAGAATGTTGGATCTTGTTTATGCACCCATTCAGTTAGTCTGTGTCTTTTTATTGGAGAATTGAGACCATTGATGTTGAGAGATATTAATGACCCGTGACTGTTAAAAGTATTAATTTTGATGTTGTTTCCAATCGAGTGTTTGTGTAGTTTTGTTTTTGCCATGGTATAGTTACCTATTTCCTGAGTAGTTTTGGTTGTAGCCTGACACTTTGGGATGGAGTTTTCCTTTTAGTACCTTCTGTAAAGCTGGATTTGTGGCTAGGTACTGTTTGAATTTGTTTTTGTCATGGAATATTTTGTTTTCTCCATCAATGGTTATTGATAGTTTTGCTGGGTAAAGTAGTCTGGCCTGGCATCTGTGCTCTCTTAGGGTTTGTAGGATCTCTGTCTAGGCTCTTCTGGCTTTTATGGTCTCTGCTGAGAAGTCGAGTGTAATTCTGATAGGTTTGCCATTAAATATTATTTGGCCTTTTTCCCTTGCAGCTTTTAATATTTTTTCTTTGTTCTGTATGTTTTGTGTTTTGATTATTATGTGACGGGCCATTTTCCTTTTCTGGCCAATTCTATTTGGTGTTCTGTAGGCCTCTTGTATGTTTATAGGCATCTCTTTCTTTAGATTGGGGAAATTTTCTTCTGTGATTTTGTTGAGAATAGTTTCTGGGCCTTGGAGTCTGATATCTTCTTTTTCTTCAATGCCTATTATCCTCAGATTTCTTCTTTTCATGGTGTTCTGAATTTCTTGGATGTTTTGTGTCAGGAGTTTTCCAGATTTGGCATTTTCTTTAATGGTTGCTTCAAGATCTTTGATTGTATCTTCTAGACCTGAGATTCGTTCTTACGTCTCTTGGATTCTGTTAGAAAAGCTCACCTCTGTGTTGCTCGTCTTCTTCTCTGAGGTCTCATGTTCTCGTTTTTCTTCGGTCTGTGTGTTTATCATTGAATCCATTTTCGTCTTCAGATCTTGAACTGATATTTTTAGTTCTTTCACCTGATTTTTTGTATATTCCTGAGTTTCTTCCATTGCCTCTTTATAGGTCTTCAGAGCTTGAACCGTTTTATTTATTTCTTCCATCTGGTTATTTGCATTTTCCTGAAATTTTTCCAGTTCCACTCTATGTGCTTCTTTTATGTCTCTCACCTGTTTGGCTGCGTCTTCCTGTATTTGATTACGAATTTTATTTGTTTCCTCCATTAATATGCTCCTTATTAAGGATTTGAGGTCATTTTCTTGTATTTCCATTGTATTTGAGCTCTCTGGGTTGTTTTCTTCGAGATAGCTGGAAACTGAAGATGCCATGTTGTTTTGTTGTTTTTTGCGTATGCTTTTAAGCTGTCCTTTAGACATCTTACCTTCTTTGATTGTGTTGGGTAGCTTCCCAAGTTGGATGTAGGGCATTTGATGATAGATTCATTTGTTTTCTCATGATTTCCCTAGGCTGGAAGCTCTGATGCTTCACTGGTGTGGATGACAGGAAGTCAGCCCTGTCGCTTTGGGCTCTCACAGCCAGTGATCTTCAGCTCCACTGTGCCGTGGGTCCTGCAATTGTTCTGGGTCTCTGGATGAGCATTGGGTCAGGCCAAGGTATCCATAGTCTTCTGGGTTCCCTGCCAAGTCCAGCCAGGGAAACTGGGCCCGAACCACCCGCGGTACTCAGCTAGACTCTCAGGGCCTGAACTTTCTGCCAAGCTCAGCCAGGAACTCTGGGCTCAAAATGCACCGAGGGTCCAGCCAGAATTTTTGGGCTGGGACTGCACACCAAGCTCAGCTAGGGGCTTTGGCCAAAGTGCATGCTGTGGTCAGTTATTGACTCAGGCCCAAACAGTCCGCCAAGCTCAGCCAGGAATTCTGGATTCAAACTGCACACTGTGTCCAACCAGAGTCTTAGAGCCGGGACTGTGCCAAAAGCTTTACTAGAGTCTCTGGGCCCAATCTGTCTGCCAAGCACGGTTAGGGACTCTGGACCTAAACTGCACACCGAGCTCCATCCAAGTCTCCGGGGCAGAATTGTGCACTGAGCTCAGCCAGGGACTATGGACCCACACTGCATGCTGAATTCAGCCCGGGACTCTGGGCCTATACTGCGTGGATAGTCCAGCCAGAGTCTTGGGGCCGCCGAGCCTGTGTGCACTGCTCAGCTAGAATCTCTGTGCCTAATATGCCTGGCAAGTCCAGCTAGGGCCTCTGGGCTGAATCTGCGTGCTGACCTCAGCCTGCGTCAGTGCCCCAAAACTACCCGCTAAGCTGAGTTAGTGTCTTGGGCAGAACTGCCTGTTGATGTGAGTTAGCGCCTCAGGTGGAACTGAACGCTGCCCAGCCCACGTCACAGCAGGTGAACTGTGGCTGCGCCGAACTGGCGCCCTCGGTGGAACTGAGCACTCTGCCCAGCCTGCATCACAGCAGGCGAACTGTGGCTCCGCTGTGCCTGTGCTTTTGGTGGACCTGAGCCCTCCACCCAGTCTGCATCACAGCAGGTGAACTGCGGCTGCACCGAGCCGGCACTAGAGCCGGCACTACCGTTGGACCTGAGCGCACCACCTAGTCTGTGTCACTGCAGGCGAACTGCAGCTGCACTGAGCCGGCGCCCTCGGTGGACCTGAGCGGTCTGCCCAGTCTGCATCACAGCAGGTGAACTGCGGCCACGCTGAGCCGGTGCCCCTGGTGGACCTGAGCGTTCTGCCCAGCCTGCGTCACAGCAGGTGAACTGCGGCTGCGCTGAACCAGCGCCCTTGGTGGACCTGAGCGCTCCACCCAGCCTGCCTCACAGCAGGGGAGACATGGCTGCGCTGAGCTGTTGCCCCAGGCAGAATTGCTTGCTGTGCTGAGCCAGCGTCTCCACGGCATTGCGCAGTGAGCTGTACCTGGGACTCTGGGGCCGAACTGTCCGCCGAGTTCAGTTTGTGTCACACTGCACCATGCTACCCAAATCCCATCCGGAATCCCCTCTCCCATAGCAGCTCCTACCAGCCACCACACTAACCGACTCCACCAGAAGGCTCTGAGATGCAAACCTCAGTTGCTGCCACTGGTGCTACTGGTATCGCCGCTGCTGCTCTGATCTGAGAAAATCCACACTCCTCCCGTGCGCAGGGGCTCGCAGGTCCTCCACACTCTGGTCCCACCGAACCGTGGAGCACTCCTGCTGTCGTGGTGTCGGGACCCTGGTGCTCCTGGCTCAGAAATCTGCGCAATTCCCCAAATTGTTCACTGGAGCCTCCAAACACGGTCCACACTGCTCGCTGCCATCTTGGATCCTCGAATTTTCCTATTTTCATCCAGTGATTTATTCATTTTCTCTCTATAGGCCTATGTCATGGCCTTTCTTTTAAAATTTTTATTTAATTAACTTATTCAGATTACAACTAAAATGTTATCCCATCATTTGTATTCTCCTATTCCTCTCTCCTTCCTGCTTTCACACTATTCCCCTCCCCTATGTCTATGACTGAGGGTGACCTCCTCCCCCACTTTGTTGTCATAGGCTATCAAGTCTCATCTTGGTAGCCTGCTTATTCTTTTTTTGAGTGCGACCAGGCCTCCCCACCAAAAGGAGGTCATTAAATATGGGGGACCAGAGTTCATGTCAGAGTCAGTCCCTGCTCTCCATATAACTGTGGGGGATGTCCTATCCATTGGCTAGATCAGAGTAGGGGTTCGATGTTTACTACTTGTATTGTCCTTGGTTAGTGCAATAATTTGAGCAGAACCCCCTGGGCCCTGATACACCATCATGATGTTCTTCTTGTAGGTTTCAAAGACCCTCTGGATCCTTTTATTTCCCCATCTCATTTATTTCTCTTACCTAGAGTCCCAGTAAAGTCCTCACATCTATCCCAATCTCCTGGTAAGTGGAAACTTTCATGGGATATGCCTTTTAGGCTAGTGCCCAATTATAAGTGAGAATATACCATGTGAGTCTTTCTGAGTTAACTCTCTCAGGATGATCGTTTCTAGTTCCATCCATTTGTCCACAAATTTCTGGATTTCATTGTTTTTAATAGCTGAGTAGTATTCCATAGTGCAAATGTACCACAGTTTCTTTATCCATTCTTCAACTGAAGGACATTTATGCTGTTTCCAGGTTCTGGCTATTATGAATAAAGCTGCTATAAACATGGTTGAGCATATGTCATGGCCTTTCTAAGGGCCTCAGTTTGTTTTACTGTATCTTTTATATTTCCTTACAGATTGTATTTATTTCCTCCATTATCATCTTTATATAGAAAGACTTGAGGACATGAGGTCTTTTTCCTGTGTTTCAGTTGTGTTAGAGTGTCCAGGGCTGATTGACTTAGGATAACTGGGTTCGGTAGCTGCCATATTATTTTGGTTTTTGTTGTTTGTGTTTTTATACTTGTCTTTAACCATCTGGCTCTCTTTAGCATTGTGTGGTAGTTTATGGTGTCCTGCACTGGACATTGAGAGCAATTCATAGGTGAGTGGCTATAGTGTGAGACTCCTCACCTTTGAGGATTAGGGAACCGTTTTGTGGATCAGCTGGATAAACTGAGGTCAGACCTGGGACTTTCTGTGGACAAGCAGGGTGACCTGAGGTCAGATCTACTTGTATTCCATATCATGGTGCCTCCGCTGAGATGAAAGACCCAGACACTAGTGTTTTGTGTCCCACAGATCAGACTTATAGACAGAGCATAGGTGCTGCATGACAGCAGTCCAGTGGCTAGACTTTGGAGACTACACACAGGCTTGCAAGCACCCAGTCACTTTTTGGTGGACTACCTGAGTGGCCTCAAGTCAGACTCACATATGTTCTACAACGTGTGGTACTCTGTCACCTGGGAAACACCAGCACTGGTGTTTTATAGCTCTCAGTTCCTTCACATGTTGCACAGTCACAGCTGTCCTGCTGATCAGACATTGTGTGTGTTCTTTATGTTCTCTCACTCTCTAATAAAAAAACAACAAAAAAATAAAGTAAAAAATAGAAAATATTTTTTGTCACATACTATATTTGCAGAAACATGCTCCCTTCACTATATTTACACAAAAGACCTGATACTTATCAACATTCTCATTTTCTTCTTCATTAATTTATTCAGATCACATATAAATTTTTATCCCTTTTATTGTCTCCTCTCATTCCTCCCTCCCTCTTTTACCCTATTCCTATCCCCTAGGTCTATGACAGAAGAGGACCTCCTCCCCCACCATATGGTCACAGCCTATTACCTCTCACCTTGGTAACCTTTCTATTCTTTCTCTGAGTGGTACTAGGGCCCCCAAGGTGAAGTGGCCAAATAAGGGGCACCAGAGTTCATGTCAATGTCAGTCCCCACTCTCCACACAACTGTGGATAATCTTCTATCCCTTGCCTACATCTGAGTAGGGGTTCAATGTTTACTGCATGTACTGTGTTTGGATGGTGAAGTAGTTTGAGGTGACCCCCCTGGGTCCAGATCCATCCATCATAATTTTCTTCTTGTAGATTTATAGGACCTTCTGGATCCTTCTTTTTCTATATCCTCCCATACTTCTCTCACCTAGAGTACCATTAGGGAGTTCTCATATCTATCCCAATCTCCTGGTAAGTGAAGGCTTCATGGACATCCCTTTTGGGTTAGTGTCCAATTATAAGTGAATATATACCTTGTGAGTCTTTCTGTGTCTGGATTAATTCACTCAGTATTATCATTTCTAGTTCTATTCACTTGCCCACAAACTTCAGGATTTCATTGTTTTTAATAGCTGAGTCTATTCCATAGTGTAAATGTACCATTGTTTTTTTATCCATTCTTCAATTGAGGGACATTTAGGTTGTTTCCAGGTACTGGCTATTCTGAATAAGCCTTCTATGAACATGGTTGAACATATGTCCTTGTTGTGTGGTGGAGCATTTCTGGGTATATTCCAAGGATTATTATACCTGGGTCTTGAGGTGGCCCTATTCCCACTATTCTGAGATAGCAGCAGATTGATTTTCAAAGTGGTTATACGAGTTTAAACTCCCACCAGCAATTAAGGAGTGTTCCCCTTTCTCCACATCCTTGCCAGCATGTGCTGTCAATTGAGTTTTTGATCTTGGCCATTCAGATGGGTGTAAGATGGAATCTCAGGATCATTTTGATTTGCATTTCTCTGATGACTAAAGACATTGAGCATTTCTTTAAGTGTTTCTCATCCATTCAATATTCCTCTGTTGAGAATTCTTTGTTTAGTTCTGAGCCCCATTTCTTGATTGGGTTATTTTGCTTGGTGGTATTAAATTTCTTGAGCTCTTTATATATTTTGGGTATTAAACCTTTGTCAGGTGTAGGATTGATGAAGATCTTTTCCCAGTCTGTACGCTGTCATTTTGTTCTTTTGATGGTGTCTCCTGCCTTATAGAAGCTTCTCAACTTCATGAGGTTCCATTTATTAATTGTTGACCTTAAGACCTGGGCTGTTGGTGTTCTGTTTAGGAAGTTGTCTCCTGTTCCAATGTGTTCCAGGCTCTTCCCTACTTTTCCTTCTAACAGATTTAGTGTCTCTGGTTTTATGTTGAGGTCTTTGATCCACTTGGACTTGAATTTTGTGCATGGTGACAAATATGGGTCTATGTCCATTTTCTACATGTAGACATCCAGTTAGAGTTAGACCAGCACCAATTGTTGACGATGTTATCCTTTTTCCATTGAATAGATTTGGCTTTTTTTTTTCAAAAAATCAGAATCCATAAGTTTGTGGGTTTATTTCTGGGTATTTGATTTGATTCCCTTGATCAACCTCTTATTGCTATGCCACTACCACGCAGTTTTAATTACTGTCACTCTATAGTACAGCTTGAGATCATGTATGGAGATTACTGCAGAGGATCTTTTATTGTACATAATTGTTTCACACTCTGGGTCTTTTGGTTTTCCATGTGAAGGTGAGAATTGATCTTTCAATGTCTTTAAACAATTGTGTAGATATTTCAATAGGGATTGCATTTAATCTGTAAATTGCTTTTGATAAGATGGCCATTTTTACTATGTTAATTCTTCTGATCCATGAACAAGGGAGATCTTTCCATCTTCTGATGTCATCCTCAATCTCTTTCTTCAGAGACTTGAAGTTTTTTTTTCAAACAAATCCTTCACTTGCTTGGTTAGAGTTACTCCTAGGCATTTTATGTTGCTTGTAGATATTGTGAAGGGTGTAGTTTCCCTAATTTCTTCTTCTGCACAATTGTCATTTGTATATAGGAAGGCTACTGACTTTTTTGAGTTAATTTTGTATACATCCAAAAATAGACATTATTTTTAGAAAAGAAAAGAAATTTAAAATCACAAATAAATTGTGTCAGTTTTGGATTGGTTACCTACTCCTGTGCATAGGGCCTAACCTAGTGATATACACAGTGACACTATTTAAGAATTTTTTTTTTACAATTCCTAGATGATACCAATTATAAATAGCTTCTTGCATAGAGTTGGCTTTATGTCTACCTAATCCTTCTCAGTGCTGGGATTTTTATCTGGTTTGAACCAATGTGGGTTTTATGTGTGCTGTCATAATCTCTCTAAATTTACATGTGTACCAGTTCTGTTGTGTCTGAAATACACTGTTTTTCCTTTGAGTAATCTACCACCTCTAGCTCTAATTGAGTATAATGCTCTACACAGTTGACCATATTTTAATATTATCATTCATATCTTGCAATTCATAAATATTTTCTGTAAAATTTATTCAAAAGTTAAACATTTAAATCTCTTCACTTCAGTGTTTGATTATGTTCAATGTTTTGTTTCATATTATTTAATGTCTTTTTATTATATAGACTATGTAAAGTAATACTGTCTTTTCACTCAAAAGATGTTTTATTTTTAATTAAATACCCATAAATTTTTAGCAAAACTTATCATGATATATTTCATGAGAAAACAAATCCAAAGATCTGAGATATCCTCCCTCCTATTTAGTTGAGTAGTAGCCATTATACATATGTTAGAAAACTACCCTATTCCAAAGAGCCAGTTGAACATTGTAGAAACAGGACCATATTCTGAACTGTAAATATCTTGGCTTATATAGAATCTCAATTCTCTCTTTTCTCATTTGAGAAATATTTGACAGTCTTGGCTAATTCTTATCATTGTAATATAGTAAAATCATTTTCCGTCTTGTAATATGGTAGATTCAAAGTTTTATGTTCTTATTTTATAGTGCTTTGTGTATATTAGCCTTTTACTCCAGTTTTATCATGAATAGAAAAGTATTTAGAAAATTGTTTCATGCTTTAAATTACTGAATGACTAAAAAATAGCTGCTACCTAGCATAAATATCATGGTAATTAAAAATATGCATGAAGTTGGTGAAACTATGAAATACATTAAAATATAGAGAATTGAAGCAAAAATAATGAAAATAATTTTCAACTTTCTATATCTCCCTTTCTTCACCTAATGTTTTGCTTATGTGAAATATGTAGCTGATGTGGAATTATCTCATGTGTAATGAAGTAATTATTAACTGTTAGTAAAAGAACAGTGATTTGTAATGGGTGGTGTTATTTTATGTATTGTTAATTACCAGACCACATTGATTACAAAATGTTCTGAGTTAGTATTTCAAATAAATATTGTAGTCAATATATGAAAGATATCTATACTGGCTAGTTTATTGTCAATGTGTCACAAGTTAGAGTCCTTTAAGAAGAGAACAGCTGAGAAAATGCACACATTTTGGAGATACTTTCTTGTTTAGTGATTACTATTGAAATATGCAGTCTATGTGGGTGATGCATCTTCTATGCAGGTATTGGTTATAGGGTGTACAAGAAAGTAGACTGAAGAAGCCAAGAGGAACAAGTCAGTAAGCACCACTCTTCCATAGCTTCTATATCTATTCCTGCCTCCAGGTCTTGCTCTTTTGAGTTTCTGTCCTGACTTCCTTCAATGGACTATGATATAGACCTATGAGTAAAAATACAGTCTTTACTCACCAAATTGTTTTTGGTAAATGTGTCTTATGATAACAATGGAAACCCTAAATATGACAATGCCTTTGTCATCATTTATTTCTAAAGTTCATGTGTAAGTCATTACACATTCTAAGTTACTTATGTCATAGAGCCAACTAGTGTAGTAAAGGTAGCAATCATCTAAAGTTGTATACAAAAAATATAAAAGAAATCAAAGAACATCCAAGAACTCTGATTTTTAAAGAGTAAGTTTTTCTAAATACAGAGCAGGCATGGGTTGTTTTTATCCAGAAGAAATATTGAAATGCATTTTTAATTAAATCCTCAAAGATGAAGAAAGAATTCCCTTCTTTTTAAAAATATATTTTACTAATTTATTCATATTACATCTAAATTTTTATGCCATCCCTTGTATGCTCCCATTCCTCCCTCCCTCCCATTTTCCCCTTACTCCCCTCCTCTATGACTGTGACTGAGGGGGACCTCCTCCCCCTAAGAATTCTCTTCTTTATGACTAATTTTTTGTCAAACTCAATTTAAAACTTTCCCCAACAAATATGACATTTCGTACTATTCTGCAGAAGCATATAAAATGAGTCCATGTTTTCAAACAGCAGGGAATCTTCTAGTACAACAATTAACTGGTAACATATGCCATTGCTGCCAAGAGGATTTTTAATCCCATTAAACATTAATGTAGCATTTTTGCTTCTGTTACAATAAGGCAGCCATCTGTGTTTGAACCTGCTGGGAAACTGGGGATATGTTTACAGAAAGAGAAAAAGTGAGAGAAATGTATACAGGAAGGACATTCAGGTTTAGAGACCTAGCATCCAATGTCAATAAGGTATAAAAACACTGAGGAGTTTGGGGTTTGTATGAATTCTTTTGATCCTGTGCAGCTTATTTGCAGAAAGTTCTCCTTAAATATTCATAAAAATAACTGTTCCTTTCTTACACAAAAAAGCCTTTTGTCCATCTGCTTCTAAGAGAGTAATAGGCATGTAACTTTTTGTAAAACCACTTGTTGCAGCTTTATCAAATATGCTTTGCTAGGGCCCTAGTTTCCAATATGCAGAGGAAGAAATTGTAGGTTATTTAAGAGATTTTGTTATTCAATCACCATGGAAACACATGTAGAGTTATCTTACAAATCTCTGGATATGAGAGAAAGGAAAGTAAAATAGAAAAGCAAAGATAGAAGCATTTTTCAGTGAACTTGATTATTCGAGTTCTACATACTCAACTGGCAGTTTCCATATTGTTAGAGACCTGTCTACATGTAATTTTGATGAAGTCTAACTAATCTGTATCTTCTTTTGCTGTCAATACTTTTAATATATACAAAAATTCATTTTCTAAATCAATGTAATAAAGCATTTCTTGATTTGTTCTAACAATTCTATAGATTTATACAGTACTTTTAGGTTATACTCCAATATTTTTGGTTTGTACTTATAAGGTTATAAAGCAACGGTTTAATTTTATTTATTTATTATCTGCTTTTTCAACACTATTTAAGGTTCTATTCCGAATGAGATTTGTATCTTTGTTGAAAATTATGTTTCTATAAGCAAAGTTTTATTTGGGATTCATGACTCTACTTCATTTCTTTGTCTGTCAATAAACCAATACCACATTTTGTTGATTGCTATGAACAGTCACAGCAAGTTTCATTTGTTTTCACTTTGATACAGTATCTTATTCTGAGAAAATTACTGTTTTTATTTAAACTCAAAGAGGTCTGCTTGCTGCCTAGGTCTCCCAAGTCCTGAGATTAAATGTATGTGCTACAACACCCAGCCATAGTAAGTTCTGAAACTCAAAGGCAGAAGACTTTTAATTATTTCTTATTCAACAATATCTGAGCTACTTGTGATATAATTATTTTTATATAAATTTTAGGATTTGTTCTTCTCTCTGCTCAAAGAGAGACTATGATAAAGTACGGTATTTAACCTGTAGATTCTGATATCTTAATATTAAGCCTTGCAGTTAATAAACAGGAGATAGTCATTTGTTGGTGAATTTTTTGAAGAAAAAATATCTGTGACATTTAAAAATTATGCAGTTATATGGTAATTTGATAGATGTATAAAATGAGTAATAAAGCAAGATAATTGCATTTTAATCTCCTTAGACATTATCATTTATGTGGAAAACTTCAAATTTATCTTTTCTAATTTTTGTAAAAGAAATGAAGCATGCCTTAATTACTTTTAGGATCCTTACAGTTTACAAGCCTTTAGCCTTCATGGTTAAGTTTATTGTTAAGATAATATTATTTTTCATGATTTATAAACAAGTTTTTAGTATAATTTTCCAATTATTTATTGTCAGTGCTTAGAATTTTACTGTTTTTCATGTTTCTTCTATATAGCACCTTTGATTAATTTAGTAATACTGATTTTTTTAGTGTTAATGGTATTATTGTAAAAGATTTGATGACATCTAACAAGATAGAGGATTTTAATTATTTTCCCATTTCAATGTCTTTTCTTTTTGTTAGACTACTGACTCTGGCTTAGACTTCTAACATGATGTTAATACAAATATCCAAAGTAAGCATCCTTAGTTTGTACCTGCAGAAATAATAAATCTTTCAACACTGAGTACAATAAATTTAGATGCATCATATTTGGCCTTTGGTCTACTAAAGTAATTTTTAGTCTTAGTTTGTTGAGTATTTTATTATGAAAGGATACAGAATATATTCAAATGCCCTTTTCTAGATGAAGTATACTGATCATTATGGTTTATCACTTTACTCTCTGTATAATGGTTGGGGTTTGCTATTAGGAACTATACTTTCATACCACGACTAAATGTCACTTCTTCATTGTATAGAATCCTTTCTTGGTGTCAAATTTTGTTAAATGATATATTTTTTGAACAATTTCACATTATTCATCATAATTGGTATTTTGCTTTTCTCATTGTCTTTCCCCATTTTTGGTATTAGATAATTCTGGCTTCATATAGTTTTAACATGTTCACTACTTATTTAGATTTTGAAAGGGTTTCATTGTGGTTGACAATTATTCCTATTAAATATTTGGTAGAAATATTCATGGAAATCATCACATTCTTGCCTTTTAATTTTAAAAAGATGTTTGTCTTCATTAATTATTATTCTGTTAATATTCTCTTGTTACTAAAATTCTGTCTTGATAGGTTTTCTAAATATTGATACTATTCATTTAATTGTTTGTATGCAACTATTCAGAGTACGCTCATATAATTATTTTTATTTCTACAAAGTATATTGTAATTTCTTCTGTTTTATCTACCATTTTATCTATTGTGCTGGTTAGTTCTTATTTTCAACTTGACACAAGCTGATGTCAATTAGAAAGGGAAACTCAACTAAGTTGTCCTTAAAGTCATATTGGCCTGGAGCCATGTTTCTGAAAGATTGCCTTGATTGATTATTAATGTGGAAAGTTCCAGCACAATATGGGTAACACTATGTGAGCCTGCACTCTTTAAGCAAGCCATCTGAGCCCAAGACATTGATCAAGCCAGCTAGCTGTGTTCTATGGTTTCTTTCCCATATTCTTAAATTGAGTTCTTGACCTCAGTTCCCTCAGTTATAGTCTATAACCTGGTAATGTAAGCTGAAAAAATGCTTTCATGAAGGCCTCTGATGACATAAGACACTCAAGTGCTGTCCTTGGCCACTGTGATTCAAAAAGACAGACAGACTGAAAGACAAATAAACAAACCTTTTCATCACTGAGTTGCCTCTTGAGTGTAATATTATATCACAGCAAATGAAAAGGAAAAAAAGCAGCTAATGTCTACCCACAGTAAATGAGGATTACTCTTTTCACACATTATCTCCAGAATTTATTGTCAATTCTATCTGAGCCATTCTGATTGGGGAAGATGAAATCTCAAAATGGTTTAAGTTTACATTTCCATAATTACAAAGAATGTTGAATATTATTTCATTTCTTTTAGCCATTAACAGTTTTTCTTTTGATAACTCTTCAGATGCACAAACATTTATTAATGGGTCATTTGTCTTCATGACTTTATACTTTTGGATTATTTATATTTTGTAGATATTAATCTACTGCAGGTTTCCTCTTCACTAGAGTGTTTATTTTTGTTATACAGTAGCAATTTAATTTTACAGGATCCCATTTGTTCATTAGTCTTAATGTAGTTCAAGTGGAGTCTTATTTAGAAAGTACATTGCCATGTCTATAATTTGTGAAGTACTACTTACAGTGTCTTCTAGTAATTTCAATGTTTCATGTTTTAATTTGATGCATTTAATCCACTTGGAGTTGTTGTTGTTGTTTTTTTTTTTTGTTGTTTTTTTTGTTTTGTTTTGTTTTTGTTTTTTTGTACCGGGTGCTATCTTTGTATCTTTGTTTCTAATTTTATTCTTCTACATATGGGCATCTAGTTTTTCTAAAACAACTTGTTGAAGATGTATAGTTTTTGGCAACTTTGTCAAATATCAGATAGCTGTAGTTACATAAACTCATATTTGGATCTTCTATTTTTTTTTCCATTGGTCTGTGTGTCAATTTTTGTGCTGGTACCATGCAGTATTTATTACTATATCTCTATAATATATTTTTGTTGTTGTTCCTCGGGATTGCTTTGTCTCTCTGGGTATTTTGTGGTCTATTTCTTTTAATTTGGGAGATTTGTTCGTTTATATCTAAAATCATCATTAGCTGGAAATAGTTTCATACTACCATTTTATTTATTTTTATGTATATTTTATAGGTTTATGTACCTGTTTTCCTCTGTTAAATTATGTATTTTTTATTCATATATTTCAATGTTAAAATAAATTATCTTATGCCTATTTCTGTATATACAATAGATAAATTATTTGGGTACCCAACTACAAGTATATAAGTTATGTTAAAGATATAATAGTCTATTCTAAAATGACTAACTTTATTAAGTTAAAAATACTTCTTTATAACTCTGTGACTAGTTCACCTCTTTTGCTTCTTGTCTTAGGTAAGGCTATTATTGCTGGGATGAAATACTATAACAAACGCAACATGGAGAGAAAAGAGCTTACTTTTCTTATATTTCCATATCACAGTTAATCATCAAAGGAAGACAGGGTAAGAAAGTACTCAAAGTTCCTGCCTCACAAATATGTCTGTCAGATATATTGGCCAGAGAGCTGAAGATAATGCTTCAAAGTTATAGAGAGTTTTGGGTGACAGGAAACCATCTCTGTCATCTTCTCATTTTGGAAACTGCTAACCTGCACCCCTCTATACTCAGGCAATTAATTTTATTCCTTCTCAAACCTCTGATGGGGTTGAAGACCAGATAGATTTGTTTTACAATTAATTAGAGATTAAGATGTTTTATGTCTGGATAGATGTTTTAAGTTGATAGAGATGAGATATGATAGATATTGATTTACATTCAGAATTTTAGCACCAAGATAGGAAAGATTTTTTTCTTCAAGGCTGCCAAATACAAATAGCCAAAACCAACTATGAATGTAACATTTATATAAGTCCTGATTGTTTTGTGGTTCTTCTTGCTGTAGGTAACTAGCTGGTAAGGGAAGAAGCTTCGAGGTCAGTACCTGATATGTGTGTGTGTGTGTGTGTGTGTGTGTGTTTATTTATATATTTATGTTGAGAAAGAAGAGGAACAATGTACTATTCCATTATTTATGGGATACAATAGGTTGTATACAGGACTGTAGGGCATTTTCTTAATTGGTGATTGATTTGGGAGTACCCAGTCCATGGTGGGTGGAACCACCCTTGGGCTGATGATCCTGCAAGCTAGAAAGCAGGATGAGCAAGCCATGAGGAGCAAGGTAGTAAACAGTATTCCTCCATGAACTCTATATCGGCTTCTAGCTCCACATTCCTGCACTGCATGAGTTCCTCTCTTGACTTCCTTTTTCTTCCTCCTTTAAATTTTTTTTAAAAATTTACATATGCATTTATATTATCATACATAATCAAATCGGCCTCATCTTAGACATGCAGGTATTAGTCAACATAAATAAATCAAGAAATTCCACCATATATATATGACAACCTCGTTAGGTGCTGAAAGAAGCCTATGACAAAATCTAACACCATTTATAACAAAAATTTTATAGAGATCAAGGACACAACAGATATATCTAATAATAATATTAACATCAACGAAGTGATTCTTAGTGATATTTTGTTATACTCAATTCAGTGCCTAGCTCAATTGTCATCTGAGAGGCTTTCTTCCATAGCTGATGGGAGCAGATGCAGAGACACCCAGCCAAACATTAGGGGGAGAGAGAGAGCTCAAATTGTGGCTCTTCATTGGGTCCCTGCCCTTAGAGCTCAAGGAACCCTGAAGAAAATGGGGGTTAAGAGTTGTAGGAGTCAGAGATTTTGAGGCCATGAGGAGAACAGGGTCTACTGGGACTGAAGCAGCAATCAAAGAGCATGTGTGTATCTGAACTAAGTCATCTGCATATATATTGTGTTTGTTAGCTTGGTAGTTTTTTGTTTGTTTGTTTTGTTTTGTTTCTTATTTTTTTGGTTTGTTGTTTTTTTGTTTTTGTTTTTGAGACAGGGTTTCCTTAGTTAGCCTCTCTTTTAAATAAAAATAAAAACAGAAATAAAACATAAACAACAACAAATAAGAGATCGCCTTGAGTATTAGAAGAGAGTTCAGACTTTGTACTTGTAAGCAGTCTTGAGACTGAAAGACTGTGGGGACCTTTTATTTGGGGCTAAATGCATTTTGCATTATGATATAGCTACAAGCCTAGGGGAACAAGAGAGAGGAATGTGATACTTTGAATGAGAACAGCTCAAATAAAATGGGCTCATATGTTTGAATGCATGGTCACAGTTCATTGAATCACTTGGGAATAATTAGGAAGTTTGGCCTACATGTCATGCACTCTCTCCTTCTCCACTGCCCCATCTTTAAATTCCAACTGCACATCAGTATGTAAAGCTCTTTTCTACTGTTCCAGTACCATTTCTTTCTTCTTCACACCCTAATGATCATGGACTAACCATCTAAAACTGTAAGCAAGACCCGATTAGCTTTCTTTTATAAAGGAAAAAATATATGTTGCTGGATGCTGTGGCACATGCCTGTAATCCAAGTACTATAGGAGGCAGAGGCAGGCAGATGTCTGTGAGTTCAACACCAACCTTATCTACAAAGGAACTCCAGCATAGGTAAGGGCTACACAGAGAAACCTTGTCTCAAAACAAAACAAAACAAAACAAAACAAAATAAAAAAGAGAATCATTTCTACTGGGGAAAAACAAAGGACAAAGAGGAAAATGGAAATAAAATTTGGTTGCATTCAGGCTTGTGTCAGCCTTGTGTGCTAATATTGCCAGTTTTATTTTGCTTCGGTTCTGCACTTTGGTGATGGGTTTTTCGGTTTCTTGGGAATTACAGCAGACTTATTTGGCTACATTTAGTACAAGAACCACATGTGTCATGTTAAAGGACAGAGTCTAGTGATGCCAGCCATCAATTTTTATATAGTAAAAACTACCTCTAGATTGTAGTAAGTTTTTACTGTCCTTTAAACCAGGAGCCACTAGTACAATACAAATGCAACCTATAACTTTTATGGCATTTTTAGTTTCTCTCTAGATCCCAAGGCTTCTGAAAGTTTTCACTCTTATGAATCCTTTGTCAGGAGCATTGCTTTCCAGCTTTGCAGCTTTCACTCACCATTTTCATAGATTGTGTCACTGTAAATGCCTCTCTGAACATCTTTAAACTGCTTCCTCCTGGGTTCTCAGGGGAAGGCCATCTGTAAAACATGTGGTGGTGCCAGCCTTCTTAATCAGTCCCAGGCTATTCTAGCAGGTCCTCTTGAGATCAGCTGCATCCAGTCTCCTTCCCCTTCCCACAACTCCGGTCTGTTTCAGTGGTCAGGGCAGAGCTCACTCTGGCCTTACCTCTTTTTGCAGTAACTGTTCTCAGCTTTCCTTCAGAGCTGCTTCTGTCCAAGCACCATTCTGCAGCTGTGGTGGAAGCAGGACACTGCGATCTGTTCAGAGAGACTCAGCGTTTTGTTTCCCAGTGTCCCTGTGCTTTCTGAGGTCCGAGATTTGGAATTTAGTTAAGAAATCACTAAGTTAACTGAGAACAGATGAAATGCTTTTGAAGAACAAACTATTCCTTACCCAGCTTTGTTGCCTAAACTAAGTTTTCAACTTCATGATTTTACTAAAATGAACTTTGACTTAAAACAAAAAGCAAAACAACACAAAACAAAATAAAAACAAAGAACAAAACCCACCACCACCAAAAACAACAAAAAATAAATTTACAAATAAAAATACTCATATATATGTATGTATACATATGAATAATAAAAATTTCAAAGAACACAATCTTTAGAGTTTTTGAAATGTGCTAAAGAAAAAATTGCTAAACCTAGACTAATAGAAAAATCTTTTATTATTCCATCACTCGAGGTAGGAAATTTACATTCATGTTCAAAAATGTTTTTATGGCTACATTTTGCCTTCATAATAGGTATTTGAAATCTAATTAGACATAAAGTGTCTTAGGGTTTCTATAACTGTGAAGAGACACCATGACCATGGCAACTCTTATAAAGGAAAACATTTAATTGGGGCTGGCTTACAGGTTCAGAGGTTTAGTCTATTGTCATCCTGGCAGGAACATGATGGAACACAGGTAGACCTGGTGCTAAAAGAGGAGCTGAAAATTCTACATCTGGATCAGCATGCAGCAGGAAGATAGACAAACACACACAGAGAGAGAGAGAGAGAAGGCCTGGCTTGAACATTATAAACATGAAAGCTCACTCTCAGTGACAGTTTCTCCAACAAAGACACACATTCTAACAGCACCACTCCCTGATGATCAAGCATTCAAAATCCACTAGCCTATGGGTGCTATTTTTATTCCAACCACCACATAAACTAAAATACATATTTTGCTGTTTAATAATAGATGATTTTTGAATCTCAACTCTACCAGCTTCCAGATATGATTATTATCTCTAATTACATGAGGCTTTGTACACACAAAATGCAAGAATATATCATATTTCTATGTTGCTATTTAATTTCATAAGCTGTTTCTGTATCCTATGACGCTATTTTGGAAGGGTTGGTATTCATGACTTTCCTAAATCTTCCCCAGTTTCCTGACCTCATACAGCTTTCCTGTTACACTGTTTTTCTTTTCCCATATCTGACTTTAAGGTACACCTTAAACTTTAATTGGTTCATACATTTTTTATGATAACTTTATCTTAATTTACCTTTTCTCTGAACTTATAAAGTACTTATTGTGTTCATTTTGTTTGTTATAAATTTTGTACTGTTTTACATAGAAATTAGATCAGTGAGTTTTGACACAAATATTTTTAAATTCACAACCTTCTCTAAAAAAAACATTATTTTCTTCATCTGGTTAATATATAGTAGCCAAACTTATCCTTTTTACAATTTTTAAATTAAAAGTCACAAATCTGTTCTCTACAGAAATTTCGAAAAGCTTAGACATGTTTAGTTACAAAGAAATTTTAGGAAAATAATATCAAGAAATTTTAGGAAACTTGGCTTGAAATTTTCATTAAATAGTATACTGTTTTATTATAAGCATTTTAAACAACGTGAGGTCAATATGGTATTAATAGCTTGGGAAGTCAGCAATTATTTCTTTATGAGTCCTGAGGAAGAACATCTGTTTCCTCGTTTTGTTTTCTGTCCTCTCTTTGGCAGCTAACTGAATCATGTGTGCCCTATCAATTTTGCCTGTAACTATAGACAAACAGCTGGAGGCATGGCTTGTTTAATTAAAACAAAACAAAACAAAAAAACCACTGTTTTCAAATTTAGTCTCTCTCTTACCCTTTGTTTTGATTCTTGGTGTTCCTCTTTTTCCTCCTGAGATTTATTTCAGGGTTTATAAACACAAATTGTCAGTAATTGAAGAAAAAATTGAAACCTTTCCAAAAAGAAAATATTTGAAACTGGAAATCCAGATAATGTCTCTCAGTTTGGCATAGGCACATTGTAAATTGAAAATACATTCTTACAATATACTTGTTTTATAGAGATTTTTATTTATTATTTTTATATGTGTATGTGTGTGTACCTGTGTGAGTGAATCCTACATGTCTGTAGAAACCAAAAAGTATATGGGATCTCCCTGGATCTGGAGTTGAAGGTAGATGTGAGCCATATGATACTGTAGCTGGGAATCAAACTGTGATCCTCTGTGAAAGTAACACCTGCCTTTAATTGATGAGACAGTTCTCCAATCTCATTACATACTTTTCAATTACAAATTACACAAATATCTTCTTAAATTAGTTATTAAAACAGATTGTTAAAACTTAAGCCAAATAACATTCAGTTTTACTACATCCCCTTTGATATTACTACTAATGCTCTAATATTAGTAAGTGGCATATTCAAAACTATATTTTTGACTAACAAATATTTAATGATATTCATAAATTACCCAAGACATGGAGATATGTCCCAGGAAGAAAAGCACTTGTCATGGTAGTATAAAATGTATAACTCAAGTTTCCAGAACCTGTATAAAAGTTGGGTATGCACGGTCACCACTTGTAATCACACTAATAACAAGGCAAAAATAGTTATGCCAGGGATGGGATGGATGGAGAGCCAAATTGACAAGCTAAACTAGCCAGAATTGAAGTGTTCCAGGCTTGGAAAGATACCTTGCCTCAGTAACTGAAACAGATATCAATTGAGGAAGGCATCTGATGTCAACCTGAGGCCTCCACACACTTATTCACATGTGTGAATGTACACCTGTACACACACGTACCCACATACATTCAAACACACACATACAAATACATACTATTACCAAAAACGTATGGTGCTTGTGGCTATTTAAATGAGATGTCCACATAGCTTCAGGCACTAGTATATTTGGTTCCAAGTTGGTGACTATGTGACTATTGGGAAGGCAGAGGAGTCATAGTCTTGCTGGAGGAAGTATGTCAGAGGGTATGGGTTCTGAGGTCTCCAAAAACTGCCACCATTTTGAGTTCACTCTCTGCTTCCTAATTATGTTTTGAGATATGAGCTCTCAGCTGTTTCTGCCATCCTGTTTGCCTTCTACAACCATATTTCCCTAACATGATATACTGCTTTTCCCCTTAGAACTGTGAGCCTTAATAAACCTTTCCTTCTATATGTTGCCTTGACTTTGATCTTTTATCACAACAAAACTAAAGTAACTAATACAATACTTAAATTTTTTTTCTAATCTTCGGGGCGAGGAAGCAGTGATACTGGTTGAAGCCAGGCCCAGAAATCTCATCCTGAAATGAACAAGAGTAGGATTGTTCCTCCCTGCCCATGGCCTGTGGTCCCCCCACCTTTGCACCCTCCTCTCCTCGAAGAAGTCACAGAGTCCTGTAGTCAGGATATCCTTCCTCTTGCCTTATAATGTCATGTATGGCAGCACCTGGAAATCCTCTTTATGGAAATGAGGCATCCCCAGCACCCTGGCCCCTGCCAATGATACGCAGTTACTCCCAAAGCCCCTAACCATATCCCAAAGTTTTAAGTAGCCCTGTTCTTCCAATAAACACGCTTTCTCACTGAAGCCTGTCTCCTGAGAGTCTGTTCTCATCCCACTCACAGCAGCCCGAGATTGTAGGCAGATTTAAAATCTATTTTTAGTTTGGTTACTTAGAGCTGTTTTTCCCTTTTCCACCCCAATTCCTTTCGACATGCCAACACCAGGTAGGAGAGAAAGAAGGTTAGTGGGGAAAAGGAGCATAGTTCTCCTTAGTTATTTCATGCTGTTTAGGCTTGTCAGGTTCCTTGGAGCAAGTCCAATCCTAATTTTAGGATATCCCCAATTTCTTTCATCAAACATCATCAACAGCAACCAGAAAAAGCAGGAGGAAATCACCAGAAGCCTTCTTCTTTCTTGGATCCACCAGTTTCTCTCTGGGTTTGGCATTAATTCCCAATGGCAAACACCCCCCTCCCATGAGACAGTTCCCAGCTCACATAGCTCACTCATCCTTTCATGAGGCAGTTATCAGCTGTGGACAAACTGGAGCAGCCACCATACCACACACCTGGGATTAAAACAAAAAATATATTTACATAACATAACCGAGAAATCAAAACTTCCATAACATGAGATCTGTTCCACTCCCAGCCAGTTCCCATATTGCTTTCCCCTTTCAGGATCCAGTGGTCAGGATTGTGAGCCAAATGGATATGGAAACAGAGCCTAAATGTCACCAATTCACTGCTCCTGTTTTACTTATTTATGGTACCAATAACTGAGGCAAAAAGGAATATATATATATATATATATATATATATATGTGTGTGTGTGTGTGTGTGTGTGTGTGTGTGTGTGTGTGTGTACATGTATATATGTGTATATAGACAAAAAAGCATATGAGGTAGAGTATTTAAAACTTTATTAAGGGAAATATGAAAATTATAATTATATCAAAGCATAACAGTGTCATCATAAATTGAATTGCTTACCATGATGATTAATTGCAAAATATTATTGACTAAGGAGCTGATTATATGCAAATACAATGCTGAACTATTCACTACTCAAAGAAACAAATTCTAACAGTTCAGTGGTATTTGTACTTGTAGACAGTTTAATGAGTACTTCTACAATAATGACACTGTACTGATAACATATATTTGCACTATTCTTACTCTGTTATGGAAATATGGAAATATTAAAATACAAAAGTATAAAATTCCATATATTTTTCATAGAATATTTTGTATAAGATTTTTATTTTTTATGTGAGATGTTCTTGATTTTACTAATGAAGAGAAAGCATATGTAGATAAAATTTAGAAAGCTAACATTTTATTTAAGAATTGTTTTCAGAATTCTTTTATAAGAAAGAAAAGGGACTTAGGAAGAAAAGAATGATGTTAATCAAGAAATTTATAATGAAAGGTAAATGGAATTTATGTTTCTGGAAATCTCAGAGATATTATAAAGTGTAGGCTTCAAATGATCTCATCCAAGAGTGTGGTAGGCTGACTTTTATCTATCTGGGAAGGTAAATTCTGTTGGAAATGAAATGCTGATTCTGGTTGTGGGAAATCAAGCTAGTGTTCAGTGTAACATGTCTCCTGGATGGAGAGGCCTGGTGGCACTCAGAGGAAAGATAGCAGGCTACCAAGAAGAGACTTGATACCCTATGAGCATATACAGGGGGAGGTAATCCCTCTCAGGAACAGTCATAGGGGAGGGGAATAAGGGGAAAATGGGAGGGAGGGAAGAATGGGAGGATACAAGGGATGGGATAACAATTGAGATGTAACAAGAATAAATTAATAAAATATATTAAAAAGAAATAGGCTAATGAGATGAGGTGATTTTTTTTGCTCTATACAAAATATTACCCTCTTTACATTCATGAACATGTTTACTTTTTTCTTTAGCTCTTTGTCATTATAAATCTTAATTATTTATTGTTTGCAGTCTTTTTATACAGGAAGGTATATTACAGAAGACATATTGTTTGTTTTTCTCTCATATATCTCCAATAGTTAGAAAGCTGCTTGTCACTTAAGTTCTCCGTAAATATTACTTTAATGAATTAACAAACAGAGTTATAATTGCAAGTTCTGACTAAATTTGCAGTATATTTGAAGGAAACAACTCATAATCTGTTAGAAATAATCAAAAACAGATGTGATTTTGTGATGTGTCCGACTCAATGATTCTGTCTCTTCCACTAATCAAGAAAAATTAATGAGTATATTTTCCTCTTATATTTTAATAAAAACATCTGGTTTGATCTTCTCCCTGTATAGTTTTTTTTATACATTTTAACTCATTAAGTACAATTTATACTTACCATATGCCCATGGGGGTAGTGCATTCCTTTTGAAGTATGAGGAGTATACTAGTAGTCACATTCCATAAAGAAAATTAACTAATAGCTTCTCAGACACCGAGGACTCTAGAAACCCTCTATAATTCACATTAAAATTTTTAGCTGACTTGAAATTTTTTCATAAATTGTGTTGGTAGCTAAAACTTGTGTGAGTTTATATGTGAAACATCCATATAATATTCTGAAGGTGGCCTTTTTAAAAAAGCACTCCTCAGTCTGTATGTCTTACAACTTTCATGTACCCTCTTCAGAAATGTTTCCTAAGCCACCTATGGCTGAGCATTTACAATCACTTATTTTTTGCCTTTGGAAGACTAATACACCATCACGTCTTAAACCACTACTTACCACAATAAGAAGCTTCTCTGAACAAATAAGGAATTTCATATAGTATACTGGTTGGATACTGGACTCTAAAATTATTCAGTCATTTTCTTCTTCAATGATTTGTGAGTTGATGGGGGTTTTTGATTTTTAGGCTTCCTCTGTAATAACAGGAGATAGCAAGTTTACTTTAATTTATATATTTTAAAATAAGAATTGTATAATATGTAGTGAAATAAAGTAATTTAAAATCTTGACATGAACATTTACTCTACAGGGTAATTAATGTATTAAAATTATTGTGCTGTATTTATATAGTTTAGTTTTAGGATGATAAACATATTTTAAAGCTATTGTGTTTTTATAGCTAAGTTTCTTGGTGTCACAAATAAATTGAAAATACAGAATGGGGAAAGAATGAAAATTATAGTTATCTAAATGTCTTTATTTTTAAGTGATAAATCCAATTCTGCAATGGTCAATTTCAGGAAAATATATATTCAGGAATTTCTAAAACCTAGTTCTAGAACAGTACTATGATAAATTTCTGTTGAAAGAGATTTTTCTGTAACCCATGTTTTTCATCTATGTACTTGTTCCCAGAAATAAGACTCTATACACAAAAGCCTAGGCCCATATAGCTAGGTATGTTCCCTGACTTTCTCATAACTAATATCCTATTTATTTTATTCTATGGTCTGCCCTGGGGCCAGTTACCTCTGCTCAGCTTTCATGCCTCTGTCCTATTCAGTGCCCTGGGCAAATTACCTGAAGCAACACTTCTATACCAGCACTCACTCTCTCTACAGGAGTTCCTACCTCTTATTTCCTGCTTCAGCTATAGGCCAATCAGTTATTTATTGACAGGTGAAGAGTCCATATAGTATACAAGAATTTATACCTCCAAACTTCTCTGGCTACCTCGGGACTATCCTGTCATCTATGCTGCTTCATCCATGAGGTAGACTTTTCTCACAAAAAGACACTGTGATGCTCATATCTTCACATTTGTATTACTTTTGTTCAGGAGAAGCTTTAGAAAAAGTAACTTCATCCATTCTTCTACTGAGGGACATTTAGGCTGTTTCCATGATCTGGCTATTATGAATAAGGCTGCTATGAACATGGTTGAGCAAATTTTCTTGCTGTGTGCTGGTGCATCTTCTGGGTATATTCCAAGGAGTGGAATAGCTGGGTCTTGAGGAAGCCCTATTCCCAGTTTTCTGAGATAGCACCAGATAGATTTCCAAAGTGGTTGTACTAGTTTGCATTCCCACCAGCAATGAAGGAGTGTTCCTCTCTCCCCACATCCTCTCCAGCATGTGGTGTCGCTTGAGTTTTTGATCTTAGCCATTCTGATGGGTGTAAGATGGAATCTCAGAGTTGTTTTGATTTGCATTTCCCTAATGACTAAGGAGGTTGAGCATTTCTTTAAGTGTTTCTCAGCCATTTGATATTCTTCTGTTGAGAATTCTCTGTTTAGTTCCAAGCCCCATTTCTCAATTGGGTTACATATACACTATGGAATACTACTCAGCTATTAAAAACAAGGAATTCCCGAAATTTGTGGACAAATGGATTGAGCTAGAGATGATCATAATGAGTGAGTTAACCCAGAAGCAGAAAGACTCAGATGGTATATACTCACTTATATCTGCATACTAGCCCAATGGGCATGTCCCATGAAAGACTTCCCTTACCAGGAAACTGGGACCGAGGGGAGGACATCCTATTGGGACTCTAGATGAGAGAACAATGGGAGAATAGCAATGTAGAAGGATCCAGTGGGTCCTAGAAACCTACAAGTAGAACATTATGATAGGCAGATTTGGGTCATGGGGTCCTGCTCAAACTAAGGCCCTAGCTAATGACAATACAGGCCGTAAAATTTAAACCCCTACCCTGATCTAGCCCATGGACAGGACAGTCTCCACACTTGAGTGGAGAGAGGGATTTGACTTTCTCAAGTACTCTGGTGCCTCACATTTGACTATGTCCCCTGGCGGGGGAGACCTAGTGGCACTCAGAGGAAGGACAGCAGGTCACTGAGAAGAGACTTGATACCCTATGAGCATATACAGAGGGAGGTAATCCCTCTGAGGAACAGTCATAGGGGAGGGGAATAAGGGGAAAATGGGAGGGAGGGGAGAATGGGAGGATACAAGGGATGGGATAACCATAGAGATGTAACAAGAATAAATTAATTAAAAAAATAAATAAAATAAAATAAAATAAATTAAAAAAAAACAAAAAAAACAAAAACAATAAAATAAAATAAAAAGAAAAAAAAAGAAAAAAAAAAAAGAAAAAGTAACTTCACATTCCAGTAATTCCATTAAGAATTGCTCATTTGCTTTTTAATAGCTGATCCTGATTCGTGTGTTCATTTCTGGTACAATCATTGTTCCAGAAAGACTGATTATGTTTATTGAATGAACCTGGTTCATAAAAAATACATCTTGAATCCTGAACAACAAAATAAATTATCCTCATTAAACTGTAATAAATAAAGTTAAAAGTAATAGTTGAAATTACATATGCACGAAATTGCATGATAATTATTGTTCAACACGCCTTAGAGACAAAAAAATAATGTAATCCTCACCACAATACTCCAAGGTGAGAAATGACCATTCTATAGAGGTAAATATATCTTCATGGAATGGTTAGACAACGATTACAGTTCCATAATTGCAAAGAGATAAATCATAACATTAAAAACAAATAACATAAAATGGCTTGCCATTATATAAAGAAGGGTTCATATAATAGGAGTGACCACTAATTATATCCATAATAGAAAACTAAATGAAGAAATTTATTTTCATTGTGTGATAAAGATGATTGAACTGATTTTTGTTCATATGCCCCTGTGTATGTGCACATGCATACAGGTTTCAAAGGCCAGAAGATACCAGATCCCAATATTAGTTATTGAAACTAAACTTGTGTCCACTGCAAGAGTAGTAAGTATTGTTAACTTCTGGGCCTTATGTCCAGACCCTGGAAATATATTTTATTTGCTACTAATACATTACTTGTATTAAAATGATATATTGTTATGCTTTCACCATCCATATCTTTTTATAAAAAATGTTTTCTGCTGTCAAATTCCTCTTATTATATTAAAAATCTTAATTTGTCCATTTCCATTTCCAACATTTACCACTCACATGCATATTTTATTTTGATAAAAAAGTTTTTTTGATTTCTCTTTTTATTGTAAAACAGAATGACAAATGAATGTCAAAAGGAGTTTGTGTTATAACCAAGAAATTCATGAACAGTTGCACTACAGAAAAAAAACCTGCTCATTTAATTTATGTATGTATGTATGTATTTGTTAAAATCTATTGTTTTGTCATTAATGTTTATGTTTATATCAAGAATTCTTTCCCTGAGAAGGAATGATGCCAAGAAAATTTAAATTGGAAAATAATCTTATCTTATGATTTTGGAATTATTATTAATCAGAAATAGGAAATCCAACAACAGGAGATTTATTATTTTAGAAAACAAAGTTAGTGGGTGAGAATTTTAGTATGGCTTCCTGAATACTCCATACCATCCCTTTTCTCCTCACAATGCAGACTCTAATTTATGATATGTTCCTTGACATTTTGTTTATAGAACTTTTTTTGGCCCCACATAGGAAAACACTTTTTGTATATGGATGAGTATTTGAGATTTTTCAGAAGCCTCTAGATCCAAGACCTCATGTAAAGAAAGTAAGAATTTAGCACTCATTTTTGATTTGAGTAAAAATTCATATATTTAAAATTTGGAAAATAATAGTTGCATACAACTATTATCCTTATATAGAAAATTTTTAAATGCTGTATTTAATTTTTAATAGAGAACAAAGTTATATCACATCAATCATTTACATTTTAATAGATCTCATTTAAATGTTTTGATTTACATTAATGGTTTTTCTGTTTCTGTAATAAAACACCATCATAAAAAACAACTAGTGTAGATAAAGGCTTTTCTTTATCTTATTACTTTCAGCTATCTATTTATTGCAGAATTAAGTCTGAGCAGGAAGTTTGAGGCAGAAACTGAAGTAGGGACCAAGGAGTAATGCTAGCACCCCTGGTTTGCACAGCTACTTTTCTTATTCAGCCCATACCCACCTGATCAGAGATGGTACCATGCAAAGTGAGTTGAGCTGGATCCTTGAGTATCAATATGCACTTAAGGAGATGTTCCACAGACATGTCCACAGCCTTATCTGATTAATCAATTCCTCAAGTAAAACTCTGCCTCCCTGGATATAGCTAGGTTTGTATCAACATGACAAAAAAAAAAAAGAAAAAACTATGATACTATTCTTATACATTAAAACAGAATTGCTTTGTATTTTAAAGTGCTTGAAATTCAACTTTCAACTCATCTCATCTGTATTTGGCAAGTAGTAGGCAACTTTATTTGTAGAAAAACATTTTTAATAATTCAAAGAAATAAAATATTTCAACAGTATGTCCCACTTCCCCAAGTATTATGATGGATACTGCAAAGATTTTGAACTTAAGGCATATGTTTCTGCTCCTGAGCATATCATAGAATTTGATAAATAGCACTTGCCTAATTAATACATTAGTAAATAACGTGCAAGCTAAAAGATTACAAACATAAATGATTTCCAAATATTTATATTATAGACATGACTTCTCATAGTAAAAACAAACAAACGAAAACAATAAACCTCAAGTCTGTATTGTTTTCAGGCTCTTTCTTTCTTTCTTTCTTTCTTTCTTTCTTTCTTTTTTATTATTTTCTTTGTTTCTTCTGAAATAGTTAGATGTTGTAGTGGTTTGAATGAAAATAATGCAATGCCCATGAGTCGGTAAAGGAAATGGTCATGAACCACTCTTCAGACAGTTTCAGGAAACAGCATCAACTTTATTGTACACGAACAGCTACTTGCATAGTGGAAATCTATCAACTGTGAACTGGTTAGCATGTTGCCTAAGATTGGACGGTTACTGCTCATACCACCACGGTCTCTATACAGGAAAAGCACTTAAAGAAGCATGAAATATGGAGACTCTTCAGCAGGCCACTTAATAGCGAATCATACTACTTCAGAATTCAGCATTATGACTGCTGGAAATATTCAGAAAACTTGTGTGCCATGCTTATTTAAAAGTACAGTGTGCTAAGTATGCCGGACTCTGGGTGATGTCTCAATTATACTCCTACAGCAGACAGAACTCTTTGATATTATTTAGCTTACTTTGTTCTCACTGACCTCTCTCCATTCCCAGAGCAAGTTGGGAATGTAGTACCTCCTAACCATGGCTAAAAACACTAGCCGACCTTCTATCACTGGTAAAGGGGACGGGGGAATTGTGTTGTGGTTACATTAAAACTTTGTTACAAAATCCTATTATTTGAAATACCTGAAATCTAATGAAACGTCCCATTTCTTGTGTGTATTTTATCTGAGTTGGAGATCACTATTCAAAGCATACTGGAAACCATTGAAGGCAGACAAATAAATATAATAAATCTACAAAAAATTAAAAACATTATAGGAAATACTAAGAATATATACTTATTTTGTAAAATATTATTTTGTTACAAAAATTTTTATTTGAATTTTTTATTATTTATTCATATTACATCTCAATTGTTAGTCCATCCCTTGTATTCTCCTATTCCTCCCTCCTGCTTTCCCCCTACCCCCTCCCTTATGTCTGTGACTGAGGGGGACCTCCTTCCCCTATATATGCTCTTAGGTTATTGAGTCTCCTCTTGGTAACTTGCTATCCTTCCTCTGAGTGCCACCAGGACTCCCCATCCAGAGGACGTGGTCAGAAGTGGGGCACCAGAGTTCATGTAAATGTCAGATCTCATTCTCCACTCAACGGTGGAGAATGTCCTGTTCATCAGCTAGTATGGGTAGGGGTTTGAAGTTTACTGCCTATGTTTTCCTTGGCTGGTGCCATAGTTTGAGGAGGACCCCAGGACCCAGATCTGCCTGTCATAAAGTTCCTCTTGTAGGTTTCCAGGACCCTCTGGATCTTTCTATTTTCCCATTCTCCCATGCTTCTCTCCCCCAAAGTCTCAATAGGATGTCATCCCCACTTTCCTGGTAAGTAAAGTTTTCCATGGGACATACCCGATAGCATCTTCAACAAATGGTGCTGGTCTAACTGGATGTCTATGTGTAAAATAATGCAGCTGGACCCATATTTGTCACCTTGCACAAAACTCAAATTCCATGTGGATTAAAGACCTCAACAAAAAACCAGAGACACTAAGTCACTTAGAAGTAAATTGGGGATGAGCCTGGAACATATTGGCACAGGAGACAACTTCCTGAACAGAACACCAACAGCCCAGGCCTTAATGTCAACAATTAATAAATGGGACCTCATGAGGCTGAGAAGCTTCTGTAAGGCTGGAGACACTGTCAAGAAAACAAAGCGACAGCCTACAGACTGGGAAAAGATCTTCACCAACCCTACATCTGACCAAAGTCTAATATCCAAAATATATAAAGAACTCATGAAATTAAACACCACCGAACCAAATAACCCAATTGAGAAATGGGGCTCAGAACTAAACAGAGAATTCTCAGCAGAAGAATATCAAATGGCTGAGAAATACTTAAAGAAATGCTCAACCTCCTTAGTCATCAGAGAAATGCAAATCAAAACGACACTGAGATTCCATCTTACACCCATCAAAATAGTTACAAAATTTTTTAATTTACAAAAATAAAAATACAGCTAGTTTCCAATTTTGCCTTTCATTCCTCCAGTTTGGCCTAGGATCAATATCTTGTATTAATAAGATTAACTTGTTACAAGTGAGCCAATATCTATATACTTTTCTCAACTGAAGTATATACTATACAACTAGGCCTACCCTAGTATATATTTTATGTGATGATAAATATAAAATTACATCTCACCATTATATAGTACCAGGCAAAATAATAATTTACTTACTTATTACTAGAAGTTAAAAATATACTTCTTTGCACATTTCAGCCATTCATCCTTTACTGAAACATCTTGCTACAGACCAGCTCAGTCGGGGAATAGGTCCTTGAAACCAGGAGTTCTTGGAGGATTGGTGAACAGAATATATGCAAGGGACACACAGACACATCCACACATATGAGTTTTGCGTCTGAGTATATTTTTCAAGCAAGCAGTCTAGGATTTTATATTTTTTTCTTCTGAAACAAGGGGGCTTTTGTGGTGCTTAGAGTTCCCATGGAGTAGGTTCAACGGAGTCAGTGAGCAATCGAGCATACACAGTGCAGGTACAGATAGTGTTGTCATAATTTGAATTTTAACTTTGAATATAACAATACAGGGTATAGAACACATAGCAAAGAAGTCATCACTTCTAAGTTACTGGCTGGGTTCCAATATGCATGTGTTTCCTTTGTCCAGGGTCAACATTCTCTAATTTTTGCCCAGAACCTGTGCAGGGAATACAGGAATCAAGATAGTTTTGAAACACTCTGTTTCTTGGTAAATGTCACAAGATAGTAACAAATGGCTAATTCTTAACTATGTTTATTTGATAAGTGGAGAAGATCAGTGGAGCTTGACTATACCTTCAAGCCTGGACGGTCCCTGGCTGCAGTCCAGTGTTAGCAACGTCTCATAGGACCATGCATACCTGAAAAATGTCCTGATCTGGGAGTGAAGTTTAAGAAATAGGATAGAGTACAGTTTGAGATCCGGTATGGAGATTCCTCCGGAGCATCTTTTGTTGTACCAGAATGTTTTAGCTATTCTGGGTTTTTTGTTTTTCCATATGAGTTCAGAATTGAACTTTCAATGTCTTTAAAAAATTGTGTAGGTATTTTGATGGGGATTGCATTGAATCTCTAAATTGCTTTTGGTAGGATGGCCATTTTCACTATGTTAATTCTCACGATCCATGAGCAAGGAAGATCATTCCATCTTCTCATGTCATCTTCAATCTCCTTCTTAAGAGTTTTGAAAATTTTTTCAAACAAGTCCTTAACTTGCTTAGTTAGAATAACTCCTAAATATTTTATATTGCTTGTGGCTAATGTGAAGGGTGTGGCTTTCCTAATTTCTTCCTCTGAAAGCTTGTCATTTGTGTATAGGAAGGCTACAGACTTTTTTGAGTTAATTTTATATCCAGCCAATTTGCTGAAGGTGTTTATCAGCTGTAGGAGTTCTCTGGTGGAATTTTGAGGGTCACTTATGTACACTATCATATCATCTGCAAATAGGGATAATTTGACTTCCTCCTCTCCCATTTGCATACCCTTGATCTCCTTAACCCAGAAGTAGAATCACTTAAATGATATACACTCACTTATATCTGCATACTAGCCCAAGGGGCATGTCCCACGAAAGCCTTCACTTACCAGGAAACTGGGACAGAGGGGAGGACATCCTATTGGGACTCTATATGAGAGAAGCATGGGAGAATAGAAAAGTAGAAGGATCCAGAGAGTCCTAGAAACCTACAAGTAGAATATTATGATAGGCAGATTTTGGCCCAGGGGTCCCGCTCAAACTAAGGCACCAGCCAAGGACAATACAGACAGTAAACTTTAAACCCCTACCCAGATCTAGCCAATGGACAGAACAGTCTCCACACTTGAGTGGAGAGTGGGATATGACTTTCTCACATACTCTGGTGCCTCACATTTGACCATGTCCCCTGGAGGCACTCAGAGGAAGGACAGCAGGTTACCGAGAAGAGACTTGATACCCTCTGAGCATATACAGGGGAAAGTAATCCCCCTCAGAAACAGTCATAGGGGAAGGGAATAAGGGGAAACTGGGAGGGAGGGAAGAATGGGAGGATACAAGGGATGGGATAACCATTGTGATGTAACAAGAATAAATTAATAAATAATAATAATAGAAAAGAAAGCACAAAAAAAAAAAACACCTACATGTGTGTGTTGGGAAACTGATGAAGCAGTGAAAAGTAAAGGGAACTGTTCTAGGGTGAGGTGATCCCCTGTGTCTAGCCTGCTGAGAATTCCTTCTGATTACAGGGACTGGTCAGTGACTGTAATTACGGGCTTTTAATGAATACATAAATAAATCTAGCAAAAATATGGGAAGTCTTCCAAGGAACGAATCCGACTCTTTGAAAGACTCAAACTGGTGTTTTATTTTATTCTTTTTTTTTTTTACCATGCACTTTCTAAATGCTGAAGTTATATGTTAAAAAAACAGAAATTTTAAATTATTAATAAAAAAAAGAAATAGGATAGAGGAAATGAAGTTTAAGAAAAGAAGTTTTAAGAAATAAGATAAAGACAGAGAATGTAAGCAAAATGAGAGAAGGAAAAAACTGCAATCAATTTTCTCCTGTCAAGAACATCAGTCCCATCTCCAGGAGATTCTCCCTGGATTGGGGTCATAACCTCAAGCCTGTTTAGTATTTGTAACTATGAGTCTAATATCCGCTTATAAGTGAGTACCTACTACGTGCATCTTTTGGGGTCTGAGATACCTCACTCAGAATGACCTTTTCCAGTTCCATCCATTTGCCAGCAAAACTCAAGATTTCCTTGTTCTTAATAGCTGAATAGTATTCCATTGTGTAGATATACCACAGTTTTCTAATTCACTCTTCATCTGAGGGACATCTTGGTTGTTTCCAGGATCTGGCTATTATGAATAAGGCTGTTATGAACATAGTTGCATAAAATGTCTTTGTTGCATGGTGGGGTATCTTTTGGGTATATACACAGGAGTGCTATAGCTGGGTCTTTGGGTAGAGCTATTCCCAATTTTCTGAGAAAGCACCATATTCCTTTCCAGAGTGGTTGAACAAGTTTGCACTCCCACCAGCAGTGGAGATATGATCCCCTTTCACCACATCCTCTCCAGCATGTGTTGTCATTCGAGTTATTGATCTTTGCTAATCAGATAGGTGTAAGATGGAATCTAAAGGTTGTTTTGATTTGCATTCCCCTGATGAGCAGGGATGTGGAGCATTTCTTTAAGTGTTTCTCAGCCCTTCGATATTCTTCTTTTGAGAATTCTCTGTTTAGTTCTGTACCCCATTTTTTAATTAGGTTGTTTGGCTTGGTAGTGTTTAATTTCTTGAGTTCTTTATATACTATAGATATCCGCACTTTGTCAGATGTAGGGGTTGGTAAAGATATTTTCCCAATCAGTGGGCTGTCGCTTTCATCTGCTGACAGTGTCTTCTGCCTTGTAGACACTTCTCAGCCACATAAGGTCCCATTTATGAATTGTTGATCTTAGAGCCTTAGCTGTTGGTGTTCTGTTCAGGAATTTGTCTCCTATGCCAATGAATTCTAGGGTTTTACCCACTTTTTCTTCTAACAGATTTAGTGTGTCTGGTTTTTTGTTGAAGTCTTTAATCCACTTGGACTTTTGTTTCATGCAGGGTGATAAATATGGATCTATTTGCATTTTTTATATATAGACATCCAGTTGGACCAGAACCATTTGTTGAAGATGCTTTCTTTTTTCCATTGTATCATTTTGGCTTCTTTGTCAAAAAATAAAATGGCCATATGTGTGTGGATTTATATCTGGGTCCTCAGTTCGATTCCATTGGTCAACTGGCCTATTTCTATACCAGTACCATGCTCTTTTCATTACTGTTGCTATATAGTACAGCTTGAGATCTGGGATGGAGTTTCCACTGGTAGATCTTCTATTATATAGGATTGATTTAGCTATTCTGGGTTTTTTTTTTTTCCATATGAAGTTGAGGATTTATCTTTCCAGTTCTGTAAAATATTGTATGGGTATTTTGATAGGGATTGCATTAAATCTGTAGATTGCTTTTGGTAGGATGGCCATTTTTACTATGTTGATCATCCCAATCCATGAGAATGGGCGATATTTGCATTTTCTGATATTTTCTTCAATTTCTTTCTGTAGAGACTTGAAGTTTTTTCATAAAGTTCTTTCACTTGCTTGGTTAGATTTATACCCAGATATTTCATATTGTTTGAGGGTATTGTGAAGGGAGTGGTTTCCCTAATTTCTTTCTCTGCCCTTTTATCTTCTGTATACAGGAGGGCTACTGACTTTTTCGTGTTTATTTTGTATCCTGGCACTTTGCTAAAGCTGTCTATCAGCTGTACGAGTTCTTTGGTTGACTTTTGGTGAATGCTGATGTATATTATCATATCATCTGCAAATAGTGAAACTTTAATCTTGATCTCTTTTGCTGTCTTATTGCTCTAGCTGGGAATCACATACTATATTGAAGAGCAACGGAGAGAGTGGGCAGCCTTTTCACATCCCTGAATTCAGTGGGATTGACTTAAGTTTCTTGTCATTTAGCTTGATGTTAGCTATAGGTTTTCTGTATATAGCCTATACTATGTTTAGGTATGTGCCTTGTATCCCTGATCTCTCTAAGACTTTTAACATGAAAAGGTGTTGGTTTTTCTGGAATGCTTTTTCTTCATCTAAAGAGATGATCATGTGATTCTTTTCCTTCAGTTTGTTTATATGATTAATTACATTGATGAATTTCCTTATATTGAATCACCCTGCACACCTGGTATGAAACCTACTTGGTCATGATGAATGAGATTTTTGATGTGATCTTGTATTCAGTTTGTGAGAATTTTATTGAGTATTTTTGCATCTATGTTCACAAGGCAAATTGGTCTAAAATTCTCTTTCTTTGTTGGGTATTTGTGTGGCTAAGTATTAAGGTGATTGTGGCTTCATAGAATGAGATTGGTAGAGTTCTTTCTGTTTCTATATTGTGGAATAGTTTGAGGAGTATTGGTATTCATTCTTCTTTGAAGGTTTGGTATAATTCTGTGCTGAATCCATCTGGCCCAGGTCTCTTTTTGGTTGCGAGACTTTTGATGACTGCTTCTACTTCCTTAGGGGATATAGGACAGTTTAATTGGTTTGTCTGATCTTGATTTAACTTTGGAAAGTAGAATTTATCAAGGAAATTGTCCATATACTATAGATTTTCAAATTTTGTGGCATATAGGCTTTTGAAGTAAGACCTAATGATTCTTTGAATTTCCTGGGTATCTGTTGTTATTTCTCCCTTTTCATTTCTGATTTTGGTAATTTGTGTACTCTCCCTTTGTCTTTTAGTGAGTTTGGCTAAGGATTTGTCTATTTTGTTGATTTTCTCAAAGAACCAGCTCTTGGTTTCATTGGTTCTTTGTACTGTTTTTAACTCATTGATTTCAGCCCTGAGTTTGCTTTCATTGTGTGCCAAAGGTTCGGATATGTTGTGCCTTCATTTCCAATAAACTCTAGGAAGTCTGTGATTTCTTTCTTTATTTCATCCCTGTCGCAGTTGTCTTTGAGCAGAAGATTGTTCAGTTTCCATGTGCATTGCTAGGAAAATGTAATGGAAGTAGCAGTAAAGGTGGTTAATCCCTCCAAAATAGTGCTGCTCCTTTTCTGTGTTTCTATAACAAAGTCCTAATTATACAATTGTGTAAAAACTGCAGCACCTGAGACATGGATCTTATTGCAGATAACTTATATTGTGACATTTTCACTTAATACGGTTAATCTTTCTTTTTTCCTCAGTTTCAAATGTAAGTTTAACATTTAAATAGTTTTAGTAGCACCACTTCCATTATTTTTGTAAGTTTCAGATCTCTATTTCAAATTGTTATTTGAAAACAGCACAAAGGGGTGTGTGTGTGTGTGTGTTTGTGTGTGTGTGTGTGTGTGTGTGTGTTTGCGTTTGTGTGTGTGACTATTTCTTACATTTACATGAACAGTGATTGCACTTAGCCTACTTATATGGAGTTACCTGGTAGGGTAGTTCTGTGGAACTATATTCATTTCTGTTTAACCTTCTGTGGAGAAATCCTTATAAGATCCAACAGCTATACTTTCCAGTCAGAGGAGCAAAGCCAGATAACCAGCAACAAACGTTGGAATTCAGCAGTGTCTGGAGTGCTTGCTTTGGCTTATGGATATTTATTTTTTCACTTGGAACCAGAAAATTGCAAGTATACCGTTAACATGCAAAAGTGATTTGGAAGTGTTTGATAGTAGAAAAGTATAGTCAAACCTCTGAGCACTAAAACTGACAGGAAATTAGAATTTTCCAAAATGACTAAAATGGAAAATCTAAAACTAACTGAATGATGGAAGTGCAATTTACTTGTATCCTTAGCATTGTGGTGAAGTGTGCATCCTGAAGCTGCATGGAGCAATTGTGATGTCACTCTGCCTGATCCTGATTCTTATATTTTGTCATTTTTTTTTTCATTTTGAAATAATTTTGGACTTAGAGGAAAGTTTTCAAGGTAGTACACAGGCGGCAGACAGAAAGGATCAGGGGTTCATGGCCATTATCTATGCAATGAGTTCAAGGCCATCTTGGGATTCATGGATGTTGTCACAAAAAATAAAATAATTTAATGGACAAAATCAAAAAATTCTAGCCATTTTATTGTGATGCCCTTAATGTCACACATTACATAATCAAAACATCATTGGTTTCATTCTTGTAACCAATGTGAGTCTTTTCCATCTGTCTTCTTTTCTTAGAAATGTACAGATAGCAAATTTCGTGTCACAGGAAACAATGAATCGATTTCATTTATTCCACATTATGACTATATTGCCAATTTTAATCCCTTCATCAGCAGAAGGACATCTGGATTGCTTTCAAGTTTTTGATAATTATTAATAATGTTGCTACAAACATTTTCACAGTGGTTTTGTGTGGAACTTCCTGTTTGTTTGGGTAAATCCCTGGCTGTGAGACTTAGAGTCATTTGTAACTTATTTCAGCTTTACTATTTGGAGGACACCCAGCATCATGAGGTAGAGCCCAAGTGATGTTGCCATGAAAGGTTACTATTAACTGGGCTGGATTTGAGCACCAGTATAAAATGGGAGGGGGGCAGAGAGAAATTCAAATATACTTGTCCTTAAGTTTCAAATATGAATGAATTTTAAAAATACTGTTCTCTAAATGATTCCTAGTAGCTGGAACATCCCATTATTTTTAAAGAGCTTTGTATTTATTTAGTTTATGTATGAGTGCTCTATGTGCATGTATGCCTGCATCCCAGAAGAGGGCATCAGATTAGAGGACAGATGGGTGTGAGCCACCATGAGGTTGCTGGGAATTGAACTCTAGACCTCTGGAGGAACAGACAGTGCTCTTACCTTCTGAGCCATCTCTCCAAGCACATCTCATCCTTAAACATGAAATTAAACCCCAATGCCCTGTTTTATAATGATGGCACATTTTATTGTTTTAGTCACAATCTCCTCTGTGAGTCCTTCCTCAGGTTTTGGACAGGAGTCTATGACAGATTCAAACAACATGCCTGTGGATACAGAGTTAGAAGTGCCTTCAGCGTTTCCTTTAAATGATAGCCAGGAAGAAGAAGGCGCCTCAGAAGAAGAAGGAGGCCATGATGGGGATGAGAAGAAACCATTGGAAGCGGCAGAGACCTCCAGTTTTATGGAACATATTATAGACGAAATTACAGTACTTCCTAGGTCTTCATCAGATAAAGATTACTGTGAAATAATAGAAGACATCGAAGACAAGAAAAATGATAAGACCCTAGAAATTATTGGGACCAAGGACAAGGACCAACGGTAACATAGACAGCCCCAACATTCCCAAACAGAACAACACAGCATGTGCACCCAGAAGAAGTGATGAAACCCATAGTGCACATAGATCAGTCAGCCTGTGGAGTAACTGAGGTACATCTCAAAGTCTTTCAAATGCATGTTTGTTTTTAACCTCTGACAATGTTAAGCTTAAATTCACTGTTTGTTCAGGGTTACTTTATAGAAAGCAAGATCTTTACTTTTCAAAAACATTTATCACTGTTTCTAATGCCCTAGCTTTTCAGACACACAAGAAAACCTATTGAACACTTAAAAACAAGCAGGTTGGATGTTCTCTAAGCAAAACACACTCCTTTTGTTCTCATCCTGTTAAATATACAAGGATGTGTTTTTGAAAGGCCTTCTTGCCTTACATGGATTCTTGGAGTACCGTGAAATTTCCTTGGACTATTTAGAAGGAAATTTATATGAATAATTAAACTCTCAGTGTAGATGTAGTCTTAAATTCTTAAACGAATCAGTGTTGGGTCTTCAATATGGCTGGGTACAGGAGATGAGGAGAATCCAGTCAGACCTTAGCTTCTAGATATCTAAGGTTCCCTGTGGGAGGGCTGAGCACTCCTTTTCCATGTTCACTTGTGTTTAGTGTAGTAAGGAAAGGCATGAATCTTAGTGTCCATTTTTTGGGGGAAAGGTTTTCCCTACTCGACACCCCACGAATAAGGACACAGGTCCCTGATTTGACCATAACCAAATCTTTTCAAGATACAAATACTGAAGAAGAGGTATGGAAAGCTCATTTTAAGTTTATAACTGAAAGGATATTTCATTTGTGTAGGAAATCTGATTTGCTTTGTTTAATCAGCTCAGCCTACCTGATAGGCAGCAGTTGAGTTCTCTAGAGAATTAAGCATATCTATGCTAGGCAGACCTTGATACAGGCTCAATGATATATACTTGCTTGTGCAGGTGTTTTGGATGTTCAGAAGTCTGTGACTCAGAGGCATATCTGTGGCTAGTGTGCTACCAAAGCAGTCTGTAGTCCCCATAGGCCAGTATGCATATAGAGACCAGACTTCCATTAGTTTGGGTTTTATTTACATGTAAAGTTCATTTCTGGGGGGTGTTTTTTCAGACATCAAGTTATTTTTATAAATTACCCAATCCTACTCTAGGAACCAAAGGTCAAGGTGCCCCAACTAACTTATCTTGGATTCTGTTAAACTGCCTGCTTATGTAACCCTCAACTCAAGCTAACTGCTTATCTTAGCTCCACCTTGCAGCTGTAGGGTGTGGGTTTTTTGTTTGTTTGTTTGTTTGTTTGTTTTTGTTTTCTGCCTTTAAAAGCTTCTTCTTCTCAATTCTTTGTGCTACACTTAAGTCCCAGTCATCTGGAATAAAGCCTTTCAAGTGTCTATAAAAAAGTTACTTTTATGTTTCTTTTTGACACATCAATACCTGCAGGACAGAGAAGAAGAACAATGTATATATGAGTTGGCCCAGCATATTGAGATGCTTTGCAACTTGTATAAAACTCCACAGACTGCAGGAGGACAAGAGAATCGGCACTATGGACCACAAGAGCAGGTACAGGAACAGCCAGAGCCTAAGATGTCAATAAGTACATGTATGGCACTCCTGTATTTTCTTTTACAGTAACACTGTTGGTTTTGTGCAGATGGTGACTGTTATTAATGACCTGGGGAGAGGCCCCATTAATTTTTATGGAAATGAGAATTCTGAGCATGCACAAAATCAGACATATAGATAAGAGATAGACTGAGTGGGGAGAAGGGTGGAGGCCATTGCTTTTTTCCATGTTCCTGCCTGTATATTGCCTATCTCAGCATGTATTGATACGATGGAAGATCTTCTACACAGAAGGCTTAGACAAGACAGCCTCAAATGTAGAGATTTCCCATATAACCCTTGAAATCATTGGCTTTATTCCTCAAGTTCAGACTCTTAGCACAGTGGGTTGGTAGAGGAGTGTTTATTGACCATAACTAACTCCCGAGTTTTATGTCCATTCTTTAACTTCTCTGGAAAGAAAGCTTTGGCCATGAAAACCGAGGAAGTAGATGTAAGATGTTTACTACATGCTGTGAGCAGCCAATAACATATACACCTGGATCAGCTTCCACATGTAACATGGAGAACTCCACGTGAGCCATCATTCTTTGACCTGTGTAACGACTCCAAATTTCTTACAGACACTGGGAGGATCAAGTTGATTGTACTCCACCACTTCTGCCTCACCCATCAACAAGGTCACGTTAAACAATGACAGAACCACTTCAGCCACTGACAGTGTCACATCGCCCATTGGCAACAGCAGGTTACCCACAAGCAGCATCACAGTACTCATCGGCAAGGCCACAAGACCCACCAATATCGTCACACGTAGGTGCGTCTCAATCATCTGAAAGTCATAAATCAAAAATACCTGGCCTGAGGGACTCAGAAAAGTTCATGCAGCTATGGAATAGTGTCATGGGCCACATTACAGAACATCATCATTTAGTATAGGTCAACTTGTGTCTCAACAGTCACGGAGCGAATCAGTATGATAGAGTTGAAATGCCCTATAGCTTTTTTCTCGTGGATCTCAGACTCTTCTTTATAAGGGGAATGCCCCAGCAATATGCTCTGTATTTGGAATGCACAGGTGAAAGCATTATCAATGTGAATGATGTTACACATGTGACGGTAGAACTCACTGCTGAGTAAAACCACTGTGTTTTATTGCAGTAGTAACAACTACAAGGGTCCTTGTATAACTGAGCTGCATAAATGGTTCTTAAATACAATCTGACTTTCAGTCTTACCCAGCCACAACTCACTTTAGTGCCAAGCTCAACACTGAATCCATATTCCTTATGGAGATTATACATTTTGCAATACTGCAATATAGTCTAGAACCTACCTTGGGTATGTCTCATCATATTGAAAAAGTTCCCTAAAGTTCCCATTGCTGAGTGAGTGTGCTTAGCGATTATCTATGGAATTGCCTTATGTTAGACAGGGCAGACGCACCTTGGGGACCCTCTTTAGGGTTGATGCTTGCAGAATAAAAACCAGCCCTGATAAAAATAACACAGCAGATTTAGCTCTTCATGTATAGTCCCAGCTAGCCCTATAAGGAGCAGAAACATTCCATCTGGCAAATTAGCAGCACATCAAAAGTATTTTCATTTTATATGTTTAGAAATTCTAGATAGCGAAATGTGTGATATTTTCATATACGTGCCTTGACCAAGTGAACCATCAGTGTCACCAGAAATTGGGTCCCTATGATCTCATACTGAGGTCAAAATGGGCAAATGGTCTGACGGGCTCACTAGTAAAGTAGTATCCCTTTTCGTGGCCTTAACCAAGACAACGACGTCCTTGAATGGGACTCTAAGAATCAGAGTTGTCACAAAATTGATCTGATAGTCCAGGCAGTGGTGCTAGGGTTTCAGATACCTCACTGGGAAACAGGTACAGTAGGAAGAGAAAGAGCTTCACCATGAGGCTATATGTCTCTGACTGGGCTCCTTCCTTTCTGCTCACTCCTGCCCTATCTTCAGCTGTCTCCTTAAAGCCCAACTCCTCCTACATTTATTTTGCTCATTCACTCCATTTGGTTCCCCTTACTAGGTCCTGTATCATTTCAAAATAGAGTCAAAAAAGAGTTCTACGACTGATTTCTATAACACTGCCTTTGTGCTTGTCTTTCATTTCTGAGTGGGAGCTGAAACCTTTACTTCCTCTTTGTAAATGAGGAAATGACTGAAATCCAAAGCTAAAGGTGAGACTTTGCCTAGACCCGACACCAAAAGCTGGGGAGTGGAGAGTCAGACACAGATGCTGCAGAGTAAAAGGAAGTTTTGGGTTCTCAGGACTGCCATTAAGCCAAGAGGCATCTGGAAGAAAGAATAGTACAAAATCCTAGCTTTCCAAGATCTCGCGCCCCCCCCCCCCCACTCTTGCTTGCTCCCTTGCTTGCTCTCCTCTGCTAGTACCTTGTAAACTGATAATGCAAAGACACTTATCAGTGGCTACTGGCTTGAAATAAAGGGATACTCCTATCATCCCCAAATATTTCAGTTTACCATTCTCCCTTCTTTTTTTCGTTGTTGTTGTTGTTGTTGTTGTTGTTGTTGTTGTTGTTGTTCCAGCATGCCTCTTCTGATTACCTGAGAGAGCACAGGCAACACTCTCGGCAGCCTGGTCAAGAAAATTCTGTATATTTTCTAACTGAAGAGAATGCCATCAATCCTCACCCATAAGGGGAAGATGAGGCAGAAGACAGGCCTCCATGGTCTATGTTGGAAAAGGCCGTACAGGGTCCCTTGATGAGAGAGGGTGGTTAGGTTATTTTCTTTACTCATGAATTTAGTTTGTAGTTGTTTCTTAAGCAAAATGAGTTTATTGGAAAGTATGTTGCAAAAGGAAACTCTTCCATCCAGATTAGTGTGTGATAACCACTGTTCATTTCCATCTGCTTGCCCCACACTACTTTAAGTATATGTACATACATCTGTGCTTTTGCTGGGGCAAGCTGCCTTTAATGGGCAGAATTATAGTGTACTATTTGTGTGTGTGTGTGTGTGTGTGTGTGTGTGTGTGTGTGTGTGTGTGT
>OU015760.1:59572638-59597443 GCA_907169655.1 Acomys percivali
TGTGTGTGTGTGTGTGTGTGTGTGTGTGTGTGTGTGTGTGTGTGTGTGCAAAAATAAGAAATGCCACAGAGGTTTGCAATGCAGAAAAATACTGTTCTATTATGCCCTTTCCCTCAAATTTCGGGCCTTACTCTCTTCTGTGGTCCTATGCCACTTTTGTAACCTATGTGATGGGCATCCAATATGAGAAGTAATATCCATTTTTAAAAAGGGTATGTCTTTGCTTAATAAACACTATATTACACTGTAAGTCTTGTGTCTATGAGGCTGACTTTGCGGTCCTAGGAATATCAAGTCTCATTTTGAAGCCTGCTTATTCTTTCTTTGAGGGCTACCAGGCCAAATGCCCCTCAGTTGAAGAATGGATAAAGAAACTGTGGTACATTTACACTATGGAAGACTACTCAGCTATTAAAAACAAGGAAATCCAGAAGTTTGTGGACAAATGGATAAAAGCAGAAGGGATCATACTGAGTGAATTAACCCAGAAGCAGAAAGACTCGCATGGTATATACTCACTTATAATTGGTCACTAGACCAAAAAGGCATGTCCCATGAAAGTCTTCACTTGCCAGGAGATTGGGATAGATGTGAGGATATCCTACTGGGACTTTAGGTAAGAAAAGTATAGGAGAATGGGGAAAGAGAAGGATTCAGAGGGTCCTAGACACCTACAAGAAGATTATCGTGACAAGTGGATCAGGGACCAGGGGTGTCTGATCAAACTATGGCATTAACCAAGGACAGTACAAGTAGTAAACATCAAACCCCTACATAGATCTAGAGCCAATGGACAGGACATTCCCCACAGTTATGTGGAGAGCATGGACTGACTCTGACATGAACTCTGGTGCCCCATATTTGACCACTTCCCCTGTTTGCTACACTTACAGAGCCCAATGGTTGCTACCCTCGTGTGTGGCTATGAATATAGGCGCACCTTTCCCACCTACAGCATTTTTGGTTGGTTGGTTTGTCTTTGTGTGTATGTCATCCCCATCTTACTTTTAAAGACAGTGTTTACCACTGCACCTGGAGCTCACAGTTAGACTAGACTGGCTGGCCAGTACAGTTTGGGGATCATCTCCCTAGCATTGTGGCCACAAAGGTGATTTCTCTCATTGGTCCTGTACCAAGAAGAACATTTCCCCACTGTATGAACAGTAGTGGGAGTAGGAGGGTTCAGGGGCATGGATAGCTCTACCAGAAATCACTCGTGTCCTCTGGAAGGGCAATGAACCAGTATTGGAAGAAAGCAAAGGATACAACCAAGAGTACTCTGACATGCCTCAGGCCACATGGTTTATAACATAGTGTTATAGAAGAAGTGTTTGCATGCTCCCCAAACTCACTGGAAGCCTTTGCCTCTAATGTGATGAATTTGGAGATGAGGTCTTGAAGCGTATGGTCCCAAGGGCACCAGGAGTATTGTGGTGGCATGTGGGCTTTTGATAGCTACTCAACCACCCTGCCCCCAGTGTGACTTTGGAGTTCACTCTAATTTCCTGGACAGCACTCATCAGTCTCAGAATCACAGCGTAAGCTCTGCATTTGCAAAGTTGTTTTAGCAATTTATTCTTCGGCTGGAGAATATGACATTGGGGAGCAGAAAACTTTCCTCACAGAGTACAGTACTGCCAAGGGCAGCAGTAAGCTTGAGCACATCTTAGGAAGGCATGGGAATTCCAGGAGGCCTGAGGCCACCTGTGGGCATGACTGGTTGCGCTCACTGCTTAGAATGTGGCTGCTCTTGGTCATAAGCTCCTTGAGAAGCCCTGCAATGGCTGAGCGCTCTTACACTCACATTGTTAGGTAGTTGTTCAAATGCTGACACTCCCCAGAGTTTCCTGGTTTAGCTGTTTCCCCTCCTCCATATGCTCAACCCCTACCAGCTGAGGGTAAGTAGAGGCACAGAGAAGTTCTCCAGAGATTGGGAGCACAGGAGTCAACAGCTGCAGCCCAGGAGCCCTGTCTCTCTCTTTCACACCACAGAACAGCTGCAAAACCTTCTAGATTGGAGAGCCTGGAAAGGAAGCCCTGGGCCCTAAACTTCCTTCTCCATCCTCAACACACTAGTCATTAGCGCTAAGATTCAAAGCAGGTGGCTCTGTACCCTCTCATGTGCTTCTCCACTCCAGCAGCAATATCAATAAAGTGGCCCCAAGCTGAAAGCACCTACCTATAACTCAGTGAGACTTGGCATGTTACAGTCAGTTTGAACTTGTTTACCTTTTCAGCATGAGGCCTAGTTCAATTCACCCACCAGGGAGAGCTCGAGAGTTACATCTCAGTGTGGCTCATGGAGGGAAAATGATGAAATACACCAGAGCTCCCAGACATGTTCACTTTAACTTCAATACCTGCTCATTTCCATGTAGAAAGGACAAGGCTTGGCTTATATATAATGGAATATTATATATACACAGATTTATAGCTGCATGTTCATGAGTTTTCTGTGGCATCAAACATTTATAAAGATTCTTAGTCCCAAATGCATCTTATAATAAATAAGGAAGAGCATTATTAAGACTATCAGCTTCAGTCCACACCCTTCCTCCACTCCTTTCACGCCACAGTAGCAGCTAATAGCCAGGGCTATGTGTTGAGCAATGTTTTGAAGTGTATCTTGAAGACAATGAAGGGCAAAGTAGCCTTGACCTGTTGTAGCCTGTGGGTATTGTTCACCCTGACTGAGCTGGAGACATGTTCCATGTTAATAACTGTCCCACCCACTGTGATCTCAAGCCATCTGAATCATTGCTCCTGAGCCCATGATGCACTCCTAGTGAGCCCCTCACTCCTGCTACCTGTTGGGATTCTAAGCCTGTCAGAGGACAGTCTGTGCTGTTTGCACACCCCACTGATAACCCTCACCTCAGGCTCTCTGGCACTTGACTTCTTTTGAACTGAAGCAAGAGCCTGCTCGTCTGATGAAGGATTAATGTGTGTGGCCCGAAGCCTCACCTTGCCCTAACTGACCTAGAGCTACACTTGCCACTCAAATCACACAACACCACAGAGTGGTTCCAGGACTTTAATCTCAAGCACCACTCATCAATGACAACAGATGGCTGCTGGGAGAAGGAGAGAGAGGGTTGATTTTCTGGCAATGTAGACTCTCTCATAGGCTGGCTGTCCCAGTGAATGACTCCATACCCATGCACATACTGGCTACACAGAAGAGAGTCAGTGGGCAGAGAGTGGTGGTAGGAAAAGTAATGTGTGGAGTTAGAGGGGAGGGAGAAGGACAGATTGATCAAAATACATTATATTCATTCTCTAATACCAAATTAAAAATCAACCCTCAGATTCAGAGCTAGGTTTGGATTAACTATGACAGGGGGGAAGTTAAATGATTGGGCTTTTTGGCAGGAACAGTTAGCAAGGTGCTGCTGCATGATCATCTATTGTTATGCAACGCAATCCCAGTTCTCCTTATTGGTCCTATCTTTTCCTTCCCTCTGGAGCTGTTTCTTTCCTCCTCTTACACACTCTGCCTTCAGCTTTGGTGAACTGCTGGGCTGGGTGTGATACAAAGGTTCTGCCCCTTTCTGCCCTCATGCATCACCAATATTATAAGCAGCACAAAGTCCTTCCCTTTTGTCTCTACATCTTTGCCCACAATGCAGGTGGAAAGGGCTTCATGTGGGAAGTGTCCCAGGTGGGAAGGGCCGCAGGTGGGAAGAGCCCTAGTTGGAAAGGGCCCATGGTGGGAAAAGCCCCAGGTGGGAAGAGGCCCAGGTAGAAAGGGCCCCAGGAGGGAAGAGCCCCAAGAGGAAGAGACCCCGGTGTGAAGAGCCCCAGGTGTAAAGAGGCCCAGATGGGAAGAGCCCCAGGAAGGAAGAGTCCCAGGTAGGAAGAGCCCCAGGTGGAAAGAGCCCCTGCCTCCCCTAGAGCATTCTTGACTCTGTTCAGCACTTGCCACATGGGCATCAGTGCTCTTTTAAATGGCTCCCATGATGGGTAGAGGTTGGCTCCAGTCTTAGACATTCCCAGAACTCCCAGAACTCAGGGCCTTGCACAACTCAACTGGCATTCCACAAATATTCAAGGGCAGTGGTTTGTGACCCTGGTGCTTAGTCAATACCAGGAAAATGTTGCCCAAAGAAAATCAGTTGGGAAATCAAGACTGGCTTGTAGCACTGCACAGAAGCTGAGAGGATCAGGCAAGAAAGTATTCCACCTCTGCTCAGTCTTTCTGGCTCAAGTGTAAACACATTATAAGCTCATGAACCTTAACCAGTAAATGGGTTTCGGCTTTCTCCTTGGTGCGAGCCCCTCCTACCAGTAGAGATCTGGCCCCTGGCATAGCTGCGGTCTGATGAAACCGGGGAGCTATTAAAACTTGGTGGATGTAACAGCTCAATATACTACCAACAATTTGGTAGCTCCAGTTAGCCTCTGGACATTCCTCCAGGGCACACACAAGTCCTGACACAGCAGAGAGATGAGGGTAGTGTGATGAAACTTCTGGATTGATGTTTCCTGCCCAAATCGAGGCCCTGACCCCAAAAGTCAAAGGGTAATTAAACACACAGTCACCTTGGCGACGAAACAAAACCTAGAGCCCTATAGAATCAAAATATGTCAAATGCAGAGAGGCAAAGGTCAGCAGATGGGACAGACAAATTGCAGTATTTAGGATAGCGAATTCAAGTGTTTGTGTAATCCAAGTTCCAGCCTCTAGGGCAGGTAGGTGGAAGAGGAGCTGGAAATTCATCTGACTGGGTAGGAGTTCAGCAAGGAAATAGCCTCTAGGTTTTAGGAGAGGGCTGGTATCATGGGATGATTTAAACCTGAGCCTTTGGGTATGCAGTCTGCTAGGCAAATCTGTGGAGGGTACTTGTACACAGTAAATTTCCTTGAGGAAGGTGGTGTGGTTTTCTGGTTTAGTGCTGCTTTCCTCTTTCACACTTGTCACCTGCCAGTGGCCAGTGGCCAGTGGCCACCCATGTCCATCTGGGAATTAGGGTTGAGAACCAAGACAATACTTTGGCATTTTACCTCACCATTTATGAATCCCTTTGTTGACTCATGGGTTTACAAGGTAAGGATAAGACAGTTGATTGACAATAAGGACTTCATCTGTACTCTCAAGTTCTCCAGAATCCTAAAACCAAGGAACAGGTGAAGAAACACCTGTTAGTCATCTCTAAGTCTAACTTTGGCTCCTCCCCGGCTCCTATGAAGGCATAGAGCAAGCACTGATCCTGTGAAAGGATGAGCATGCTGGCAGACCAGCCCCTCCTAATTGGTTGCATCTTCCCTTCTATTTTCCTGGTCCAATTGGGTCTGCTCTCTGGGTTCCCTCCTCTAGTCACCGTACTTTATTCTCTTACTCATCAAGATATCTGCCTGACTCCTCCCTGTAGGCTCAATTTTCTTAGCAAATATATTTTATTATGAACTTATTAACTGAGACTACCTCACTTATAACCCGACTAACCTAAACCATAGGAAAAGAAGATTAAAAAATACAGTAATGAAACCGTAAGAAGATCAGATCCAAGGAACATTTCTCCTGGCATAATCAGCAGGATTTCTTCTGCTGGATCCTGGAGCAACCAGAACCTGGAGCCTCAGGTGGATCCCAGAGTCCCGAAGCCTTCCTTTGAGCAGTCCTCTCTAGGAGCATCTCAAAGCAGAGCAATGAACAGCCAAAACTTTCACCAAGTCTCCAAAGCTGCCACCTCCTGTTTTTGGCTCACATTTATACCTCCTCTCAGAATTTGTTCTATCATGTTTTTCAGCTGGTTAATATCCCACGACGAAAGCCTTCCCTTACCAGGAAACTGGGACCGAGGGGAGGACATCCTATTGGAACTCTTGATGAGAGAACAATGGGAGAATAGCAATGTAGAAAGATCCAGTGGGTCCTAGAAACCTACAAGTAGAACATTATGATAGGCAGATTTGGGTCATGGGGTCCCGCTCAAACTAAGGCCCTAGCCAAGGACAATACAGGCGGTAAAATTTAAACCCCTACCCTGATCTAGCACATGGACAAAACAGTCTCCACACTTGAGTGGAGAGAGGGATTTGACTTTCTCAAGTACTCTGGTGCCTCACATTTGACTATGTCCCCTGGCGGGGGAGACCTAGTGGCACTCAGAGGAAGGACAGCAGGTCACTGAGAAGAGACTTGATACCCTATGAGCATATACAGAGGGAGGTAATCCCTCTGAGGAACAGTCATAGGGGAGGGGAATAAGGGGAAAATGGGAGGGAGGGGAGAATGGGAGGATACAAGGGATGGGATAACCATAGAGATGTAACAAGAATAAATTAATTAAAAATAAAAAAAAATTCGCCAATAAAAACAAAAAAAAAATCCAGTCTCCCCCACGTGGTCCTTTGAGCGGTCGTCTCTAAGAGCATCTCAAAGCAAAGCAATGAACAGCCAAAGCTCTCACCAAGTCTGCAAAGCTGCCCCCTCCTTTTTTTCTCACATTTATACCTCCTCTCAGAATTTGTTCTATCATGTTTTTCAGCTGGTTAATATCCAGTCTCCTCCACATGGTTGTTCTAAAGGGATAAACATCATCTGCTCTATTACAAGTCTTTTTCTCACCCCCCCATTTGTGATCTAAACAAAAAAACATGTTTATTTCTCCTTTACCTCACTTTCCTCCTCTCTATCACCTGGGATAGTATTCCTCAGCTTGTCACTTGAGGCCACCTTGGAAGTCAAAGAACACTTTCACAGTGTCTCATAAGTCATATACACATCAGATAATATAATATAATATAATAATAATATAATATATATTAATATTATATATTATATATTATTGACTCATATAATATGATAGAGCAATTCCCCAATTGTCACATGTTTGTAAAAGAGTGTCCAATTGTTCTTTATTATAAGGAATAATTATTTCTTGCATTTCTTTCCCAAATAACTCTCGAGATCTTAATCTTCCTTTTATAATTAATTGACTACACATATATGGATAAGGAAAAAAAAACATTTTTACTTGCCTATGAGGCAAATATATCCATTCTAAGACCCCATCCTCTCAGAGGCAGGCAATGGGTGAATAAGTAGTTCTTAATATAATAAGAAACCAAGACTTAGTATAATTACTTTGCTGCACTCTGGCATCCTGCATCCTTTGTTCTATTAGTTATAGCTGCTACAAGGCTTCCTGCATTAATTGCCTGGGATATCTTGGATCCGGATCTCCTTTCAGAGTTTCAAACAAATGATACAATTGTCCAGTAGTAATTTTTAAATAAGTTCTAATCCAATTTATATTTCCCAATAATTTTTAAAAATCATTAAGTGTTTTTAATTTATCAATCCTAAGTTGTGACTTCTGTGACATAATAAAGTTGTCATAAATAGTTTTCCCCAAGTAATTAATTGGCCTATTATGTTGTATTTTATCAGGGGCTATAACCAATCCATATCACATTAAAGATTCAATCATTACGTGACCTTTAAAGAAAGGATTTCCCAATCTTATTTTCTCATAATTGAAAAATATCTATCATTTTTGCCCTACGTAAAAAAAAAAAAACTGTTGAAAATGTCAGAATCATTTCACCTGTATAACACTAACCAAAGCAACCTGAAGGAAGTACCACAAATTATGACCACCAGAGTTAATTAGTAAGTCTTTTACAATTACATGAGCTATGCTCCTTTAGTTTAAACTAAAATGAAGAAACTTGTGCCATAGGCAAGTTATATATGTATGCTACATTGAGCTTATATCTATTATGTCCTTGATTTGTTTGGTCCTCATCATTCCATTTATGATTGTGGCTTGCATACTTTCATTTTAAAGATCTATTTGAGCCAGCTTTTATTTATTTCTTCGCTGCTTTCCTAGCCTCCTATGCCTACCGTCTTCCGCTAGAGGGCGTTCTTACCTCTAAGACTACTAAAGCAATGCACACTTTTAAGAAGCAGACAAGCTGAAGACAGGCTTATGTTTACCAAGAAGGCCGATTCGTCCGAATTATTGTTATTCATGTCCCTCTTCTCCCAATTCAAGCACTGCTTCATACTTACCTGCTTTTAAAAGTCTCATAAATATCTAGCTTATTGTATCTAAGGTCTGGGGTGAGCACTAAGACAATATTTGAGTTAAGGACAGGCTACGTTCTTAGCAGCATACAGTAGAGTGGCAAAGAGGGTACATGGTATATGGAGTAGAATGGAGGACTATGGAGAAGGATGTGTGGGTCTGCATGATAAAAGCATTAGAAAATTGAGGATTTCATAGCCTTAGTTTGTCATGCTATTAGTATATGCTGAAGGCTTCTCTGGCATTTAGTGAATAAAGAGAACAGCATCATTTACTTTACTGCACTGCCAATCACCTGATGCTTGGCACTGGAGGAAAGGAGTGGTAAATGTTTCCAGGCTAGGATCTGGCTGTGTTCTTCCACGGTCTCTGAGATGAAATGCTCCAAAGAGTAGCAATATTTATTGTAGCTATTTCATTTGGATTTTTGTCAGTTTTGGACAGTAATAACAAAATGTACAGAAAAACCACATGTATAAAAATAAGTATCACCCATATTCCTATCAACATGAGTTGCTCACACTTAATCTATCGATGTGTTTCTTTTTTTAATATATTTTATTAATTTATTCATATTACATCTCAATGGTTATCCCATCCCTTGTATCCTCCCATTCTCCCCTCCCTCCCATTTTCCCCTTATTCCCCTCCCCCATGACTGTTCCTCAGAGGGATTACCTCCCCCTGTATATGCTCATAGGGTATCAAGTCTCTTCTTGGTAACCTGCTGTCCTTCCTCTGAGTGACACCAGGTCTCCCCCTCCAGGGGACGTGGTCATTATGATAGGCAGATTTGGGCCCAGGGGTCCTGCTCAAACTATGGCATCAGCCAAGGACAATACAGGTCATAAACTTTAAACTCCTACCCAGATCTAGCCAATGGACAGGACATTCTCCACAGGTGAATGGGAGGATGTGCTTCTTTAAAAGTTTTTCTTTTTACACTTTAAAAAATTCACACATAGAGGCCTGCAGAAATGGCTCAATGGTTGGGAGTACTTCTTATTTTGCAAAGTACCCAGGTTCAGTCCCTAGTTCCTACATATGCCTCAGAACCCTCTGTAATTCCAGTTATAGGATATATAGTGCTGTCTTCTAGCTTGTACAGGCACCAAGCGTGCATGATGTGCAAGACCTACATGCAGGCACAACAGTTAGACACATAAAAGAAGAGTAAACCATTAAAAAAATAAAAACACAACATAGTACAGCTTCTTTTTGGTTTCTTTTAATCTATGTTCTCCCATTCATCTAGGACCAATTCTTGGGCTTAGTTATAATCCTCTGATATAAATACTTCACAATATAGTGGCAGCAATTTTATTATTATCTTCTGGTTTTTTCTCTTCACTTCAAAAATATAAAATTCCAGACCTTAATTCTGTATTGAATACATGTGTTATGGCTAACATTAGTTGTCATTTTGACAATCTATAATGACCAGGGAAGGAAATCTCAAGGAGAGATTACCTAGATTAGGTAGGCCTGTAGACATATTTGTGGATGATTATCTTGATTGGTTGGAAGACAGAGCCTGAATTGTCTAAGCCTGGAAAAAGCTAGCTGAGCCTGTGCATGCAAATGTTAATTTGTTGTCCTCTGCTCTTGACTGAACTATAACCTATTGCTTCAAGTTCCTGCCTCCTTGAATTCCTAGCAATAAAAAACTGAACCTGGAATTGTGAGCCAAATAAGCTCTTCTCCCTTAATTTACTTTTGTAGGGGCATTTTAAAAAATCACTTCAGCAGGACAATGGACACAACAAGAAAAAGAGATTTGGAAAAAGGAATGTAGGGGGCAGTCACAGGGAAAGTTACAGATTGTGGGGAGTAGGAATAGGCTGTAGAAGAACAACTAAAGCAAAATGTATATAAAAATTCCACAATTAAAACTGTTACTTTGTATCCTAATGTTAAATAAAACTAAAAGGTTTTAAAAGTAGGTTTTAAAAAAGTATATTGCAGAAAAATGTGTAAAATTCAGAAATATGCAAATAAACAAATCACCTATAGCTCACTACTTAGAATCATATGCTTGATGTTAATTTTGATCTATTGCTCCCTACTCTTTTCTACACAGCATCTTAGAAGAATATATATAAACTTTTGTGATTAGGTTATAATTTCTGTAGATATCAGTTAGGCTCATTTGATTCATGTCATATGTTAATTTCCTTATTTCTCTGTTTAGTTTCTATCTCAGTGGCCTGTTCATTGGTGAGAATGAGATGTTGAAGTATTCCATTATGAATGTGTGGGCATCAGTCTGTATTTTACAGTTTAGTAATGTTTCTTTTACGAATGTGGGTGCTTCTGAGTTTGGGACATAGATGTTCAGAATTAATCTTTCCTTTGATGAGTATAAAGTATCCTTTCCCATACTTTATGATTAGTTTTTGTTGAAAACCTATTTTATTACATATTAGAGAGTATATTACTAAATATATTATCTATTAGAAGTCTATGAGGTATTACTGTTTTATTCATTCTGTTCACACATATTCTTTCTTTGTTCTACATATTTCGTGTTTTGATTATTATGTGGCTGGTATACTTTTCTGATATATTCTATTAGGTGTTCTGTGATACTACTTAGGCTTGCTTCTTCAGTCCATTTGTTTGAAAAGTCTTTTTCTAGCCCTTTACTCTGAGGGAATATCTATCTTTGTCAATAAGTTCTGTTTCCTGTATACAGCATAATGATCTGTCTCATTTATGTATCCATTCTGTTAGTCTTTTTATTAGTGAACTGAATACATTAATGTTGAGAGATGTTAATGACCAATGATTATAAATTCCTGTTATTTTGATGTTGTTATTGTTGGTGTGTGTGTGTGTATGAGTGTGTGTGTTTCTCTTCTTTTGGTTTTGCTGCAGCGGAGTTAATTATTTACTGTTTTGGGGGTGTAGTTAGCCTCCTTGGATTGGAGTTTTCCTTCCAGTATCTTCTGTATGACTGGATTTGTGCATAGATATTGTTGAATGTTTTTGCTTTGTCATAGAATATCTTGTTTGTCCATTTATGGTGATTGAAAGTTTTGCTGAATATAGCAGTTTGTGCTAACATCTGTGGTCTATTATGGTCTACAATATGTTTACTTAGTCCCGTCTCACTTTTAGAGTCTCTGATGCAAAGTTAGGTGTGATTCTGATAGGTCTGAATTTATATATTACTTGGCCTTTTTTCATTCTGAGCTGTGGATTTGGTGTTTCTAGTTAGTGTTCCATAAGCCTCTTGTATATTAATAGGCATTGTTTTCATTAGGTTGTGGAAATTTTCTTCTAAGATTTTGTTGAAAATATTTTCTGGTCCTTGGAGCTGGTAATTTTTTCTTTCTTCTCTTTCTATTATTCTTAGGTTTTATATTTTCATGGTGTCCTGATATCTTCTATGTTTTGTGTCAGGAAGTTTTCAGATTTAACATTTTCTTTGATGGATTTATCAATTTCTTCAATTTTAGCGTCTATGCCTGAGATTCTCTTCTCCATGTCTTGTATTCTGGTGGTTATGCTTACTTCTGTGGCAGTTTCCTGTTCTCTAAATTTTCCATCTCCAGGAATTTTTCTGTTTGTGTTTTCTTTATTGATTCTATTTACATTTTCATTTCTTGAATCATTTTATTACTTTGCTTCACCCATTTGATTGTATTTTCCTATATTCCTTTAAGTAATTTATTCATTTCCTTTTTAAGGACTTCTATCATACTCATAAGCATTGATTTAAGGTCATTTTCTTGTGTTTCAGTTGTGTCAGACTATCCAGGACTTACTATAGTAGGATACTTAGGTTCTGGTTGTAAGCTATTGCCCTGGCACTTGTCGATAGAGTTTTAATGCTAGCCTCTAACCATTTGATTGGGGCTGGGTGCTTATTACTGGTGTCCACTTAACTTCTTGCAAAGACAGGAATAAGATATTACTGGAGTCTGGAAATGCTCCTTGAGATGGTAGGTAGGACTGGATGATCCTGAGGAACAGCTGGTCTCCTTGGTGGAAACCCTCCTTGGTTACATGGTTAGAGAAGTAGGTTGGGGATTGGAACAATGTCACTGGGTCCCATGCAGGTCACCTTAGGAACATGGGTATAGCCAGTATCAAGAAGCTGGAACATCCTGGAGACCAGGAATCATCCTCAGAAAGGTGGATAGACCCAACATTCACTGAGGAAACACAGTCATGGGCATTTCAAAGTCAGCAGTGTGGCCATACACTCTCTCTGCAATCACTGAGCTTAACCTCCTTTCAGGCATGTAGTCATGTCTCTCTCCTCTAGTGTCTCCTGGTAAGAAACGAACCAAAGAAAAAACTCTGCTTTAAATATCTGACAGTGACCTATCCTGTTGTTGTAACAAGAACACACATAATAATGCCATCAACTAGACATTTTGTTAATATCCTTTCTGCTATTAAAATAATATATGCTCTAGAATGTAAATGTGACAGTCTGGATAATTTTTCTGCAATGGACTGGTTTTGTTGGGGATTATAAATTAAAAGACAGTATTATATTTTTATTTAGCTAAATATTACGTGTTTATTATACAGCATGTAGAAAACATGTATCTAACTAGTCTTTATAGGCATAATTTTTGTTTCACTTAATAAATTTCTGAACACTAAATGGTTATTTCCACATGTATACATATTTTTCAGTTTTTTAGAAAAGCTTTCCTTCTTTCTCTTTTGATGTGTCCCAGCCCGTGGGACAAATCGATTCAGAGTTCACCTCAAAGAGGGAGTGGGGATTAAAAGTAGGGTACAGAGATGCAAGAAATAACGAATCAAGTGTAGAAATTTCTGATCAAGGCTCACTTTAATGCTGACTAATAAGAATATAGAGAGAGCATGGACAATAGGATCTATTCTAATCCCACTCACCCTAACCCCCAGGCAAGAATACAATAGCCTGAATCGCTCCCTGTAGAAATTCCTAGTTCTCTGACTAGTTCCCTATAAGAAATTCCTTGATCCTCTGGTTGGTTCCAAGTTGGGACTTCCCTACTTCTTTCAAAGGTAAATAGTCCAAGGATAGCTTAGAACACAAGACCTCATGAGGCAAAGGTCAGGAACTTTAAGGTCATAACTTGCAGCCTAAGCACAGGATTTCTGACATGGCCGAATTTGGCATGGAACCCCACACTCTTTCTTTCTTCCCATATTCGAAACAGAGTATTGGATTCTCTTCCCTTCCCCTCCAAAATTCTTGAGATTAGTATTTTACCAATTTTATACAAATAATTGGTATCTTATTTTAGGATTTAAATTAATTTAATTACTAGTGAAACTGATTCTCCTCTTTGTCCAATTTTCTGTGTTGAAGTGGGGATTTTTTTCTGTAATTTTAGGAAAAAATTAAAAATAAACCTTAAATACCAATTTCTTGTCCATGAAGACTTTCTTCTTTGAGTAATTGTGAGAACCACAAGCCTATATTTTCTAATACCCTAACTATACACCTAGAAGCATTTCTCTTTACTTATAGTTGCACACTAGATTGGTCTGCTGGTGTGCCATTTATGTCATTTTCATCTGTATTTGGAAGTGATCTTGCTTAGTTATTTATTTCCTTCTGCATATATTTATGTGAATATTTGTCAGGTTTTGTGGTCAGGATAACTTTAATTCTACAAAATGAATGGACCTTCCTTCCTTTCTTTCCTTTATACTAAGGACCACTTTCAGAGCATGGAAATTATCTGTTTCCTGTGAATCAGAAAGAACTTGTTTGTGAAGCTGTCTAGATATTGTAACAATCATGCGAGGAAAAGTTTTTTAGCAGCCTACTTTCTCCATATTTTATATTTATTTGTGATTCCAATTTGTTAAATTTCCTAGTAATTTATCTGTTTTTGAGATTTTCAAATTTGATAGTATTTACTGGGTTATTGAAATATATCTTAATGCACACATAGAACAAATCAATCATCCATGGTAATTTGTCAGAGATCAGTTACCATTACCATACCCAGTAAAACACATTTACACTTTGAAAACCTCAGCAATCCAAAATACATTAGCAAAAGTGGCTAATTTCCACTTAAATGCCAACTTTTTGTTTTTAAAAATGTACTTATTCTGCCTACTTCATATGACTGTAACATATATTATATTGACTTTTATGACTGTATATATCAATACTTCATTCCCTCTTTTTAAATTTTTAAAATTAATAACCTACTTTTTCAAAAAATACCTTAGATTTAAAATGTAAATACATAGTACCCAAAGTGTTCCCCTTGGTACCTTTTATCCAACTTCTAAACAGTTTTCCTAACATCTTGCCTTGTTGTGATATTTAAAAGATGAATTAATATTGATATATGATTATTAATTTTAGCTAATGTTTTACACTAGGGTTATAATGGAAGTTTTGGTTTATTTTGTTTGATTTTGTTTATTTTATTATTATAATTTATTTACATTACATCCCAATTGTAAAGCCCCCTATTCCTATTCTTCCATTACCACCCTCCCTCCCTTTTCCTTTATATTCCCTTCCCATTGACCTCTGACTTGTGGGGTCCTCCTCTCCCACCATGTGACCACAGCCTAATGGATCACATCTGGGTAGCCTGTATCTCTTTCATCTGTGTTCACAAAAGACCTCTCCTTTAAGAAGCAGAGATCAAATCACAGGCACCAGACTTCATGTCAGAGGCTATCCATTGGCTACATCTGAAAATGGGGTGTAGGTGCCCAGTTTACATTGTTCTTGGTTGGTGCATCCATTTGTGCAGGGACCCCTGGGTCTAGCATTGACACCCTTGATACTCTCTTTTTGGAGCTCCTAAAAACTCCCCTGTCCCATCTTTCATTCCCCCAGCTCTTCCATATAATTCACTATTCTTCACCCTGAGTGTAGCTGCATGTCCCAGTATCCATCCTGATCTCGCACTTTGTGGAGACTCTGAGAGGACATCTATATTGGACTAATATCCACTTATAAGTGAATATACACCATGCGTGTTTCTCTGGGTCTGAGTTACATCACTCAAGTTTATCATTTCTATTTCCATTCATTTGCATGAAATTTTCAAGATTTCTTTGTTTTTGATAGGTGAATAGTATTCCACTGTGTATGTGTACCACAGTTTCTTTATCTATTCCTCAGCTAAGGGTTGGTTGCAGATTCTGTCTGTTATAAATAAAGTTGCTAGGAACAAATATCCTTGTTGTAGGTGGAACGTCTTTCAAGAATATGCCCAATATTGGAAGAGATGGTGCTTGAGGTAACACTATTCCCAATTTTCTGAGAAAACACCAGATTGATTTCCAAAGTGGTTGTACAAGTTCGCATTCCCACCAGCAATGGAAGAGTGTTCCCCTTTCTCTACATCCTCACTAGCATATGCTGTCACTAGAATTTTTTACCTTATCTATTATGGAATTTAATATTAGCTAGTATCGACTCTCAGAGTCATTTTGTGCCCCAACCAGCGAGGGTTCAACTAAAGCTTGAGAGGAGAATCATCTGAATGAAAGACAAAACACAAGACATAAAGAAGGAGAGCAAGTCTGAATATTGATCAAACTTTCAAACTTTATTTTTCAAACAACAGTTTTTATAAGGCAGGAGACAGGGAAGCATATTGCTATGGCAACACTGCAGGCTATCTCAAGACACAGGGAATTCCAAGTAGGTCATAATGTTCTGCCATACCAAATATTTTGCTCTATCTTTATCTAGTCTAACTGATAAACCACAACAGGGTGGCTCCATCTTAATCTTATCTTTAGTCTAAATGCCAAACCACAAAAGGGTCAGCTGGTTTCTGGTAAATGACAGACTGCTGGAGAAATAGAAACCTAAAGGTGCAGACTTGGACAAGGTGGCTGAACATTGGCCCTATGGCTTACTGTTCATTTCTTTATTAAAAAAGGAGGTAGATGGATTCATTATATATGGGTGAGCGTTGGTCCCCGGAGGGAGTGGGCGTTAACCAGAGGGGGGAAAGCATTGACTTTATCCTCCTAGGGCCAGATCAGCCTGCCAAAATGTATTTTTGAGGAGGAGAGGGAGGTCCTGATATGCTGTCTGTGGGAATCCTCAACATACAGCGAACAAGACAGTTTTTGATATCAACCTCTTTGCAATCATGTTTACTTCTCAGGAGTCTCAGAGTCTTACAATCTGGTCCTCCCCCTGCGGTACCTTGCCCCACACCCTTTGCAGGTGCCCATGCCTTAAGGCAGGCAATATCTGAGTATTGCCATTCTCACTATGCCAAGGAAGGGGGAATGGAAGCACATTAGTGTTCAAGCTCATCATTTCCTTGGTCGACAAGTTAAGTCTATGATAATGTAGCTGTATCCCTCGGGCATCTCAAGCATCTAGCTGTTGTTTTACAAAGCCAGTAAGGCATCTAAAAGCCCAAGAGTCAAAAGAAATGAGGAGGAAAATTCCCAATAAGGGGCTTAAAATTGTAGGCAACAGTGTAGTAAGCCAAGGGGAGATAGAAAACCAATTATGGAACAAACTCTGTTCCTGTTCTCGTCTCTTTCTCTTTTCTAAGCCTCCTCTAACCTTGGCCATGCTATCTTTGACCATCTCACAGTGGTCCATATAAAAGCAACACTCTTCTTTGAGGGCACCACAAGTCCCCATTGCTGGAGATACAGCAAGTCTAGACCTCTCCTATTTTGAAGAACAACCTCGGTGAAGGAGTACAAGGATTTTTCAAGGTGGGATATGGCAGTTTCCATTCATTCCAAGTCCTCATCAATTGACAGGCAGAGATCTGAATAATTTTTGTTGGAAAAAACAAGAGAGGTTAGGTCCACCCCAGTACCCATAGTGCCCATCCCGAGGAGGACAGCCAGAGTAATTGCAGTTATAGGCTCATGTTTGGTTTTAAGCAGGGCTTGATGGTAACAGAATCCCAGTAGTGGGAGAATTGTTCCTCGGTATATTATATTAAGTGGGGGACTAATTGAATGAGGGTACAAAAAGTGGTCTTATTAGCTTTTAAATGGGGAGAGTATACACAGGGAGTAAGACCATTGTTATAGGCCCACCAAGTGTTATTACTGGGAAGGATATAATCAGAAAGGGACGATATCTCTGTGATGGTTATATTACAGAGATGTTGCTAGAAGGAGGGGATAACTTTAGGTATACATAACCCAGAGCCTAATACAGAACTCAAGATCAGCTTGGCGTTACCTTGTCCGGCCCGTTCAACAATCCCTTGGCCTTGGGGATTATATGGGATGCCTGTAACATGTTTAATTTGTAATTGACAACAGAACTCTTGGAAAAATTTCCCAATATATCTGATAACATTGTCAGTTTTTATCAATTTAGGTCTGCCCATGACTGAAAGGCATGTTAAAACATGAGCTATAACATTCTTCGAAGCTTCTCCAGCATGTAAACTGGCATAAATGAATCCACTGAAAGTATCTATAGTCACATGAAGATATTTAAGATTGCCAAATTCAGGGATGTAAGTGACATCCATTTGCCAAGTGTCATTTGGAACAAGGCCCCTGGGATTAATTCCTAAATGAGGAGTGGGCAATAGGGTAATACAGTCTGGGCATTGTTTAACAATTTGTTCTGCCTGTTCCCGGGTAACTTTAAAGAGCAGGCAGAGTGTCTGGGCATTTAAATGATGCAAGGCATGTGCCAACATGACTTGTTTAATTATTTCATTCCAATTGTAAAAAAATCTCTAAACATGTCAAACAAAATTTAATCAGGGAAACAAGAAAATACTAAGTTCTAGGTAATTAACTACACTTCCTAGGCTAGTTTAGAAAACTATTAGCCTCCTAGTTCCACCTCTCTAACTGGCCATGTGTCTGTAGCTATCTTTGCTCTGTAGGAGTCAAGCCCACAGATAACTAGGAGCACTAAAATTATCTGGCCCAAGGACATTCTAGCCCTGGGCTTGTTTAGCTACTTTGATCTAAGCTGGAAACTCCCAGATGTAAATGTTTGTTTCCAAGGACAAAACTAGTCTCTCTCTCTCTCTCTCTCTCTCTCTCTCTCTCTCTCTCTCTCTCTCTCCCTTTCTCTCTCTCTTGAGAATATAAAACATTTTAGAAATATCTCAAGTCAAGATTAAGCAAAGAAACAAGAAAATTATAAACACCTTTTAGCTAAGGAATTTGGAATTAACTCCATTCCCTGGACCAGTTTGGAAAACTGTTAGTCTCTTACAAGCAAAATTAAGCAAGAAAATTATGTTTTAGACAATAAACTCTATTCCTTAGGCTATACTTCTCTGACCAGCCACATGTTCACAGCCATCCCTGTTCTGTAAGAGTTGAACCTGGAGCAGCACCTGTGAAACGTTTTTGTCCATGGATGCTCCAGTCCTGGGCTTATTTCCCATGGGCAGCTGCCGTAAATTGGTCCAGGCCCTGCAAAGGGCATGCCTGCTCCTGCCATGGAGGCAATACTCTTACTGTTTCATGGGCTGTGCATGCCATGTTGGGCCACACTGTTTTAGAAAATCGGCCAGTGAGTAAAGCTTGGCCTCTCTCAAGATATAGAAAAATGAAACAATATTTAAACAATTAAACAAATTTACAGACATAGACATAAAATTAGACATGATGATTATAAACAAAGAAACAATCTAATAGGCAAGACAAAAAGAAGCAGTTTTTAAACCTTGACAATAAACGGTATATCTAGGGTCTAAACTATCTTTAACCAAAGCCAACAAACAAACAATATATATATATATATATATATGGACCTTTACAGGTCTAAGAGCATAATATGGCATTCCTGTAATTTTTACCGACTCTATCTCACATTTTTTCCAGTAAGAGAATGCAGTAATAGGGGCCTTTTAAGGGCCAAATGTTCCCTTTTCTTTTGAAGCAACTCACTGAGGGTTCTAACCTCTTGGCAAAGTTTAGCCTTAGCATGCTCAGTAGCATCTTCCAATTCTGGGGCAAAGTGCAAGGCAGGTGCACAAAAAGGAGGGGCAGAATTATAAGGTGGCAGCCGTGAAACAGAGGAGGACTTGGGGGATGGCCAATTGGGATCATGATTTTTCACAGCCGCTTCCTCAAGGTCAGTGGCCTCTTCCAGGGAAAGGTGGTCATCAGAAGCATCCCAGACCAAGGACTTAAGGACTCCAATGGAGGGATAAAGGGACTGAATGGGGTGATTGGAGGCGGGAGCCTCTGAAAGCGGCAAGGGAATAGTAACCAAATCACAAATAGAAGGGTTCCGGGAGGGCCCTGGAATGGACTCAGCTGGGTCTTGACCTAATTCATGGGATTTTAGGCTACCTCGAAGATCTTCCTTGAGGAATTTTTCTCCCTCAGAGACAACTTTGGCCGCATCAGACCAGAAATGCCTGACCTTAAGAATATCATTAATTAAATTCCAATAGGAAAAGGCTTGAACAGGTAATTTCTCAGGACGAAAAGAATTATAAAAATCTCTTAAGTAATTTCCTACTCTTGCTCATCGCTTCTCATCAATCGTGCCCTCTTGGGGAAACCATGGATACATATCATCAATAAAGAGGAAAAATTTTACTAATTCCTTTTTCTTTACCCACACTTTTGTATCGATCTGTCTCACGGGCATGAAGTCCTTGGCAATTCCTGTCAATCTGTCTCATGGGCACGAAGTTCTTGGCAATTCAGGGAGGGTGACCACCTGGTCCAGAAGGGTACCTGACAGGTGAGTGCTCCGTTTCCTCATGCCCCAGATGTTGGGTGTCACTTGCCCCTACCAGCAGGGGTTCAACTAAAGCTTGAGAGGAGAATCACTTGAATGAGGGACAAAACACAAGACATAAAGAAGGAGAGCAAGTCTGAATATTGATCAAACTCTCAAACTTTATTTTCCAAACAGCAGTTTTTATAAGGCAGGAGACAGGGAAACTTACTGCTATGGCAAGACAGCTGCAGGCTATCTCAAGACACAGGGAATTCCAAGCAGGTCATAACGTTCTGCCATACCAAATATTTTGCTCTATCTTTATCTAGTCTAACTGGTAAACCACAGCAGGGTGGCTCCATCTTAATCTTATCTTTAGTCTAAATGCTGAACCACAACAGGGTCAGCTAGTTTCTGGTAAGTGACAGACTGCTGGAGAAATAGAAACCTAAAGGTACAGACTTGGACAAAGTGGCTGATCATTGACCATATGGCTTACTGTCCCCAACTATTTTGATTTGCATTTCCCTGATGACTAGGGATGCTGAACATTTCTTTAAGTGTTTTTCAGCCATTCAATATTCCTCTGTTGAGAATTCTCTGTTTAGCACTGTAACCTATTTTTGATTGGATTATTATTTTGTGCACATGTGTACATGCTAACATGGAAGCGGGAAAACTTGTGGCACATCAATTCTAGACAGCTACAGGCAACTTAAGGATGTTGATCTTGGTCTTCATATATTCATATATAAATATTTTTATAATTTGTACTTTGTGACTATGTATTGTTTGTTTTTATACAGTCTCTTGCATCCTAGCTCAACCTGAATTTTCTATGCAGCCAAGAATAACCTTCAACTTCTGAGTCTACTGTCTTTACCTCCTGAGGGACAAGATTAAAGGTTTGTGTTACCATATTTGCTTTGTGGAGTGCTAGAGATGGAGCTCAGGGTTTCCTGCATGCTAAGTAAGTACTCTACCAAGTGAATTACATCTGCAGCTCTGTGCCTTTTTAAACTAGAGAAAAAGAAATAATAATATAACATATTGTCTGATTATTAATACTTAATATATATTTATTTCTTAATAAAGCAGTGGTTACTTTTTAACACAGAGAGTCTAGGATGTATTTAATTGCCTATAGTACAATATGCTGTGCAATAATTACTCCACATAAACCTCCAAGCTGGTATAGTTTCCTCCCATTCAGATTTATCACATAATATTTGCTTTTTACTCATATCCTAGGTCTGGCTCATTGCTCTGGATGTTTCCTGGTCCTCTCCACATGAATATCTCCTCTCCATTGTGCTCTTTCTCCACCCCTCACTCCTCAGGGTATCTCACCCTGTTCTCTGTATTGCATAGCATTGGCCAGTTGGTTTTTATTGGAAATACAGAGAAAAAAATGGTGACAGGCTTGCACAAACTTGAGACAGGAGATACTTAGAATAAACATTACAGAATTTGGACAGTCCACAAGAAGATTATACCACTAACAACATATTAATTAAATGATATTAAACTGATTTGCATATTAAAAGGGGGAAACAAATACATAAGCATTATATTGCCTGCTTTGGGTAGACTTGTGAATGTTTATTACAAAACATATATGTCTGATGCTATGTGATAGGAAAGAAAGCAAAATGTAAAACCTGAAACAGATAGACATGCTCCTGTGCTCATGGAATTAACAGTCTTGATATGAATGGGTGAGGGTGATGTTATTTTGTATATGGGATATTAGATCAAAGACCAAATGTCTACAGCAGAGACAACAGGTGAAGTGGATTAATTAACCTAACCTGCCACTTTTCTATGATAATCTCAGCTCTAGCCACACTGAGCTTTTATCTATATTCCAGGTCCTTAGTTCCACCAGAACTGGGATCAAATGAACAAACAATGGGTAGACAAAAGGAAGTGCATTGTGTTGCTAAGGAATCACTTTGATCCCACAGCGAAACAATCTCACGCCTGTAGCTATGTTCTCAGAGAAAGAGACACGCATCTAAGCTATAATAAGGAACCTGAGACTAGGTAACAAATGAATAATGAAACATATCATTCACAGTTCTGGAGACAGAGATGCACGAATTTGACGTATCATCACATTCAGAGTCTCATAGATGGAACCTACTCAGTATGCCTTCACATGGCCCAAAGGACAAACAGGTTTCCTTAAGCCTTACTGATGATGTTCTTGGGGCTCCATTTTCTTAAGGATTCACCTTCAATAGTATCACATTGAGGATTAGGTTGTCACGTATAGTTTTTGGAAGTGTGCACACATTTAGACCATGACAGGACAAAGGATAAAGAGACATCCCTTGGTAGAATGAGAAATTCATTTCAGAAATTGCCTCATGGTAGCCTTGCCTAGTGAGGAAGAGGGAAAATGTTCTGTGACAGCTTCTGAAAAAGGTTCCCATGGAGGACCATGGTACATTCCAACACTTGAGTCACATGATAATTGTCTTTGTGACCAGTATGCAGTGTCATAACGAGGTTGCCTAGCTGTCAGAGTAGTATTTCTTGTATCTCATACATGTCACTAACACTTCCCTTGGGTCATTTGCAATTGTGGTTCACTTTCTTAGAATATTCTCCAAACAATACACACAGCCATTCTTCTATCTTTCAAATGGAGCTAAAATGCTACTTCCAAGTCAGATTTTTGAGCAGAGAGCTCATGTCTGCCTTTTCTATTGCTTCTCGTGCCACCTTTCCATCCAGATCTTCCCCACTGGCCTATTTCCATTGCATCATCATAGGTCAGTGAGCCCAAGAAATACATATGCTATGTTGACTTCACACCTACCTATTCTCAGTTTGCACATCAGGCTCTGAAATGAGGGTGAGTTTCCTGTGACAATACTGTATCTGAAGGGCAAGAATAAGCATTTGGAGAAGAGACTTCTGAATATATACAGGTCACATACAAGACTTAGACAGGTGTGAGTACAAAAGTGATTTAGGAAAGGGGAAATGTGAGCAAGTGCATGTTCACCGCTTTCTTCTGCCTGTAGTTTACTTTTAAGGAAAGAACTGGACAGATCTATGATGTTAAAACTCAGTGGCTGTTGTCTTCTGAGGAGAAAAGCAAGCACTGCATCACTTCTCAGCTGACATCTCAGCTTAATTGGTAGGTCATGGAATTGTTGTCACCTTTAATTTGATGGGATCTTATCTATACTGGGCTTATTTAACAACGAGTCATCTGTCTTCCTTGTTGTGACAACCATGAAGGTACAGTCTTCAGTGTTTTTGTCCCATTGCTCTGTTCTTAGCATTGTGAGCATACTTGTCCTTAGTGGAAGCTCAATAGGTTCATATGTGAGATGCCTTGATTGACCTGACTAATTCCAATCAGAAGGGACAGGCTGTGGGCTTCTGGGACACACTGAGATTGACTTTGCTTTAGGATATCGCAAGTCTGTCACTAGGCTCCTTCCTCACCCTTAAAGTGGCCATTTTTGACCATCAGAAGTTAATTTTGTTTTCTTTGTATTCTGTGTGTTTCATATCCAAGGCACTCTTGAAGTCTTTGTTATCCTCCTGCCTCTCAACCTCTGATATGTTGACACTACAGGTGTGTACCAACTAGCAGAGAATTCCTATGGATTAGATGGGAAATGAATATGTTTACAAAAGACAGAGAGAAAGACACAGAGAGGGGATAAAGGGAGTGGAAGGATGAGGAGCTGGGGATGGGAGAGGGGGGAGAGAGAGAGACAGACAGACAGAAACCGAAAGAGATTCAAGGAGATTGGCAGGGGCCACTGAGACAGAGAAAGAAATCTTGTAGGGAAAAACTTTGGGCTAGAGCAATAGTTATAGAAGTTTGGTCCTCCTAGAATCCCACATCCAAGTCACTAGACACACTGGGTGGGTGTTGCATGCAGTGTTCTAGTTCCCCTAGAAGTCCTGATCCTGTACAACATACAGATGAAAGCACGAGAATACTATAGTTAAAATGAACCCAGGAGACTTCTGTGTATTATAATTTCTGGCAAGTGCTAGTGTAATAGATTCTTTACCCTCCCACAGAGAAGGTGGGCAAAAGAATAATGATCATTCTGTGAACAGCAGGCAAACCAGTAGCACCAAAAAATTTTCTTCCTTCCTTTAGAAGGGCATGCCTCCAGCCTTGGGTCATTCTACAGATATTCTTGGACTCTCAAGGCCTTAGCCCCTCCAATGAAGTCTTCCCAAGGAACACTATAGGCTACATGTGTAGAAGAAGTTGCTGAAAAGTTATACAGTAGGGACTGGGGTAGGCATAAGCTCACCTAATAAAAGTAGCCCACAATTTCTACTTCCTTGACTCTTGAACCTATTTACTCTACTACTAGTGTTTGTCAAGAGAAGCTCAGAGATTGTTGGTAATATATCAAAGCCAGGCAGTGGGTGAAAGTAGAAACTCCTCATACCTCCAATGACATGAAGTCTTCCAGGCTTATTTGAAGGCTGCAATATCAGTAAAGATTAAAGATGCTACTGTATCTTTCAACCAGAATGGAAGAAGGCAGATACTCTGATTTTACACATAGTGGGTATTCAATTAGAAGTGTATGGGTTTTCTATTTCTTGGCCATTGTAAATATTGCTTCAGTAAATATGAAATTACACGTAGTTCTGTTGAGTATACTCCCAGTCTCATCATATCCTATGGAGGATATGTCAATGCATGTGAAGCTATGGAGAATATTTCAATTTTTGGAGCAACTTCTATGTTGCCTCAGTAATGACTATGCTAATTTATATTCCCTTCCCAGTGTTCGAGAGGTTCACTTACTCTATGTCCTTGCAAAACTTGTTTTCAAGACTATAGTGTATTCACACAATGAAACATTAGTCATAAAAATAAGAAAATCCAGCCATTTTCAACATAAGGCATGAGCCTAGAGGAAGTTGTGCTAAATAAAAAAAATAAAGCCAGCCACAGAAAGAAAAGTATCACATGCTTTAACTTATATGTGGAAACTAAGAAAATCAAACTCACAGAACCCTTAGAGTCTAAAATGGTGGATACTAGGGGTTAAGGTGACAGAGGCAAAGAGAGTGGGGAGATGCTAGTAAAAGGGCACAAGGCTTTTATTTTTTATTTTTGAGAGGAGGAATTGTG
>OU015760.1:59607443-59633880 GCA_907169655.1 Acomys percivali
TCCCATTTTATACTGGTGCTCAAATCCAGCCCAGTTAATAGTAACCTTTCATGGCAACATCACTTGGGCTCTACCTCATGATGCTGGGTGTCCTCCAAATAGTAAAGCTGAAATAAGTTACAAATGACTCTAAGTCTCACAGCCAGGGATTTACCCAAACAAACAGGAAGTTCCACACAAAACCACTGTGAAAATGTTTGTAGCAACATTATTAATAATTATCAAAAACTTGAAAGCAATCCAGATGTCCTTCTGCTGATGAAGGGATTAAAATTGGCAATATAGTCATAATGTGGAATAAATGAAATCGATTCATTGTTTCCTGTGACACGAAATTTGCTATCTGTACATTTCTAAGAAAAGAAGACAGATGGAAAAGACTCACATTGGTTACAAGAATGAAACCAATGATGTTTTGATTATGTAATGTGTGACATTAAGGGCATCACAATAAAATGGCTAGAATTTTTTGATTTTGTCCATTAAATTATTTTATTTTTTGTGACAACATCCATGAATCCCAAGATGGCCTTGAACTCATTGCATAGATAATGGCCATGAACCCCTGATCCTTTCTGTCTGCCGCCTGTGTACTACCTTGAAAACTTTCCTCTAAGTCCAAAATTATTTCAAAATGAAAAAAAAAAATGACAAAATATAAGAATCAGGATCAGGCAGAGTGACATCACAATTGCTCCATGCAGCTTCAGGATGCACACTTCACCACAATGCTAAGGATACAAGTAAATTGCACTTCCATCATTCAGTTAGTTTTAGATTTTCCATTTTAGTCATTTTGGAAAATTCTAATTTCCTGTCAGTTTTAGTGCTCAGAGGTTTGACTATACTTTTCTACTATCAAACACTTCCAAATCACTTTTGCATGTTAACGGTATACTTGCAATTTTCTGGTTCCAAGTGAAAAAATAAATATCCATAAGCCAAAGCAAGCACTCCAGACACTGCTGAATTCCAACGTTTGTTGCTGGTTATCTGGCTTTGCTCCTCTGACTGGAAAGTATAGCTGTTGGATCTTATAAGGATTTCTCCACAGAAGGTTAAACAGAAATGAATATAGTTCCACAGAACTACCCTACCAGGTAACTCCATATAAGTAGGTTAAGTGCAATCACTGTTCATGTAAATGTAAGAAATAGTCACACACACAAACGCAAACACACACACACACACACACACAAACACACACACACACACACCCCTTTGTGCTGTTTTCAAATAACAATTTGAAATAGAGATCTGAAACTTACAAAAATAATGGAAGTGGTGCTACTAAAACTATTTAAATGTTAAACTTACATTTGAAACTGAGGAAAAAAAGAAAGATTAACCGTATTAAGTGAAAATGTCACAATATAAGTTATCTGCAATAAGATCCATGTCTCAGGTGCTGCAGTTTTTACACAATTGTATAATTAGGACTTTGTTATAGAAACACAGAAAAGGAGCAGCACTATTTTGGAGGGATTAACCACCTTTACTGCTACTTCCATTACATTTTCCTAGCAATGCACATGGAAACTGAACAATCTTCTGCTCAAAGACAACTGCGACAGGGATGAAATAAAGAAAGAAATCACAGACTTCCTAGAGTTTATTGGAAATGAAGGCACAACATATCCGAACCTTTGGCACACAATGAAAGCAAACTCAGGGCTGAAATCAATGAGTTAAAAACAGTACAAAGAACCAATGAAACCAAGAGCTGGTTCTTTGAGAAAATCAACAAAATAGACAAATCCTTAGCCAAACTCACTAAAAGACAAAGGGAGAGTACACAAATTACCAAAATCAGAAATGAAAAGGGAGAAATAACAACAGATACCCAGGAAATTCAAAGAATCATTAGGTCTTACTTCAAAAGCCTATATGCCACAAAATTTGAAAATCTATAGTATATGGACAATTTCCTTGATAAATTCTACTTTCCAAAGTTAAATCAAGATCAGACAAACCAATTAAACTGTCCTATATCCCCTAAGGAAGTAGAAGCAGTCATCAAAAGTCTCGCAACCAAAAAGAGACCTGGGCCAGATGGATTCAGCACAGAATTATACCAAACCTTCAAAGAAGAATGAATACCAATACTCCTCAAACTATTCCACAATATAGAAACAGAAAGAACTCTACCAATCTCATTCTATGAAGCCACAATCACCTTAATACTTAGCCACACAAATACCCAACAAAGAAAGAGAATTTTAGACCAATTTGCCTTGTGAACATAGATGCAAAAATACTCAATAAAATTCTCACAAACTGAATACAAGATCACATCAAAAATCTCATTCATCATGACCAAGTAGGTTTCATACCAGGTGTGCAGGGTGGTTCAATATAAGGAAATCCATCAATGTAATTAATCATATAAACAAACTGAAGGAAAAGAATCACATGATCATCTCTTTAGATGAAGAAAAAGCATTCCAGAAAAACCAACACCTTTTCATGTTAAAAGTCTTAGAGAGATCAGGGATACAAGGCACATACCTAAACATAGTATAGGCTATATACAGAAAACCTATAGCTAACATCAAGCTAAATGACAAGAAACTTAAGTCAATCCCACTGAATTCAGGGATGTGAAAAGGCTGCCCACTCTCTCCGTTGCTCTTCAATATAGTATGTGATTCCCAGCTAGAGCAATAAGACAGCAAAAGAGATCAAGGGGATACATATAGGAAAAGAAGAATTAAAGTTTCACTATTTGCAGATGATATGATAATATACATCAGCATTCACCAAAAGTCAACCAAAGAACTCCTACAGCTGATAGACAGCTTTAGCAAAGTGCCAGTTTACAAAATAAACGCGAAAAAGTCAGTAGCCCTCCTGTATACAGAAGATAAAAGGGCAGAGAAAGAAATTAGGGAAACCACTCCCTTCACAATACCCTCAAACAATATAAAATATCTGGGTATAAATCTAACCAAGCAAGTGAAAGAACTTTATGAAAAAAACTTCAAGTCTCTACAGAAAGAAATTGAAGAGGATATCAGAAAATGCAAATATCGTCCATTCTCACAGATTGGGATGATCAACATAGTAAAAATGGCCATCCTACCAAAAGCAATCTACAGATTTAGTGCAATCCCTATCAAAATACCCATACAATATTGTACAAAACTGGTAAGATAAATCCATTTGGAAAAAAAAACCCAGAATAGCTAAATCAATCCTATATAATAGAAGATCTACCAGAGGAAACTCCATTCCAGATCTCAGGCTGTACTATATAGCAACAGTAATGAAAAGAGCATGGTACTGGTATAAAAATAGGCCAGTTGACCAATGGAATTGAACTGAGGACCCAGGTATAAATCCACACACATATGGCCATATGATTTTTGACAAAGAAGCCAAAATGATACAATGGAAAAAAGAAAGCATCTTCAACAAATGGCTCTGGTCAAACTGGATGTCTACATGTAAAAAAATGCAAATAGATCCATATTTATCACCTAAAGTCCAAGTGGATTAAAGACTTCAATAAAAAACCAGACACACTAAATCTGTTAGAAGAAAAAGTGGGTAAAACCCTAGAATTCATTGGCATAGGAGACAAATTCCTGAACAGAACACCAACAGCTAAGGCTCTAAGATCAACAATTAATAAATGGGACCTTATGAGGCTGAGAAGTGTCTACAAGGTAGAAGACACTGTCAGCAGATGAAAGCGACAGCCCACAGATTGGGAAAATATTTTTACCAACCCCTACATCTGACAAAGTGCGGATATCTATAGTATATAAAAAACTCAAGAAATTAAACACTATCAAACCAAACAACCCAATTAAAAATGGGGTACAGAACTAAACAGAGAATTCTCAAAAGAAGAATATCGAAGGGTTGAGAAACACTTAAAGAAATGCTCAACATCCCTGCTCATCAGGGGAATACAAATCAAAACAACCTTTGGATTCCATCCTACTCCTATCTGATTAGCAAAGATCAATAACTTGAATGACAACACATGCTGGAGAGGATGTGGTGAAGGGGATCATATCTCCACTGCTGGTGGGAGTGCAAACTTGTTCAACCACTCTGGAAAGGAATATGGTGCTTTCTCAGAAAATTGGGAATAGCTCTACCCAAAGACCCAGCTATAGCACTCCTGTGTATATACCCAAAAGATACCCCACCATGCAACAAAGACATTTGTGCAACTATGTTCATAACAGCCTTATTCATAATAGCCAGATCCTGGAAACAACCAAGATGTCCCTCAAATGAAGAATGGATTAGAAAACTGTGGTGTATCTACACAATGGAATACTATTCAGCTATTAAGAACAAGGAAATCTTGAGTTTTGCTGGCAAATGGATTCAATTAGAAATGATCATCCCAAGTGAGATAACCCAGACCCAAAAGGACATGCATGGTATATACTCACTCACATGTGGATTTTAAACCAACATAGACAGCCTAGAAGAGACTCCTCCCAGCAGATTACAGGGACAGTTACAGAGACTTAAAGCTGGACACTGGACAGAGTCCTGAGTGTGTAAGGTTGCCCCTGTCAGGCCACAGTGGAAGAGGTCATATATAGCCCAGGGGATACTAGATAAACTAAGATCAGATGTTAGGGGAGGAGAGCTCCCCTATCTAAGGACTAGGGGAGGGAAGGAAAGGGAATGAGAGAAGGGATGGTATCGGGGGTAGATGAGGGAGGGGGTAGGATCAAGAAGGGATGAGAGAGGGGGCCACAATTGGGATATTAAGAACTCAAACTACAGAACAAGCAGATAATTTATATTTCTAATCCCACTACATGGGAATAGTTCTGAGACTGGCAGAGATATAAATGTAAAGGCATAGAGAGGCCTCATGTGGACCACAGATTCTCTGAGACTTACTATTAGAGGCCACTACTAGTAAGGCAAGAAGAAATATTTGCAAATGCCTTATGTTGACCAATACAATGACCAGAAAACTAGCTTTAATAGTTCTGTGCATCCTGAACACCTCATACAATTATAATGTTAGAACTGTATAATACTAGTGAGAAATTACATTTTCAGAACAAATTAACCAGCTGGATCAGACCTGACAGGAATCATTCCTCCCAGCACGACGGACACTGACATCCTGCATCCTACTAGTTCCAGCCTCGCATGACTCTGTTGCTTTTACTCATCTGAGTTGGACAGCTTCCTGGACAACCTTGTAGAAAATTTCTGATCCAATTTGGACCATCATTTCAATCTCCTACTAAGCCTGGAATCTCTCAACATTTAGAAACTGAACCACAAATGCAATCACTAGATAGCTTAACCAGTCCCTCCAATTTTTGGTGGCCCACTCCAAGGTAATTTGTGCCCTAATTGAGCCTGACGAAACCTTAAGAGAACGATGCCCCATTCCCTCAAATAGGGGGTTGTATAGGTTGCTGTTTGCTCTCTTGATCTATAAATGCTTAGTCTCATCAGGAGGTGGTCATAAGTCATTATTGGTCTTATACAGAGAAAAAATAGGGGAAATGCAGGATTGTCTCTCTCTGCCTTTATATTACATACATAGGCAAGGAGATGGGAGCTGAAAAGAAAGAAAGGGAGATTTAGGAACATAGAGGGAGGACAGAATAAAAGCTAGATGATTGAACCTACTCCTTAACTCAAGGCTTTGTTACTTATAATGAAGGTTATGTCTAAGTCATGGCTATAGAATTTAGTATATTGATGCAAAACATGGGCATGTCAAATACTTGGCAGATTTTAACACAAGAATATATAGCCTAAGTCTAACAGATAGATATGTCACTATCAACATATGAGGTAAAATAGTTGAATAAGGTCTTCAAAAGCCTCAGAGACACACAGAATATGACATTTAAAGCTGTTCTTACAATCCTAAATTTCTTTGACAACAAGACAAGTTAACTCCTCACAACACCCAGCCAACCTCAAAGAAGATGATGAGCATCAAAGAGCCTCCTTATGGACATGGCTTCAAAGGTGGCAAAATAGCCACTGGGCAAAATGTCCTCTTTCATGCCACAAACAGAATCTGCCTAAAAATTGGTTACTTAGATGCAGGCAGAGTCGATGGCCGCACTCTGCCAAGTCAGGGTAAGTAAGTCCTCAATAGTTTCTGCCCTGCAAACAAGTCTGGCAGAAATATTATGCCAGAAAGCTGAAGATGAGGCTCCAAAGTTATAAAGTGTTTTTGGTGACTGGTCAGGCAGTAAACTGTCTTAAGACAATATGTACATTTTGGAAGCTGCTAACCCACACTGCTGGTTCACTCAGGAATTTAAGTTTTATTCCTTCTCAAGTCTCTGAGGGGCATTGAAGACAAGATAGTATAGTTTTACAACAAAGCTTAGTTGGTTAGGGGCCAAGATCTTTTTAGATCAAGATAAAGAAGTTAAGCTATTAGAGTTGAGATAGGATCAATATTAAATTTCATTTGGAAAGTTAGACCCAACAAGACAGGAAAAACACTTACTTCAAACAAGACAAATGCAGATGGTCAAGTCACTATGAATGTAACATGTATAGAACTCATTATTTTCATGATTGTCACATGGTTCTCCCTGCTGCATGTAATTTGTTTCATATATGTGTAATAAAATAAAAGTTAAAAAAGGTACACAATGAAATATAACTCAACTGTAGACAAAGACAAAAATGAAATATTAAAATTTAATAGGCAAATTTACATAGCTAGAAAAGAGTATAATTTAATGGTACTGACAATTGATTAGGATTATGCTATGAAGTTAGATCCGAGAATACTTGTGAGTAAACTGGAAAAGTGTGTGAAAATAAACTGGTTCTTCAAAAAAATATTAAAGGAGATTGGGCCAGAAAGAAAGTCTAGTCATTGAGAGCACATGTTTTTCTTACACAGAGCTCAGGTTAAGTTCCTAGCACCTATACAGTAGCTCCTAACCACCTGTAACTCAATTTTGAAAGGATCAAATGGCCTATTCTGATTTCTGTGGGTATCAGCCACACATGTAGTCTACATAAATGCAGGCAAAATACTCACACATAAAACAAAATAATCTTTAAAAAAATCCTTAAACAAGGTATGTTGGTACATGTCTTTAATCCCAGCACACAGGGAGGCAGGGCCAAGAAGATTTGTGAGTTTGAGGCCAGTGTGGTCTACAGAATATGTTCCAGGACAACCAGGACTACATAGAGAAACTCTGTCTCAAAACAACCAACCAACCAACCAATCAACCAACCAACAAACAAACAACTTTAAAATTAATTCCTAACTCCTGAGGAAGGCTGAAATGATGGTTGAGCATGGAAAGGTACTTATCATCAAGCCTGGTAGGCTGAGTTCAATTTCCAGAACCCATATAGTAGGAGAAGAGAACTGACTTCCTGCAAGTCGTCTTCTGACCTCCATATGAACTCCTTGGACATATAGAATTATGTTCACACACAGAAATATATAAATAAGAATGTAAAAGGAATCAGAAACTATGGAGTCAAGTTCTCACTGTTTATAAGAATAAATAAAATTAACCTTTTGTTACTTTAAGATGGAAGGGAAATAATATTAACTATTCTTATGAGAAATACTAGAAAAGACTTTACTAAACTCATATACAATGAGTAAAAATATGATATAAACATCCTTCACCAATAGGTTCAAAAATTTTATGAAGTGAGTATTTTCTTCAAAATTTTAAATTATCTAACTCTTGCCAGGAGAAAAAAAAACTGAGTTAAATGTGTCCTACCTAAATTTAAAACACAATTGGAAAAAAAAGAACATTTACCCAAAATAAAGCATGAGGCCTAAGGATCATTTCATTGGTAATGGTAATTTTTATCCTAAATTCAAAGACTGTATGAGAAAAATCATATATGTATATATTTCTGGAAGTTAAAACATAGTGAAACAGAAATAGCCTTAGATTAGAAGTGGAATCACAGATAGGTAGGATGGTCAGTTTTATTGGAGGGCAATGAAAGTAAGTCTACATCTAAACAATTAGAGTGAAAATAAGGCAAATATGGATCAGGAATATCAAGTTAAAAAAATTGACCAACTACTTGATATTTATAGCTTTATCTATCTATAGTATATATTGTATAAATTGCTATCTATATTTATAGGAATAATTTAGCTTTCATCTTTTTATGGGCCATTGAAAGAGATAAAAATAAGTAGGAATACATAATGTATTAATATGATTTAAATCATTGTTGTATATTATCATACTTACTTATCAGCTTTCATTCTAAAATGCAATCTTTGAAAGATCTTTCCAGGACCCAGCACAATGCCTCTTAGAAAATAGTTCATGTGCTTAAAGGACACACACACACACACACACACACACACTATTTTGCAAATGAATGTGCATTTACAAATTCATACAGCGGTATTGGAAGTATTGCTAAGAAAAAAAAGACATGTAAAAATTGTTCATTTATGATGGGATGATTCCTGTGAGTTCAAGTCCAACCTGGAACATAGCAGGTTCCAGAAAAGCTAAGGCTAGACACACACAAAGAAGTGTTCTGATCACTTATTTAATAGGTTAGTGATAATATAATAATCCTGATTTGCTTGCTTATTTTCCCAAGCATTTATTTTATTTTTCTTCCAAATAAGTTCTTTGTATTTATTTATCTGTCAGTTAGTTGATTTGCTTCAAATTATATGCTATTCTAACTAGCTCAGACACTGACAATTTAATGTCCATTTTTGATACTTCCCTTATGGCAATGTTGGCAAAAGCTTGCAGAAATAAAGAAACTTTCAAATAACATTCTCTTCAATATACAACTTGGTGTCTCTTGTCTATGTCTATTTTTAGTAGAAGAGGTAAATCAATCCATGCTAGCAATTGACTGCACAAATAGATGTGTGAAATAAGTATCCCAACAGGGATGCTTCCATTTTATTTATATTATCAAAAAATCAAGAAAAATTCCCATTCTATTTGCACTCAGAGAGAGGAAGCAGATATCATTGGTCATAGGTCTTTGAAAGGCATGTTACGTACTAACATTTATATGGAACATTATTCTACTATCTAATGAAACTTCATTTTTATTTCTGTTATCATCTGTGTTTGTTTGGCCCATTATGTACAACATTTTATTGCCACAATCTATAGACGTTAATTTAACTATGAACATCTTTCATATGAGACTGTTGCTATTCTTTCATATGTCAATATCAAATGGATACTGCACATGTGATCATTTATAATATAAAGGGCAGAAGGTTTCCATATAAAACTTCTTTCTATCTTGCTGTTATCCAAATAAAATTATCACAGCATTAAATACGAGTTTCACTTAAATTCCATATAGAATACGATGTAGTCAAAATTCAAGATGGAAATTATTAGTGGTTTTTTTGGCTGTGACATCCCATGGTGAAACTGAAAAGTGAGAAGGAATGAGCTAGAAAGTGTCAAACTCATACATTCTATAAGGGAGCCACCAATACAACTGTCTTAGTCAATGTTCTATTGCTGTGAAGAGACACTATAACCACAGCAGCTCTTAGAAAAGAAAGTATTTAACTTAGGGCTGAGGACTTGGTTATAGTTTCAGTTTTGTCCTTTTTGGTTTTTTTTGCCACATCAGGAAATAAGAATAAGTAGGAGTAAAGAGAGCTAGTCCATTCTCATCATGACAATGATTATGGAGGCATGCAGAAAGATATAGCCCTGTAACTGAGAGCTTTACATGCTAATCCATGGGCATCAGGGAGAGAGATTGTGCTTGGCATGGGCTTTTGGAACATCAATGCCCATCCTCCCTCAATGACACATTTCCTCTAACAAGGTTATAGTTCCTTGTGTTTCAAATCCTATCAATCATTTTCACTCTCTGATGATTAAGCATTGAAATATATGAGCCCACTGGAGTTATTCTTATTTAAAATACAAAAATAATATTGGTGAGAGTTCCATATTTTGTTTTGTTTGGAATGCTGTTATTAAGTCTTTAAGAATTTTATACCACTTTGCAGCCTGTTCTTAAATTTTAACAATCCAGCAACTCTAATTTGTATGAAGCCCTCTACTGGAACATAATTGACTTAGCAGAAACCACACCATTAAAGAAAACTGACTGTCTCACCAGGAAGCATTTAAATGTTCATGGCTCCTTGATTCTGGTTGTGGATCCTGAATCCATTTCTTCTTTATTAAATAATGTTGCCTGGGCTCATCATGTGTACACAAACACAAACAGATGTGAGTTTTTGAACACAGAGGTTTTGACATGTTCAGAAGACACTGTTTTGCTCCTATTATCTCTGATATATGGTTCATAAATTTTCTACCATATCTTCTGTGGTTATGCCCAAACCCTGGGGAAAAGATATGATGAAGATGTCACAATTGTTATTGAACATCCCAGTCAACTAGCCTTTGCACTTTGACCGTCTGTGAGCTTTTGTTTTAATCACTATAATGGTTTGAATGAACAATGCTCCCCAATAGGATCTGGCATTTTAACTCTTAGTTTCCAGTTAGTGGAACCATATGGAGGGATGTAGGAGTTGCATTCTTGATGGAGGAAATATGTAACTAGGGATATGCCATTCCCAGTTTGCTAATTTTCTCTAGTCTTAATCTCTGCTTCAATGCTTGCAGTTCAAGGTGTGAGATCATCTTCACACCATGTCTGCTTTTATTATCACTCTCCACTCCACAATCATTCTCTTAAACTCTCTTCTTAAGTTGCCTTTGGTCATGATGTTTTATCATAGTAGCAGAAAAGAAATGAATAAAATCACCATCCACTGCACAAAGATATTTTCAAGTCTGAAAGCTACATTAATCTGCAAGTGGTACATAACTATTTAAATTCATTTCAAACATTGCATGATCTATAAACAGAAAATAAAATAGGGGAAAGGTAAATAAGAAAAATAACTGGCAGAGCTAATGAATGCATTTAGAACCTTAGGTCCCTTAAAATGTCGTACAAGTTTTCAGTCTACAAAAACAAGTATGTTTAATCTTTGATGAACATACAACACTGGCACATAGAGATTCATACTTGTTAACCTTGAAATAGAATTTTTTAAAAATCACAAAAATGATAATTTTTAAGTAAGTATTTATTTTTGTATTGAGCCACGTGATTCCTTAGCATCATATAGTACATGCACTGTATGCAACAGTTTTAGAGACCTGGTAGCATGTCATAACCAAAGTAGCATAGAATTAAAACAAACAAAACAATTATTTTCTCACATGCACTTGGCTTCCAAACTCTCTGTAATCTGGTGATCATCCACTGCAATTGCACAATAAATAGAATTTGTCTATACCAATTAATTTTATGCCAACTTGGAAGATTTTCCCAGTGTCCAAGGTAAGACTATAGTAGGTATACAGGGCCATACTCCCTATATGAAGCCTGTTGCTTATTGCTATTTATAAATCAGATTTGAATGTTTCCTTCTGCATTCAATTATGCAATGTAATCTCTCCTATAGCCCATGCAAATAAGTAGAATTATAGTAGTAGTATAGCAAGTTATTGTAGATATGGGATGCAGTCTGGTGCTAAGTATTCTAATGCTTATTACTGGCCCTTCAAGATATGGTTAAACCCCAGACAAGCACATTCTCATGTGCACCAACTGATGGTGCATAACTTTACTCCCCAATTATCATTGATTGTCTAATAAAGTTGCCGATAGCCTGGCTGGGGAGAAGAGAGGTAAGTGGAGTTTAGGTTCCCAGGCTGGGGTTAGAGAGACCACAAGGCAAGAGGAGAGAGAGGAAACAGAAGATGTAGCAAGAAGACAGGAAACTGAAGGGAAGGAAGTTGCCATGGAACAGAATGGACCATGAGCACATGGCCATGAGGACAGAGTAATGGAGGAGACCCAGCATAGACAGGATTACTTACTGGCAACTAACTTGGGATATGTAGCTAGGAGATAGAAAAATATCTTAAAGGGTTCATATCTGCCCAGCTCTAGTGAATTAAACTTATAAAATAAGTTAGAGTCTTTTTGTGTCAAATATTTTGGGAGCTAGTGGGGTTAAAGAAAACTGTTTCTTTATTAATTATATTACAAAATATAGACCTTGTATACTGATATCTTCTGAATCAACCTTTGTGTATGTTATAAATTATGATGATTGATTAATATTCTATATTTAATCATTTTAATTATATCATGGCTTTGTAGCAAGACAATCACTGATTCTCTAAAGATAAATGATTATATTTCAAATAGGATGAGAATTTCTGCCACAAACCTAAAAGATTTGAGCTATACTTTGCTAATTAATAATATTACATAAACATATAAGTATTTCTGCATCACAAACTCCTTTATTAGCTATGAAATTTGCTATTACAAGCAGATTTTGGGCAGAGATATTTATTTAAGTTCAACTGAACACCAGCTAAAAGCTTTCCTTTCTCTGCTCACTAGCTAAGGCTTCTGGCATTGTATTGTAGCAGAGTTTTACAAAGCACAGCAGTCTGAATTTATGGGTTTGTTTGAGTACTACCTTTCTAGATCTTAATTTATTTAAATTTTATAACTCACTTTTTTCTCACTCATGGTCAAGTCAAATATATGTAGTCTAAGTAAAATATTTAGGACTGGAAAGATGGCTCAGGAGTTAGTAACAACTGCTGCTGTTGCAGAAGATCCAGGTTTGGCAACCCAAATTATGGCTCAGAACTATTTATAACTGCAGTTTCAGGGGATTTAGTGTACTCTTCTGGCATTCATGGACACCAGGCACACAAATATTTCCCCAATGCGCATACATGCAAAGCACTCCTATACATTAAAAAATAGATAGGAAAAATATGCTTGAGGTGTGAGATAAATATTGTTATTGCTTTTGAGATTACAATACATTTACATGAATATACTCAAACATATAAGTAACCAAGGCCAGCTTTAGGTAGAGTTTTGTATCCCTATTTTTTATTGTGTTTTTTTTTCAATTTTTAGACAATCTCTATACATACCTAAACTATCATGCTGGTTTTTTTTTCTGAACCTAGATCCAGTTAACTCTCGTACTCATTCTGATGTTCCAACAGAGAAAAATGGGATGAAGTATTAAATTGTGTTTATTTAATAATATTGCAAGTGGTTAGGTTTCTTTCAAGTAGCTGTGTTGGTAAAGGGGCCCAATTGTGGTATGTGGGCTGAATCATATGGTACATTTACTTGTAGTTTTTTACTCACTTATAAGTGGGTATTAGCCATATAGTATATGATAACCATTCTACAATCTGCAGACCCAAAGAAGCTAAGTAATAAGGAGGGCACATGGTAGGATGCTTGAATCTCGCTCAGAATGAAAAATAAAATAAACATTGGAAATGGATGAAGAGAGAGAGCTGGGTAGCAGAGAGGGTGGGAAGGGGAGCATGGGTGGGGATGGTATTGGAAGGAGAGTGGGAGTGAGAGGTGAGAACAGCTGCTGGGAGAGAGAAAGGGGGCATCTCTGGGACAAGCCGAAGACCTACAACAGAGTAGGCTCCAATGAGAATATGTGCATGACTCTAGCTGAGATTCCTAGCAGCAGAATATATGGAGACCGAAGTGGCCACTTCCTATAGACAGGACTTTGAGTGGAGGGATGGGGACAATAACCTACCTATAAAACCATTGACCCAAATTTTACCCTGCCTACAAAGTGTACAAGGTTAAAAATTGAGCAGAGATTGAGGGAAGGGACAGACAATGACTGGTCTAACTGGAGACCCACCCCATAGGAGAGAGCCAACCCTTGACACTACTACTAATACTAAGCTATGCTTGCAGAAAGGAGCCCAGAATAACTATTCTCTGAGCAGATCCATCCAACAGCCGATCTAAACAGATGTAGAGACCCACAGCCAAACATTGGACAGAGCTCAGATAGTCTTGTGGAAGAGTTAGGGGATGGATAGATGGGTGCAGATGGGACAATATCTCCAAAAGAAGATCAACAGAACCAAGGACCATGTTGGCTCACAGAGACTGAGACACCAACCAAAGAGCATGCATGGATTAGACCTAGGTCCCATACACATATGTACTTGATGGGCAGTTCAAGTGGGGCCAATCTCTGACATAGACTCTGTAGCCTGCTTTTAGATCACTCTCCCCTAGCTTGGCTGCCTTGTTGGGCCTTAGCTGAAGAGGACCTGCTTAGTCCTGATGCAATTTGATGTGCCAGCACAGGTTTAGAGGAGAAGGTCCTTTTCTGAGGAGAATGAGAGGGGGATAAGAAGAATAGTGGAAGTGTGTGAGATCCAGAAGAGAGCAGGGAGAGGGCTGCCATTGATATGAAAAGTGAATAAATAAGAAGAAAATTCTCCATTCTGATTTTCAGAGTAGCTGTAACAGTGTTATTCCCCAAAGAGTCAGTAAAAATTTCATTTTCTGCCCCATATTTGACCACGTCTCCTTGATGAGGAGGCCCAGTGTCACTCAGGGGAAGGACAGCAAGCTACCAAAAAAGAGACTTTATACCCTATGATCATATACAGGGGGAGGAGGTCCCATTCAGTCACAATCATAGGGGAGGGGAATAGGGTGAAAGTGGGAGGGAGGGAGGAATGGGGGGATAGAAGGGATGGGATAACCATTGAGAATTAATGTGAATGAAATAATTAATTAATTAATTAAAAAAAGATTTCATTTCCTTGCATTTGTTACAAGTTGTTTTCTTGATCCAAGCCATGTCTACTGGTGTAAGATGAAATATCAAAGTAGATCGACTTTACATTTCTCCAACTGCTAAGAGTGTTGAACAATTTTAAAAGAATCTCGTAGCAGTTTTTATATCCTCTCTTGAAAACTCTGTTAATACTCCATTTAAATATTTTCATTTGATTTTGAGAATTTTACACAATATATTTTGATCATATTCTTTTTTTTGTTGTTGTTGTTGAGTTTCATTTATTTATTTATTTATTTTTATTAATTTATTCTTGTTACATCTCTATGGTTATCCCATCCCTTGTAGCCTCCCATTCTCCCCTCCCTCCCATTTTCCCCTTATTCCCATCCCCTATGACTGTTCCTCAGAGGGATTACCTCCCCCTGTATATGCTCATAGGGTATCAAGTCTCTTCTCGGTGACCTGCTGTCCTTCCCAACACAAAACATCCAAGAAATTAAGGACACCATGAAAAGAAGAAATCTGAGGATAATAGGCATTGAAGAAAGAGAAGATATCAGACTCCAAGGCCAAGAAACTATTCTCAACAAAATCATAGAAGAAAATTTCCCTAACCTAAAGAAAGAGATACCTATAAACATACAAGAGGCCTACAGAACACCAAATAGAATTGACCAGAAAAGGAAAACTGCCCGTCACATAATAATCAAAACACAAAACATACAGAACAAAGAAAAAATATTAAAAGCTGCAAGGGAAAAGGGCCAAATAACATTCAATGACAAACCTATCAGAATTACACCAGACTTCTCAGCAGAGACCATAAAATCCAGAAGAGCCTAGACAGAGATCCTGCAAACCCTGAGAGACCACAGATGCCAGGCCAGACTACTTTACCCAGCAAAACTATCAATAACCATTGATGGAGAAAACAAAATATTCCATGACAAAAACAAATTCAAACAGTACCTAGCCACAAACCCAGCTTTACAGAAGGTACTAGAAGGAAAACTACATCCCAAAGGGTCAAGCTACAACCAAAACTACTCAGGAAATAGGTAACTATACCATGGCAAAAACACATCTACACAAACACTCAATTGGAAACAACATCAAAATTAAGACTCTTAACAGTCATTGATCATTAATATCTCTCAACATCAATGGTCTCAATTCTCCAATAAAAAGACATAGACTAACTGAATGGGTGCATAAACAAGATCCAACATTCTTCTGCATTCAAGAAACACATCTCACCTATAACGATAGGCTCTACCTCAGGGTAAAAGATTGGAAAAAAATATTCCAAGCAAATGGTCACAAGAAGCAAGCAGGCTTAGCCATTTTAATATCAAACAAGATAGACTTTCAACCAAAATTAATCAAAAGGGATGCAGAAGGACACTTCATACTCATCAAAGGTAAAGTCAACCAAGATGACATCACAATTTTGATCATATTATATCACTTCTACAAACTCCTAAATATTCTCCACCTCTCTACTCACCTATCTTAGTTACGGTTTCTATTGTTATGATAAAATGGCATAACTAAAAAGAACTTGGCAAGGAAAGTGTTTACTTCATAATGTCCTCAGTGAAAAAATTGAGGTTGGCAACTTAAGGCAGAATCTTAGAACCAGAAAATAAAAATAAAGGTCATAGAGGAATTATTCTTATAAGCTTGCTAATCATGACTTACTCAACCTGTTTTCTTATGAAAGCTAAAAAAAAAAAAAAAAAACCTGCCCAGGAGTAGTACCAACCACAGTCCACAGTGATCTAGCCTCTCTCCTATCAATCATTAACCAAGAAAATGCCTCTACAGACTAGTATACAGGCACTCTGATGAAGACATTTTCTCAATAGATGTTTCATTTCTCAGATAACTATAGATCCTGTCAAGTTTACAAAAAATAAAAAATAAAAAGAACAACCAACTCCTTGTCACCTTGACACACAAACACATCTCTATTAAACAATATGTAACCTTTCTTTCTTGTTGTCACCAAGATGTTGTGTTAGTAGTAATAAGACAATATTATTAAACTTTCAGTGAGTCCCACAGTCTTTAGACATATCAATGGTTAAAGGTCCAAAAATCTCTTCTCACAAAAAAAAAATACATTGTACCCTTTGTTATTTGAAGAAGGAGCCGGAACAAAGTTATATTCAAATAAAAGCAAATCCACCATCCAACAGTGTAAAGAACGGTATCCAATGTCTGAAACTCAAGGTCTTCTGGGCTGCAAAGGGCATGAGGCAGCTATAACTCTCGCCTCACTGACCCTCAGCACACAAAGCTTGTCTCATAGGATCAGGCCAGCTCTACCATGGCTGCTGTTGTTGGTCATATCACAATAATAGCATTTCCAAAATGCTGAGGTCTTCATCTCAGCTGGGCTTCACTTTCATCAATAGGGTCTCTTGGGCTCTGTTCAAAGACTTTGACCTTGCCACATGGTGCCAAGGATCAACTTTTCTTCATGACCTGTTCAATCCTAGGGCATACTATAACTGAGGCTACATCTTCACAAATGACAACTCCTGGCTTCTCAGTAAGATGTACTCCAAGACATCTTCATGCCTTCAAAACCAATACTACCTAGAAGATGCTTACATATTGTCAAACTCAGCTATCTGCACAAAGCATAGAATTGGCACCTGCTGGACCACACTTCTCAGTGCTGACCTGAGGAAACACTTCCTTAAAGAATTTTACCTCCATTGCTGCCTTCCTCTTAATCATAGCTGATTTATTATTTATCCCCAGCAAAATCAATTGTCCTTGTAAAGCAAAACTTTCAATGTAAGGATTATGGTCTCTTGTTAATCAAAGAAATTGTTAAGTGTCAGTTGAACAGAACCATGGGTTCTTGATTCAAAATATAGAACAGCCACTGCAGAATCTTTACAGGACTCATAAAAATCTCTTTGACACTTCACAAGTCAGTCCTCTGACCATTATCTTTTTTTGTAAATATATTTTATTAATTTATTCATACTATGTCTCAATTGTTATCCCATCCCTTGTATCCTCCCATTCCTCCATCCCTCCTATTTTCCCCTTACTCCACTCCCCTATGACTGTGAGTGAGGGGGACCTTCTCCCCCTGTATATGCTCATAGGGTATCAAGTCTCAAAGTACCAAGAGTATCAAGGGTAGCCTGCTATCCTTCCTCTGAGTGCCACCAGGTCTCTCCATCCAGGGCACAAGGTCAAATATGGGGAACCAGAGTTCTGTGAAAGTCAGTCCCCACTCTTTACTCAACATTGGAGAATGTCCTGTCAATTGGCTAGATCTGGGTAGAGGTTCAAAATTTACTGTGTGTATTGTCTTTGGCTGGTGCCATAGTTTGAACAGTATTCCTGGGCCCAGATCTGCCCATCATAATGTTCTTCTTGTAGGATTCTAAGACCCTCTGGATCCTTCTACTTCCTCATTCTCCGATGCTTCTCTCACCTAGAGTCACAATAGGATGTCCTCGCCTTTGTCCCACTTTCCTGGTAAGTTAAGACTTTCAGGGGACATGCCCCTTAGGCTAGTATCCAGATATGAGTAAATACATACCATTTGACTCTTTCTGCTTATGAGCTAACTCACTCGTGATCATTTCTACTTCAATCGATTTGTGCACAAATTTAGAGAATTCTTTGCTTTTCAAAGCTAAGTAGTATTCCATAGTGTAAATGTACCACAGTTTCATTATCCATTCTTCTACTGAGGGACATTTAGGCTGTTTCCAGGTTTTGGTTATTATGAATAAGGCCACTATGAACATAGTTGAGCATATGTCCTTGTTGTGCACAAGAGCATCTTCTGGATATATTCCAAGGAGTGAAATAGCTGAGTCTTGGGGAAGCCTTATTCCCAGTTTTCGGAGACAGCACCAGATAGATTTCCAAAGTGGCTGTACTAGTTTGCATTCCCACCAACAGTAAAAGAGTGTTCCTCTCTCTCCTCATCCTCACCAGCATGTGATGTAGCTTGAGTTTTTGATCTTAACCATTCTGATAAGTGTAAGATGGAATCTCAGAGTTGTTTTGATTTGCATTTCACTGGTGACTAAGGAGGTTGAGCATTTCTTTAAGTGTTTCTCAGCCATTCGATATTCCTCTGTTGAGAATTCTCTCTTTAGTTCTGAGCCCCATTTCTCAATTGGATTATTTGGTTTGGCGGTGTTTAATTTCTTGAGTTCTTTACATATTTTGGATATTAGACCTTTGTCAGATGTAGGGTTGGTGAGGATCTTTTCCCAGTCTGTAGGCTGTCGCTTTGTTCTCTTGTCAGTGTCTCCTGCCTTACAGAAGCTTCTCAGCCTCATGAGGTCCCATTTATTAATTGTTGACTTTATGTTCTGGGCTGTTGGTGTTCTGTTCAAGAAGTTGTCTCCTGTGCCAATGTGTTCCAGGCTCTTCCACACTTTTTCTTCTAACAAGTTTAGTGTCTCTGGTTTTATGTTGAGGTCTTTGATCCACTTGGATTTGAGTTTTGTGCAAGGTGACAAATATGGGTCCAATTGTATTTTTCTACATGTAGACATCCAGTTAGACCACCACCATTTGTTGAAGATGCTATCCTTTTTCCATTGAATAGATTTGGCTTCTTTGTCAAAAATCAAGTGACCATATGTGTGTGGATTGATTGCTGGGTATTCAGTTTCATTCCATTGATCAACCAGCCTATCGCTGTGCCAGTATCATGCTGTTTAAATTACTGTTGCTTTAAACTACAGGTTGAGATCAGGTATGGAGATTTCTCTGGAGGATCTTTTATTGTACAAGATTGTTTTAGCTATTCATGGTTTTTTGTTTTTCCATATGAAGTTGAGAATTGAAATTTCGTTGTCTATAAAAAACTTTGTAGGTATTTTGATATGGATTGCATTGAATCTCTAAATTGCTTTTGGTAAGATAGTAATTTTTACTATGTTAACTCTCCCAATCCACGAGCAAGGAAGATCATTCCATCTTCCCATGTTGTAGTAACCAGGCCCGACTGGGCTGCCTGCCTATCTTGTTTTTTCATGTCCTGTTTCTAGCAGCTTCCTAGTATGTGTTTATGTTGGTTAGCTAGTAATGTTTACTGCTCTGAGAATGTACCCTTTCCCTCCTTGGGACTTTTCCTCCTGTACACAATCATCTCTTGAGGGATTTCACCTGCGAATGGCATTCCTGTTTTGCTGCCTATAGGGAAGCTCTTTGGACATTGAATAAAAGCTGCTGTTGCTGCTGCTGCTGCTGCTGCTGCTGCTGCTGCCACCACTGCTCTCTTAGCATGAAGGACCTGCTGTTTTAGTGTGTGTGTGTGTGTGTGTGTGTGTGTGTGTGTGTGTGTGTGTGTGTTAAATCCGCAGTCCCTTGCACTTGAATCAGTATTGCGGTGGTTTGGGCACCACAAGTGGAGGTCCTACCAAGAAGGGAGGAAGCTGAAGGGTCGCCTAGGGAAGCTGGCCAGCACCTAAGGGAGGTAGGAAATGGGCATATTGGAAATGGGTGCTGCATGGTCATCCACGGTTCTGGTGGACTAGTGAAATTGTTAGAGGATTAAGGCACCAGGATTAAGCATGAGAGTGTTAAAGATTTTATAAAAACAATAGAATTCAGTAGTCCTTGTTTTACGGTATCAGGAGATACCACTTCAGGTGGTGAAGTCTGGTCTCCAGAGGATTTCACAAAACAAAGGGTCCAACAGTGTTTCTATCACTACCTTTTCATTATGGCATCTCATTAGAGATACAATTAGGAATGAAGATGAGAAAATAAGAGAGCAGCTAGGAAGTATGGAACTTGCTCTGAATGAAGTGCAGGAGGATCAATCTGTAAAATCTTTGGTTCCGTCTGAGATCCTCTGATGTATCTTCTTCTAATTCTGAGGAGGAAGAGGTAACTTTAACCTCTGAAATACAGGTCCTAAAGAAGAAGTTGAGGGAGTGTAAGATCAAAGAAAATGAAACTAGAGGAGAGTGGCCCCTGGCGTATAACCGAGATTATCAAAGTCAATTATCTTTGGCAGAGCCTTCTGCTCCCTCTTGGGGAGTAGTCTTTCCAGTAGTTAAAATTCCTCCCCCAACTAACCCAAGGCAAATGCAGAGACAGCATGAAGCCCTCCAGTTTAAAGACATAAAATAGCTTAAGGAGGCAGTTATGGCGTATGTTCCACATGCCCCTTTTACGATTGCCATTTTTGAATCCTTCACAGGACAATTTTTAACACCTAGTGGTTGGCAACAAATGTGTAGAGCAGTTCTCAGTGGGGGTGACTATTTGCTCTGGAGCAGTGACTATCAAGAACAGTGTATTCAGACCGCCACATGTAATGCAGCGGCTAGGGTTCCGCAGAGGAACGTGGATGTGCTAGCAGGCATGGGTTTGTGTATTGAACTTAGTGCCCAGATACAATATGACCCAGCTGTGTATGTGCAGATTGCAACTTGCGCCATGAGGGCTTGGAAGTCCTTGCCTAATAAAGGGGCAGGAGAACAGCTGTCTAAAGTGGTCCAGGGACCCTCGGAGCCCTTCCAGGAATTTGTTGATCTCCTTATGCATTTGGCAGGAAGGATTTTTAGAGATGTGCAAGGAGCCATGCCTAATATTAAAGTATTGGCCTTTGAAAATGCTAATAAGCATTGTCAGGAAGCCCTTAGGCCTTATAAATATAAAAGTATGAATGGCTATCTGAAAATTTGCTGAATTATAGATACTACTCACATAATGGGGAAAGTAATAGCTTCTGCTGTTCGGGGACAGTCACCTTCTAGGGGAGTCCGGCCAAAAACATGTTTCAGATGTGGCCAGATAGGACACCTTAAGAGAGAATGTACTCGAAGGGAGACTGGACAAGCTCAAGATAGAGTTGATCATACCAAGCCAGGTTTATGTCCTTGTTGCCAATGAGGGTATCATTGGGGAAATGAGCACCACTCTAAGACAGATAGGCAAGGGAGGCCACTGCAGGGAAACAGGCCCCAGGGTCTGCTCCGGGCCACATCAAGACAGGTGTGCAGAGCCTTGCAGACACCTGTCCTTCAAGTGATTCAATCTGTGCATTTTATCCCCCCAAAGAAACCCATTTTATCTGAGATCTCACCCAGGGGACAGCAGGCAGTGCAGGACTGGACCTGTGTACCTCCACCAGAGTCATATTAATACCTCAGATTGGCCCCCAAGCCATTGGGACAGGAGTTTTTGGTCCGTTACCTGATGACTCACTGGGACTATTGCTGGGTGAAGTAGTGCCCTTATGAGAGGTCTTAAAGTTATTTCTGGAGTCATTGATCCTGATACAAGGGGGGAAATAAAAATTATGGTGGAAGCTACTAAGGGCTTTCTGGTGATTCCCCAAGGAGCCCATATAGCTCAAATAATCCTAGTACCTCAACTCCAAACAACAACCCATTTTTAAAAGAAAAGAGAGGTAAGGAAAGGTTCGGCTCTACTGGGTCAGTGGCTTATTGGATTGCAACCCTTAATGACCGCCCTATGCTTATGCTGAAAATTGATAGCAGATACTTTAAAGGCTTACTAGAAATGGGAGCAGACACCTCTGTGCTTTCCCTCTTCTATTGGCCTATGACCTGGCCATTGCAAAAAACAAATACCCAATTGCAAGGAATGGGAACAGCCAACACACCTTTTCGCAGTACTAACGTGTTAACTTGGAAGGATGCAGAGGGACATCAGGGAATATTTAAACCATATGTCCTCCTTCATATTCCTATTAATTTATGGGGAAAGGATATACTGGAAGGAATGGGGGCTGTATTGACCACACAGCAATTATAAAGAATGTTAAGTCAACAAGGATTTTGTGCAAGACAAGGTTTAGGCAAAAACCTACAGGGCCGTAACTGCCATGTTTCAGACCAAGAGATAACTCTCCGCCACTCTTCTGATAAACAGGGGTTATGGCATTTTCAGTAGGGGCCATTGTTGAACAGCCTCCAATTCCAACTATTCCTATTAATTGTAAAAATGATACCCTAATTTGTGTTGAACAATGGCCCCTGTCTAAAGAAAAGTTGAAGTCTGCCAATATGCTTGTATAAGAACAGATTGCTGTAGGTCATCCTCTTGGAACACACCTATTTTTTTTCATCAAAAAGAAATCAGGAAAATGGAGATTGTTACAGGATCTTAGAGCTGTCAATGCTACGATGGTAGTTATGTGGGCTACTCAACCTGGCCTCCCTTTTCCAGTAGCCATTCCTAAGCATCGGCATATGATTGTAATTGACTTGAAAGATTGTTTTTTTACTATTCCCCTACGTCCCAATGATTCACAATGCTTTGCCTTTAGTGTTCCCTCTGTTAATTTGTGAGAACCTTATAAAAGATATCAATGGGTAGTATTGCCTCAGGGTATGGCTAATAGTCCCATCATTTGTCATAATTATGTGGCATCTGCCATAGAGCCTGCCAGGATGTGTTTTCCTGCAGTATATATTATTCATTATATGGATGATATTTTGCTGGCTGCCCAGACAGCAGAGAAGGTATTATCTGCCTAAGCTGACTTGCAGGAGATGCTGAAAGAGGCTAATTTACAGATCTCACCTGAAAAAATTCAAATGCAATTTCCTTATCAATATTTAGGTCATCAGTTGTTGCAGAATGGTGCTAAACCTCAAAAGGTTACTTTAAGATTGGATTCCCTTTCCACTCTGAATGATTTTCAGAAGCTTCTAGGAGATATTAATTGGATTCGTCCCAGTTTAAGAATTACTTCTAGACAGTTAAAACCTTTGTTTGATATTTTGCAAGGAGATCCTGATCCTACTTCTGCCCAACATTTAACACCAGAGGGTCATACTTGCATAGAACTTCTGCAAAAGGCCCTATCTCAGGTCCATGTTAATTATACAGATTATAACCAACAGTTATTGTTATTGATATTCTGCACAGTCCATGCTACTACTGGAGTTTTTTTGGCAGACCGGGCCTATATTGTGGGTGCACTTCAAGGCTTTGGCTGCTAAAGTGGTAATTTCTTATCCTCAAGCTGTAGTAACTCTTTTATTTAGGGCCCAGAAATCTAGCCTGCGTATTTTTGGAAAAGAGCCTGATCTAGTAATCTACCCTTTTTCTTTGGCCCAAGTAAGTTGGCTTCAAAATAATAATGATGATTGGGCAATTTTTATGTCTTCTACCCTCAGCAAATTTGACAATCATCCTCCAAATAAGTTAGTTGCATTTTTTAAAATGCACTCTGTTGTTTTTCCTAAAATTATACAGAAGCAGCCTATTCCTTATGCTAGAGTCATCTTTACTGATGGGACTGCTAAAGGTATCCCAGCAGTCTTTTCCCCGGGGGGTAGTCAAACGAATTACAGTCACCACCTTTTCTGCTCAGGTGGGCTCTGTTCTTTTGGCTCTACAGTTATTTCCTTACATCTTTAAACATTTATTCTGATAGTAAATATGTAACTTAAATTCTCCCTCCCCTGGAAACATCTACCTATGTAGCTACCATTTCTTCTGTACATGGTCTTTTCTTGCAGAGTCAGGGATTAATTTGGCTGAGACAAGATCCTCTTTTTATTGGACACTTAAGAGCGCACGTATCACTGCCTGGACCCTTGAGTGAGAGAAACAGGATGGTGGATGCCCTTACTCAAGAGCCCATAGCTCTGACAGCAATCACAAGGGTAGATAAAGCTCAGCAATTACATCATAAATTCTACTTCAATGTCAGGTCCTTACGTTATTATACTGGTGTTACCAAAGATCAAGCCACCCAAATAGTTACAAATTGTCCATCTTGTGCAGAGTTCCTTCCAAATCTTCAAACTGGGGACAATCCTAAAAGACTCCTGCTGAATCACATTTGGCAAATGGATGTAACTCACTTTCCCAGGTTTGGTAAATTAAAATATGTTCATGTATCTATAGATATGTGCTCGGGCTTACTTTTTGCTTCAGCTCACTCAGGGGAAAAGATACAAAATATTAAGGAACATCTTCTCTTGGCTTGCACCTATATGAGCACTCCCAAACAAATAACTGATAATGGCCCTGCATATACTAGTGCTGCTCTTGCTAAATTTCTTGATGACTATGAGATCATTCATAAAACTGGGATCCCATATAATCCCCAGGGACAAGCATTGGTAGAACGTGCACATCGCACCATTAAGGCTTATCTTGCTAAAATAATGAAGTGGGAGTATGGGGGAAACTCCTCCCCACATTCTCAATTAGCTTATATTTTGTATATTCTCGATTTTTTAACTGTGGATGATTCAGGCTTACCTGCTGTGGATAGACATTGGAGACCTCCCATGTCACACGAAGGACTGGTTAAATGGAAAGATCTTAATACTGGTCAGTGGATGGGTCTGGACCCCATACTGGTATGGGCCCGATGGTCTGCTTGTGTCTTTCCACAGGACAATGAAGTACCAATTTGGGTTCCTGGGCGCTACGCGCGTCCTGTTGTTCCACAAGAGTCAGCTCAGCCTACAGGAGACCGTTTGGGCTCTGATGAAGAGGCCCCCCATCCTGATGCCAGTAGGTCTGAGCAGACCAGTATGGCCATATTTGACTAATCACAGCCTGGGCAGGGCTGCTATGCCTGAGGATCTGGAAAGGAGTAACATTACAGAGATATTTCATTTAAAATATTATCGTAAGTTCAGCTATCTGTGCTGAAGCACCTTTCCTCTTTGTTACTAATGACTCCCTTGAGGGGGAAACTTTAAATTGTTCCCTGTAGGTTTGCCATTTAATAAGTTTCTGGAATGATGAGAAGACTGCTGTGGTGGCACAGACACCTGGAATAGTTCCCTTTCCTGTGACACATGATGGCTGGCAAGGCTTGGTGATCTATCATGAAAGGAGAGATTTTGGAATTACTGCTGCTGTTATTGTCACCATTGCTGTAGCAGCTACTGCTGCCACTGCTGCGGGCATTGCCATTTCTCAGTCTATTACTACTGCGCACATGGTGGATAAACTCTCAGGAGAGGTGGCCAGTGCGTTGGTTACTCAGAATTCACTAAATTCTATGATACAATTGGCTATATAAAATCTTACTCAGTGAACAGCCTTATTACAGGAGACTAGAGTTTCACCCATTATGGGGGATGCCTTCATAAAGGGCCTACAGATGTTGGGAAGCTTGCTGAAAAGGTGAAGTGATGCTATCGCGCTAGGCATCCTGCTATGTGGCTTAGGAGGTTTTCTGTTCTGGAGCCTCTGCCACATGAGAAAGCAACAGGCATTCAATAGTTCCATACCAAACAGGTCCTCATGCCTTTGGCAAGGGACAACCCCACTGCCCTGACTTGGCTGAGCCTTGATAAATGAGTATTCAATGATCGGTAAGACCATGGAGGTACCTACCCACCTAAGACAGGAGGGTTTTGATGCACAAAGCCTTTCCAATGATGGGTAGGATAGGAAACCAATGTCTCAGCAAACTAAGACAGGAGCTCATTTGTATTTTGTATAAAGGGCGGACCTGTAGGAACCAGGCCCGTTGGGCTGCCTGCTTGTCTTGCTGTTTCATGTCCTGTTTCTAGTAGTTTCCATGTCTGTGTTTATCTTGGTTAGCTAGTTATGTTTACTGCTCTGAGAACGCACCCCTCCCCTCCTCGGGACTTTTCCTCCTGTGCACAATCACCTCTTAAGGGAATTCACCTGCAAGTGGCATTCCTATTTTGCTGCCTATAAGAAGGCTCTTTGGACACTGAATAAAAGCTGTTGCTGCTGCTGCTGCTGCTGCTGCTGCTGCTGCTGCTCTCTTAACACGAAGGACCTGCTGTTTTATTATGTGTGTATGTGTGTGTGTGTGTGTGTGTGTGTGTGTGTGTGTGTGTGTGTGTGTGT
>OU015760.1:59633890-59652232 GCA_907169655.1 Acomys percivali
TGTGTGTGTGTGTGTGTGTGTGTGTGTGTGTGTGTGTGTGTGTGTGTTAAATCTGCAGTCCCTCACCCTTGACTCGGTACCATGGTGGAACAGGAGACACACCATGTCATCTTCAATCTCTTTCTTCAGAGTTTTGAAATTTTTTTCAAACAAGTCCTTCACTTGCTTGGTTAGATTAACTCCTAAATATTTTATATTGCTTGTGGCAAATGTGAAGGGTATAGTTTTCCTAATATCTTCCTCTGCATGATTGTCATTTGTATATAGGAAGACTACTGACTTTTTTGAATTAATTTTGTATCCAGCCAATTTGCTGAAAGTGTTTATCAGCCGTAGGAGTTCTCTGGTGGAATTTTGAGGGTCACTTATGTATACTATCATATCATCTGCAAATAGGGATAATTTGACTTCCTCCTTTCCCATTTGGATACCCTTGATCTCCTTTTGTTGTCTTATTGATCTGGGTAGAACTTCCAGTACTATACTGAAGAGATATGGAGAGAGTGGGCAGCCTTGACTTGTTCCCGATTTTAGAGGAATTTCCTTGATTATCTCACCATTTAATTTGATTTTGGCTATTGGCTTGTTGTATATAGCTTTTATTATGTTGAGGAATGTACCTTGTATCCCTGATCTCTCTAAATCTTTAAACATGAATGGGTGTTGGATTTTATCAAATACTTTCTCTGCATCTAAAGAGATGATCATGTGGTTTTTTATTTTCAGTTTTTTTATATGGTGGGTTAAATTGATGGATTTCCATATATTAAACCATCCCTGCATGCCTGGAATGAAGCCTACCTGTTCATGGTGAATGATATTTTTGATGTGTTCTTGTATTCGTTTTATGAGTATTTTATTAAATTTTTTGCATCAATATTCATAAGAGGAAATTGGTCTGAAATTCTCTTTCTTTGTTAAGTCTTTGTGAGGTTTAAGTATTAAAGTGACTGTGGCCTCATAGGATGAGTTTGGTAATGTTCCACCCATTTCTATGTTTTAGAGTAGCTTGAAGAGTATCGGTATTAGCACATCCTTGAAGGTCTGGTAGAACTCTGCACTGAAACCATCTGGCCCTGGCCTTTTTTTGGTTGTGGGACTATCGATGATTGCTTCTATTTCTATAGGGGAGATGGGACTATTTCACTTGTTTGTCTGTTCTTCACTCAATTTTGGCAAGGGGAATTGATCAAGAAAATCATCCATTTCCCTAAGATTTTCAAATTTTGTGACATACATGCCTTCAAAGTAGGATCTTATGATTGTTTGTATTTCTTCAGTGTCTGTTGTTATGTCTCCCTTTTCATTTCTGATTTTGTTGATTTGGATAATGTTTCTCTGCTTTTTAGTTAGTTTGGCTAACAGTTTGTCTATCTTGTTGATTTTCTCAAAGAATCAGCTTTTGGACTGTTCTCTTTGTTTCTAATTTATTAATTTCAGCCCTGAGTATGATTATTTCCAGACTTCTACTCCTCTTAGGTGATTATGTTTCTTTTTTTTCTAGGACTTCCAGCTGTGTAGTTAAGTTGCTTATGTGGGATGTTTCCAATTTCTTTTTAAAAACACTTAGTGCTATGAATTTTCCTCTTAGCACTGCTTTCAATGTATCCCATAAATTTGGGTATGTTGTTTCTTCATTTTCATTGAATTTCAGGAATTCTTCAATTTCTTTTTTTATTTCTTCCCTGACCCAGATGTCATTAAGTAGAGAGTTGTTTAGTTTCCATGTATGTGTAGGCTTTTTGTTATTTGTGTTATTGTTGAAGTGGCAGCCTAAGACCATGGTGATCTGATAGGATACAAGGTATTTTTTCAATCCTCTTGTATCTGTTGAGGCTTGCTTTGTTACCTATTATATGATCAATTTTGGAGAAAGTTCCATGGGGTGCAGAGAAGAAGGTATAATTCCTTTTGTTTGGGTGAAAGGTTCTGTAGATATCTGTTAGATCCATTTGACCCATGGCATTGGTTAATGATGTTATTTCTCAGCTTCGTTTCTGTTTCAATGACCTATTCTTCAGTGAGAGTGGGGTGTTGAAGTCTCCCACTATTATTGTGTGGGGATCGATTTGTGGTTTAAGCTTTGTTAATAGATCTTTTACAAATGTGGGTGCCCTTGTATTGGGAGCATAGATGTTCAGAATTGTGATGTCATCTTTGTTGACTTTACCTTTGATGAGTATGAAGTGTCCTTCCTCATCCCTTTTGATTAATTTTGGTTGAAAGTCTATTTTGTTTGATATTAAAATGGGTATGCCTGCTTGCTTCTTGTGACCATTTTCTTGGAATATTTTTTCGAGCCTTCTACCCTGAGGTAAAGTCTATCATTATGGGTGATATGTTTTTCTTGAATGTAAAAGAATGTAGGATCTGGTTTATGCATCCATTCAGTTAGTCTGTATCTTTTTATTGGAGAATTAAGACCATTGATGTTGAGAGATATTAATGATCAATGACTGTTAAGAGTCTTAATTTTGATGTTGGTTTCAATAGAGCATTTGTGTGGTTGTGTTTTTGAGATGGTGTAGTTATTTATTCCCTTGTAGTTTTAGTTGTAGCATGTCCCTTTGTGGTGGAGTTTTCCTTCTAGTACCTTCTGTAAAGCTGGATTTATGGCTAGGTACTGTTTGAATTTGTTTTTGTCATGGAATATTTTGTTTTCTGCATCGATAGTTTTGCAGGATAAAGTAGTCTGGCCTGGCATCTGTGGTCTCTTACGGCTTGCAGGATCTCTGTCCCTCTGTCCAGGCCCTTCTGACTTTCATGGTCTCTGCTGAGAAGTCGGGTGGAATTCTGATAGGTTTGCCATTAAATGTTATTTGGCCCCTTTCCCTTGCAACTTTTTTTTTGTTCTGTATATTTTGTGTTTTGATTATTATGTGACGGGAAATTTGTCTTTTCTGGTCTACTCTATTTGGTGTTCTGTAGGCCTCTTGTATGTTTATAGACAGCTATTTCTTTAGATTAGGGAGGTTTTCTTTTATGATTTTGTTGAGAATATTTTCTGGGCCTTGGAGTCTGATATCGTCTCTTTCCTCAAGGCCTATTACCCTCAGATTTCTTCTTTTCATGGTGTCCTTGATTTCTTGGATGTTTTGTGTCAGGATTTTTCCAGATTTAGCATTTTCTTTAATGGTTGCTTCAAGATCTATGATTTTATCTCCTAGACCTGACATTCGTTTCTCTGTCTCTTGGATTCTGTTAGACAGGCTCGCCTCTGTGTTACTCATCTTCACCTCTGAGACCTCATGTTCCCGTTTTTCTTCTGTCTGTGTGTTTATCATTGAATCCATTTTCATCTTCAGAGCTTGAACTGTTTTATTGATTTCTTTCATATGATTGTTTGTATATTCCTGTGTTTCTTCCATTCCCTCTTTATAGGCCTTAAGAGCTTGAACAGTTTTATTGATTTCCTTTACAAGGTTGTTTGTATTTTTCTGAAATTTCTCCAGAGTCTCTCTATAGGCCTTCTTTATGACTTTGATCTGTTTGACTGCATCTTCCTGCATTTGATTATGCACTGTATTTGTTTCCTCCATTATCATCCTCATTACTAAGGATTTGAGGTCATTTTCTTGTATTTCTGTTGTGTTTTAGTTCTCTGGGTTGTTTTCTTCTGGATAGCTGGGCTCTGGAGATGCCATTTTGTTTTGTTTTGTTTTGTTTTTGCATATGATTTTATGCTGTCCTTTAGTCATCTTGCTGTCTCTATCTTTGGCAGGTAGCTTCTGGAGTTGGGTAGAGGGAATCTAAAGATAGATTCACCCATTTTCTCACGATTTCCCTAGGCCAGAAGCTCTGATGCTTCACTGGTTTGGATGGCAGGAGGCCAGCCCTGTAGTTTGGGTCTCTCACAACCAGTGATCTCCAGCTCCCCTATACTCATCCTGCATCTCAGAATGTGTACTGGGTCAGGCCAAAGTGTCCATAGCCTTCTGGATCCACTTGTGACACCGGAGCTCTCCAGGGACTGAAGCAAGTCAGGAGGAGTCAGCCTGATGGCCATACTTCTCCCTGTCTCCCCAAGACTTCCTTAGTCCCGGAGCTTTGATGCTCCTTTGGTCTGTGGTTCTTGGTAGCGTTTCAGGACCTAGACCACTCACAGAGTCCAGGTTAGTGTAATGGGGCCCAAACTGCACACACACGGAGTCTAGTTTGCATCTCTGTACCCAAGTGGGTATCAGGGCCTTATCCATGCACTTAGTTGAGTTAGCGCTGAGTCTAACCAGGGTAATGGGCCCAAACCACACACTGAGCTCGCTGAGTTCAGCTCGAGTCTCAGGACCCTGTCTGCACACCGAGGTCAGCCAGGGCCTCAGGGCCAGGACCTTGCACCAATCTCAGCTATGGTCTCAGGGGCTGAAACGCACACCCAGTCCACCTTTGGTCTCAGGGCACGAGCTGCGCACTGAGAACGGAGTTCAGCTAGGGTCGTGGGGCCCAAATCCGGCACTAGGTCCCCTCTCCTGCAGCAATTCCCCCATATCACCATGCCAATCACTTCTGCTGGAGTGTTCCCAGCTGCAAATCTCAGCTGTCGCTGCTGCCACTCTGGTCCGAGAACTGGCTACAAAGGATTAAACTCTAAGTGTAGTGCTATATTAAGCACTTGTCCCTATATAATTTTCTGACTAAATGTTAGTAAATTGTTTGTCTGTTTCATTGGTTGTTTATCCAGGTGAGTTCTACTACAAATATTGGATACTGTGAGTACTGGGAATGAGTATATTAGGACACTTAAACTTCCTTCGATTTTCTCTCTCCACACTAGGGTAGGATAGCTTTGAATGCAGCATATTCCTAAGAAAACACTTAGTCAAATTTACTGCAATTTTTCTTTTATTTGCCTTTCATTCTTCCTCGAGAATGTGATCTCATTGAGGGCAAGAACAAAAAATTATTCATTTCTGTGTTCTCAGTGCCAGCACTCTGTCTAATCAATATGAAGGATTAATGTTAATTAATGAATAAATTTTCTCTCCTAAATTTTAACTGCAATATAATCTAAATTATTTGATAATATGCTGGGAAAAGTCTGTGAAAATTTGAACCAAAAAAAAAGTTGTGAAAGGTAAGAATGCATTTCAGACAAACATGGTTACCGTTCATTATGTAAGAAGCTTTAACTGAGGTTACAAGGGTTGTTCTCTTCATCCAAAACCACAGTTTTGGGGGTACATAATAGGATAAGTATCACAGAATCCAAAGCTTTCAGAGAGTAGTGAGTTAGGTAACAGAAGAAAAGCAGACAGATATCAGAGAAATATTGATGGAGTAGTGAATATTAACAAGATGAGAACAGAAATCAGGCTCTTCTTACTTATCAAATCACCAGGAAAAAATGCCAATAAGAATTTTATGGAAAATAGAAAAAGATGCTAAAGGAGAAATGTGCTGTTTAAACTGGCAAGGGAAACTTTGGAGGGAAGGATCATGAATTTGCAGAGCAACTGTTGTGTAAAAAGTTTTTGGAAAACCAAGAATGTATTTTTCTCAAGTAATATTAATCTCACTCTCTAAAATATTCCATCTCTTTTTATTCTTTTTTGATTGTCACATGACAATTGTCCATAATTATTAGGTATTTTATAATGTTTTGAATAATATGTCTATTAGATAATAGTTAACTCAGTTGTTTGCATAACTACCACTTGCAACTTTTATCACTAATGTATGGTAAATTCCAACTCCTTTCTTCAAGGTATTCTGAGCTATTAACCCAGTGACGTACTTAGTGCCTCTGGTCTTTGAATACTCCATTAGTGTGAAAAACACACATAAATGCTTGATAATTAAATCATGACAAACAGGATGAAAGACAGACACACACACATACACATAAACACACACACACACACACACACACACACACACACACACACACACACACCACGAGAAGGGAGAAACAGCGATCTTATGATTATATCTGTGTTAGATCTCTAAGGGAAAAAAAAACTTTCCTCCAGATCCAATCAACCTGCTGGAGGGTTTCTAGCTGCAACTTCAGCGTCCACAGCTGCCGCTCTGGTCAAAGAACATCTGTGCTCCTCCCATGTGCAGCAGTATGCAGGGTTTCCATATTTTGGTCCTTTCGAACTGTGGAATACTCCTGCTATAGTGGGGTGGTGAGCTTGGTGTTCCTGGTTAAGAATTCTGTGCAATTCCCTGAATCATTTACTGGAGCTTCTAAGTACGCCATCTTGGATCTATCGACCATTATCTTCTAAGTTCCAACAATAGTTCATTAATCTCTGAATTCCTAGCTAAGGGTTACAATGTCCTTTCCCTCACAGTCATCCCCAAACTAACATGGTGGGGTCTATCACAGCATGGAACCAATTACTATCTTTGGTAGGTTTGTGTTGCTGTAATAGAACACCATGACAAATAAACAGAAAGACAAAAAAACAAAATCAAAACAAAAAACCTTTGGGGAGGTGTGGGAACTGGATACAGAAGTGAGGGAGGGAGCCAGGGTCACAAACCTGGAAACAGACTCTGGAAATTAACACTGAGGTGCAGATCTACTCTTGTTGCACTGCAACAGCTTTTTTTTAAAAGATAATTGTTTTTTTCTTTTTAAAAATTTTTTATTAAATATAATTTTATTTTTTAGATATGCATTTATATTATTACATATATATATATTCTAAACTCCTTGCAACAAGAAGGACCATGAAACAATCAGGAATGATATAAATATTAAATTATTAGTGTTTTGGCTATTTGTATTTTGTAGCCTTGAAAAGAACATCTTTCCTATCTTGGTGTGTCTAAAATTCTGAATATAAGTCATTTTCTATCATATCTTGTCATCATCAGCTTAAAACATCTATCTAGACCTAAAAATATCTTAACCCCTAAACAGCTAAGCTTAATTGTAAAACTAAGCTATCTGGTCTTCAACTCCATCAGAGACTGAGAAGGAATAAAATTAATTACCTGAGTATACAGGGGGTGCAAGTCAGCAGGTTGCAAAACTCTCTATAGCATTGGAGCATCATCTTCATCCTTCTGGCCCAATACATCTGACAGAAATATTTGTGAGGCAGGAATTATTGACAACTTGCTTACTCTGCCTTGGCAGAGTTTGGCCTTTGACTCTGTGTGCATCCAAGCTTGCCTATTTTTAGGCAGAATTCTGTCTGTGGTAGAAACAAGGACATTTTCCCAGTGGCTTGTTTGCCACATTTGAAGCCATCTCCATAAGGAGGTTCTTTGATGTTCATCATCCTCTTTGAGGAAGGCCGGGTGCTGCCAGTAGTTAACCTGTCTCATTGTCAGTGAATCTTTAAAATAATAAAAACAATTTTAAATGCCATATTCTGTATTTCTCTGAGATTTTTGAAGACCTTATCTATTTTACCTTATCTTTCTATAGAATCACCTTTATCTATTGCAGGTAAGGGATTAATTCATCTCTCAGTTCCAGATAACAGTCCATTACTGAGAGAATTCAAGGTAGGAACTCAAAGCAGGAACTTGGAGGCAGGACCGAAACAGGTCATGCAGGAATGCATATAACTGGGTTGATCCTCTTTGTTTCTTTAGCTGCTTTTCAAAATACCACCCAGAACAACCTGTGCAGAAATGGTACCACCCACAGCAGTCAATTATTAATTAATCAATTAAAATATGGCCTTGCCTACAGGGAATCTGATACATGCATTTTCTAAATTGAGCTTTCTCTTCCCATATCATTTTAGCTTGTAACAATTTAACAAAAATCAAGGCTGCCAAATACAAATAGCCAAAACACTAAGAATGTGTCTTTTATATCATTCCCCCTATTTGACCACTTCCCCTTAGTGTGAGGCCTGTTAACACTCAGAGGAAGGGGAAGCAGGCTATCCAGATGAGACCTGATAGGCTGTGATCATATGGTGGCAGAAGAGGTCCCCTTCTGTCACAGGCCTAGGCGAGGGGAATAGGGCCAAAGAGGGAGGGAGGGGGGAATGGGACGATATGAGTGAGGGGACAACAATTGGGATGTAATCTGAATAATTCATTTTTAAAAAGAAAAAAGAAAAGATAGTTTACTTGCTAACAGTTTTTCAAGGGAACAATGCTTTTAAACATCTTAAGATGTTTACTATTTTCCCCTTCTGGTTAGAGTCATGTAGTCTCACTTACATAGCACTGGGGGTTTTAGAGAACATACACTTTCTTATTTCAGAAGTAGTGTGAGGAACCCCATTTCCAGAGCTAGCTTCTTGGTAAGTTCAAGTAGCATAAATCATTCACATAGTAGTTCTATTTCTAATTTCTTGAAAAATATCCACATTGATTTTTATGTGACTATAATCACATACCTTACATTACCAACATGTAATGGTCTATTTTCTCTATATTCTCTTCAGCATTTATAGGTGTTTATTTTCTCAATGGTGGTAATTCTAACTGTAGTGAGATGGAATCACAGAACAGTTTTAATCTTTATTTTTTTAGTGGCAAAGAGGGTTGAATATATTTCAAGGTATTTAATAACCTTTCGAACATTTTCATTTGACCTTTTCTCTGTTGTAAAACAAAACCTTTTTAGACTGCAAAGCAATATTCCTTGAAAAGTGTGGATCTAGGATATATAGTAATGTAGAAAAGTGTGAAATAAAACATTAAATTAGTATTTTGGATACTGTTTCCCTACGTCTAAAGATACTAAACCCCTGTAGTTTATGGGTAACAAGTCTCAGAATTTTATTTTCTAATTTGAATAAAAAATTTAACAATTGCTTTCGGTCATTTGTATTTCAGTATTGTCAAAAACTTGTCTTCCAGGTAATCCTTTGACTTTTCTACACTTCACAATATTCTATGACTCCGAAATAGGTTTCATTTCATGAAAGCCTCATTTCATTTAAATATGAATGATAAATTACCTGTGTTATCACTGTGTATCTTAGTGTACCATATTTTATACATAGATAAAATTGTTACTTTTCCAGTGTAGCCAAACTTACCATAACTCATTTCCTTTCTTTGAGTTTCTGTTATTTATACTCCACCATTATCTGATACCTACTTAGTTATTATTCATGAATTTTGATTTGCAACAAAATACATTCTTACTAACATTCATAGTAAAAAGGACTCATGAAAGTACATTGTAGAACTCAATAATGCTTGGAAGACTTGAGATCTGAAAATAGGGCTCAATAAATTTATTTATTTATTTATTTATTTATTAAGACAGGGTTTCTCTGTGTAGCCTTGGCTGTCCTGGACTAACTTGTAGACCAAGCTGGCCTTAAACTCACAATGGCAGCGATCCCCCTGTCTCTGCCTCCCAAGTGCTGGGATTAAAGGGGTGTACCACCACCACCAGGCTTAACTTTCCCCTTTAGTAACTAGTCAATGGCAGATGTAAGAAATATTCCTTAATATTTATTGCACCAGTAAATTTAGTGTGATTACTAGAAAGAGAATACGTGAATCAATAGCAGCAGAGACACTAGAGTCTCTAACAGAGCATGAGTGACAGGCAAGTCATAAAAGTTACATCCCTAAAAATCCCTGTACATACTGCATCTTAGCCGCTCTCAACTTGGGAGTATCATCTTTCAAACATTTTAAAAAATAATTTATTTATTTATTGACTCACTTTACATCCCAGTCATAACTCCCTCTCTCCTCTTCTGGTCCCACCCTCAATTCCTTTTCCTCATAGCACCTTCTCCCATACGGCTCATAAAAGTGGATCCTTCCGGACCTACCCATCCCAGCAGGTCAAGTCACATCAGGACTAAAGGGCATCCTCTATGAGGGCATCCTCTAAGATGGTGGTCTGGCAAGGGAGCACTGCCAGGGGGAAGTGATTAAAAACCATGCAAGAAAGTGCTTGTCAGAGACCACTCCTGCTCCCTTTACTAGGGAACGCACATGAAGGCCAAGCTGCCAATTGGTATGTGTAGGGGGCCTAAGTAGAGTCTATATATGGTCTCTGGTTGATGTTTCAGTCTTAGTAAGCCCTCCTGGGCCCAGGTTACATAGATCTGTTGGTCTTCTTCTGGAGCTCTTGTTCCTTCCTGGTTCTTCTACCCTTCCTCTCACTCTTCCACAAGGCTCTCTGAGTGCCTCCTGATATTTGGCTATGCGTCTCAGCTCTGATTAGATCCATTTTTGGGTGAGGGGCAGATCTCAAAGGACAGCTATGCTAGGCTCCTATCTGCAAGCATAGCTGAGTGTCAGAGGTTTCACAAATCTCACTGAGAATGGGAAACAGTGCTTGAAAAGAAGGAACAGACTAGGAAAAGGAGGTCTGGGGGTAGAGATCTTTTAAACATTTTTTACAGTTTATACAACCTTCTAGAGAGGCTTTGTGACTCTTCTAAGTTTCAGGAGCTACTCCAGTCTTAAGTTTTATATATTTCTTGATGATTGTAGGTTTTATTTACTTTAGAAGTCTCATGAGAATGTATTAATTATGAAGAATAGCTATATAATATTTTGTTATGATCTTTCAGAGTGTAATAAACCACTTAATGTTATTCAAACTGAATTCAATGCAATTGAGGTCATTAGGAACATTTTCTCAATTAATACTGACTTTGCATTACTCCTTGGGAGAACTGATTAAGTTAGGAAAATAATAGCCAATTGACTGAACATAGGAGATATGTTTATACCCTAGATAAAAGTTATCAGAGGCAGGCATGGTGGCACATGCCTTTAATCCCTCACTCAGGAGGAAGAGGCAGGCATGTTTCTGTGATTTTGAGCCTAGCCTGGTGTGCAAAGTAAGTTCGAGGAAAGCAAGCGTTACATACAGAGAAAACTTCTCTTGAGAGGGAAAAAAAATGATCAGATGTGCAAGTTACCTCTGTCATGAAAAACAGTCTCTAAATCTTTCTAAGACCCAGATAATGTCAATTACCTCAAAATTTGAAATTGATTTGGATCCTGGATTTTCCAGAGGAGAAATCATAATAAGGGTTCATCCAAATTAATTGATGAGTAAGTCAAATAAATCAAAACTTACAACAGTTTCATGATGTAATCATCTTTTACTTTTTATGTTTATAAATTCAGTACTTTACAAAATAGTTTATTTTTAAATCATATAAGCCCTTCTTTAAATGCTTTCCTGATTAAACTTTATAACTTGAAAACAGATAAACTATAATTCACATTAATGTATGCTATTTACTTAGGCATCTAGAGAAATTACTTAGCTCAGCAAATTTGCAGAAGGTAGTTAATGAAATAAGCACATTTTTTCCACTTTACTGAATATTGAACATCTGGAGCCAGGAAGGTACTAAAGTATATCTCACAATAACTATGTCAGAGAATAAGGCACCCCTTACAAAATACTGTATAAGGAATTTAATGAGCAGATAAAGACTATATCTTAATGCTATTACAGTTAATCTATTTTTCTTTTGTGTGTGTGTGTGTGTGTGTGTGTGTGTGTGTGTGTGTGTGTGTGTACTTATATTCATATTAGATCTATTATACATTTTGGAAAAGTATCCCCTAAGGCCTATGTGTTAAAAGATGTCTTTCAGCAAATAATCCTAGTAGGAGGCTGTAAAAAAAAGAGAGAGAGAGACAGAAAGAGAGACAGAGAGAGAGACAGACAGAGAGAGAGACAGAGAGAGAGAGAGACAGAGAGAGAGAGATGAGTGGTAGGTTTTAATACCATTGGCACAATTCCAAATTCATCCAAATATCTCATTTCTTGATAAATATTGAGAAGTCTAGGACATCTTCTAAATATCAGAGAAGACAGGAGTTAATATGACTTGGTCTACAAATCGAGTCCAGGACAGCCAAGGCTACACAGAGAAACCCTGTCTCAAAAAACAAAAACCAAAAACCAAACAACAACAACAAAAAAGAGTTAATATGACTAACTCAAGATAACAGTACTCTTGAAGGCTCTGAATAATTTTTAATTTCATGATACTGCCTCAATTCTCCACATTTCTTAGGATTCTTAATATATTACTGTGACTTTTCTTAATGAAACTCTTGCTTAATTCACTTATATTAAGTTTGAATTTTTAAATAATATAATATTCTTGAAATTATTAAAGGAAGACAAGCAATTCCATAACAATACAATATGACAAACTACTAGGTAGGTGTTTATTACTATATTATAATAGCTCAAATTTATCTGTGAGTTAATCACAGCTTCTTGGTGAGAATACTTGTACTGGTCATAATAAGAAGGACTTATTAGTCTAGTATAAATACTTTAATTATAGCTATGTAATGGTAAAAACACAATATTGTAGGAATAAACTGTTTTATAGAAAATAGAACAAGTAATATTAGTTATTTAATTATAAACACATTTATCCATCAATTCATATAATAAATGTGTTTTCTTTGCTTTTTTCTTTGTAGAAGAGAGCATAAACACAATCCCCCATTACCACCTGTGCATACTGCCATAGTCTTTGTGTGTTCATATGTGCATATGTCATGCTGCTTTTAGAAGGCTTTATTTCTCTGTGTTCTCCATTCCCTCTGGCTCTTACAATATTTCCACCTCCTCTTCAGAAGGATTCCCTGGGGTCTAAAGGGGAAAATTAATAGAGATATTCCATTTTATGTCTCTGAGTGTTCCAAAGTCTCTCTCTTACTCTGTGTATATTGTCCAGTTGTAGGTATCTGTATTTATTCACATTTACTGCAGGAAGAACTTTTCCTAATGATGCCAGTCATACACTGATCTATGAGTATAGTAGAATCTTGCTCAGAGTCCTTTTTATTAATATGCTTCTTTAGTAGATCAGTAGTGTTTGGCTTTTTCATGCATCTGTGGCCTTAGTCTCAGCACGGATGTCTTCATCAAATCCTCCCCATTCAGGGCTCAGGGAACCTGGTGGAAAAAGAGGTAGGAAGAATGTAAGAGCCAGAGAGTATGGAGGACACCAAAAACAAGGCTATCTAAATCAACATGAACACCCTACATAGGAACTCACAGAGACTGAAGCATCATACCCAGGGCCTGCACTGGTTTGTGCCAGATGGGATCCTAGAGTTTAAAGGAGTGCACACAACTCCCTGGATATACTTAGAAACTATATCCAATTAATAACTGCTTGAAATGAAATTTTAATCTCTTCTAAGAGAGTGTCATTGATGAAATCAACTACTCTTACATATAGGCTGTATGCCCAGCAGTAAATGGCCAAACAGAACATGACCTAATGGGCATTGTTGGAGGTACCTAGTCTCATAATGTGATATCAGGTCTCTTAATATTTTTAAATTTAATGTTATTTTTCTATTTTTTAGTTTTTTTTATAATGAGGGCTTCAGTTTTACAGTTCACAACTTGAGCTCTGTTGCTGCTAGAGAGATTATTTTCTTCCAGGTAACACTTAGAAATTATTAGACTGGTAACATGCATCTGGAGCCAGGCAATTTAATCACTGAACTCAATGCTGTCATTTATGACCAGGTCCCAGGATACTTGAATTTGATTAATTTTATCATGGAGCTCATTCTTTTTCTTCTTCGATTTATCCATACTCATAGCTACTAAGAGTAACCAAGTGGAGTCATTATTTTCCCATTTTTTTCCACAAATTATCTAAAGTTTTATATACAGAATCACCAAATTCTTTATCCAGTTAATCAAGATAACCAAATGAATATGTTTTGACAAGTTTATAATTATTTCACAACATGGGATTTCAGCATTCTTAAAATCAGAATATGTATTTCTATCCTTTCCATCTTTTACTGAAGATATTATTGCTTCATTGTCTGCTAAACCAACAATGAGTGACTCTATCTGAAGGAAATAACAGGTAAGACAATACTGATGTCCCTCATGGTCCACAAATGGTTATCTCTAGACAAATAAGCAAAGACTTTAAGGAAAAGCAGGTTCCTAGAGGGGAGATAAAAAAGAAAAGTTCAGCAGAAGGTTCTCTATACCACTGAGATTTTAATGAGTATTTTAATTCATTCAAGTAGAAATCTGGGAAATATATCTGGAAATTGAATTTAAGAATGTGGGATAATGGATCAGGTTGAGATTATTGATATGGGTCTACTGAGTAGATATTTTAGACTTAATATGGACGCACACAATTTAAAAAGTAGGTAAAAAGACTGAATGGTTGGCTAAATCTTTTGTAGAAAAATGATCTACTGAAAAAGAGTTGGAGATAGTTGATATCCACTGGCTTAATGTTTATGAAGGAATTTTAAGACTCAGGAAAGTTGTTATACTAGAGTGCATACACTGTAAAATACAATCCTCCATATTTGAAAGGCCCAGAAGTCCTGCTTGTCATGAATTCTATAAGTTACAAAATGCATTATCAAATATTAGATGTATTTGTGATTGTGCTTTGCAGTTCCTGAAGGAACAAGGAAGTTATATGAAGAATTTGCCAAATATCTATGATTTCTACTTCCATTAGAATGCTGTCTGCTCCTAATAACGCACCTATTGTCTCAGGGGGTGTGTCCTTTAATGGGCTCACTAATGAGAAAACTAAGACCTGTTTTACTCATAATTGTACGTGTTATACAGGAACCACTCAGAAGTGGAGAACTGCATCATTACAATACCTTTCTGGGATAGCTCTGAAAAAAATTAGTGAAAGGATATTTTTACAGTAGACAGAACTTTGGATAGCACACATATCTATACAGTTTGGAAAGAAAAATGGTCAGATGTATGAATGTTAAGTGATTTATGCATTGGTTTTGTTCAGAGACTTGAAAAGAGCATGATCATGATTGGAAAATTGGTGAGAAAGACCTCTGGGGAATAAGAGTGTGGATAGATAATCTTTAGCAAATGATATGACAATACTTTCATCTCATGCAAATGTTCATAAAAAGGTGACTCCAATAGAGATGTTCAGTAATTGAGTCAATAGGATGGCTGATTCTGAGTACAGTCAACCTCTTTGCCCAGATATCTCTGTCATTGCCCATTGGTCAATGAAAAATATGGCCATAGGGGGCATAGATAAAGGTTACGCATAGGCTGGACAACATGAAGTACAAGTCACCAAGGCTGAACTGTCTAGATATATGACTGAGTACCAGATCTGACAACAGCAAATATCAGTAATGAGCCCCAGATGGCACCATTCTCTCAGGTGACCAGCCAGTGACCTAGTGACAGGTTCACAGGCTCCATGATGACTTCCTCCATGAAAAAGACAGCACTTTTTCTTTCCAAAAGTAGATCTTTATTCTGGTTATGGATTCACCTTTGTTGCATGCCTCTTGCCTAAACTACCACCTGTGTAAATACACAGTGTCTTATCTACCATCATGGTATTACACAGAGCATTGGTTCTGACCAAGGAACTTACTTCAATGACAGAAAAGTATAACAGTGGGCTGCCTAAGATCATGGAATCTATTGGTCTTACTGTTTAATGGTAACCATCAGAGAATATAGATGGCCATGCTTAAAGTCAAATAGAAACTCTGTTCATCAGCCTTTAACTACATGGGGAACATGTCCAAATGATGCAGCCTCAGGCCTCACTGGTCTTGGCTTTTAAGCTCAAAAACCATATCCTAGGATGACGCAATTCAGTTAGGAAAAGAATAGCAAGAAGTAGAGCTACAGAGGTAGAAAAAATGAGGCTAACACATTTAGAGACTTTACCAGGCACATCCTAGATTTTCTTTCTAGTTCTATCCATTTACCTGAAATTTTAATAATGCGATTTTATAAAAGCTGAAGAATATTCCATTGTGTAAATGCAACACATTTTCTTTATCCAGTCTTATGTTAAATGATATCTAGGTTGTTTCCAATTTCTAGGTACTGAGAAAAAAAAGCAGCATTGAATGTGTTTGAACAAGTGTCGTTGTGGTAAGATAAAGCATTTTTTGGGTGTGTGCACAAAAAGTGATATATCTGGATCTTGAGGTAGATCAATTCTTGTCTTTCAGAGGAACACCACAGTGATTTCCATAATGACTGTATAGTTTTCACTACCATCAGCAATGGATGGGTGCTACTCTTAGTATTACATTGCCAGCCTGAACAGTCAGTTGCTCATTTATCTTAGCCATTCTGACTGGTGTAAGATAAAATCTAAAAATAGTTTGATCTGAGCTTCACTTATGGCTAAGGATGTTGAACATTTCTTTGTTTCTCAGCCATTTGAGTTTCATTTATTGAGAATTCTCTGTTTAGATTTGAACTTCAATTTAAAAATTGGATTACCTGGTTTTTTATATCTATTTCTTTTAATTCATTATATACTTTAGATATTAGTAGTCTATCAGAAGTGGAGTTGATAAAAATATTTTCCCTCTCTGTCCCAGTTTCCTGGTAAGTGAAGGCTTTCGTGGGACATGCCCCTTGGGCTAGTATACAGATATAAGTGAGTATATACCATTTGAGTCTTTCTGCTTCTGGGTTAACTCACTCATTATGATCATTTCTAGCTCAATCCATTTATTCACAAATTTCAAGAATTCCTTGTTGGGTCTCTAGATGAGAGAAGCATGGGAGAATAGCAAAGTAGAAGGATCCAAAGGGTCATAGAAACCTACAAGTAGAACATTATGATAAGCAGATTTGGGCCCAGGGGTCCCGCTCAAACTAAGGCAGCAGCCATGGACAATACAGGCAGTAAACTTTAAACTCCTACCCAGATCTAGCCAATGGGCAGAACATTCTCCACAGTTGAGTGGAGAGTGCGATATGACTTTCTCACGTACTCTGCTGCCTCACATTTGAACATGTCCCCTGGAGGGGGAGACCTGGTGGCACTCAGAGGAAGGACAGCAGGTTACCGAGAAGAGACTTGATACCCTATGAGCATATACAGGGGGAGGTAGTCCCCCTCAGGAACAGTCATAGGAGAGGGGAATAAGGGTAAAATGGGAGGGAGGAAAGAATGGGAGGATACAAGGGATGGGATAACCTTTGAGATGTAAGAAGAATAAATTAATAAAAAAATATTTTCCCATTCTGTAAGCAACCATTTGTTTTTTGGGGGTGTGATTTCTTCTTTTTTTCTAGAACTTTCAAATGGGTTGTACAGAGATCTAATATGAGATCTCTCCAGTTTTTTTTCCACACAAAAGGTAGAAATATATTTTGTTAGCATGTTCAAAATAGTCAAAAATTTAACATCTTATCCCTCACAACAACCCTTTGAGGTAGGTAAGTCATTTTGCAATAAACTAATATCCCAAATAAGTGCAACCCTTTGAGGTAGGTAAGTCATTTTGCAATAAACTAATATCCCAAATAAGTACAAGTCCCTGAAGAATCTGCATTAAGAATAACTCAGTCATTAATAATGTAGCCATATCATTGTATGCATATGCTAATAATGGTGTTTTTTATAGTTCGATTCATACAATACATTGTCACTAGAAAAACATGCTGTAAATCAAATTCCATTCATCATATTTGGGGAACTACTTAAATAAACTCTTAATTTTTTAAAAAAAACTTATAATTCTATCTCATATTAAAAATAATTTTCATAATACTGAAAGTGAGATAGTATCAGCAAGATTTCAGCCTTATTTATCCATCCTTGTAGCAAGTTATTTCAACATGGCACCATGGAAATATAAGATTTATAATGAATTCTTAGCAATTTGGTATTCGGCAGTAAACTGTGTTGTCAGGTAGTCTTCAGATATACTGCTACCAATCTCAACCTAAACAATGTATTTTATTGTAATGTAAACACTAAAATGAATAAGTGTTTTCTTTGTCATTGATACAGAATTGTTATTTATTTATTTTAAATATATTTTATTAATTTATTCATATTACATCTCAATTGTTATTCCATCCCTTGTATCCTCCCATTCCTCCCTCCCTCCCATTTTTCCCTTACTCCCCTCCCCTATGACTGTGACTAAAGGGACCTCCTCCCCTGTATCTGCTCATAGGGTATCAAGTCTCTTCTTGGTAGCCTGCTATCCTTCCTCTGAGTGCCGCCAGGCCTCCCCATCCAGGGGACGTGGTCAAGGCAAGTATTTTCACTTGAAAATATTTTCCCTTCAAATTGCAAAAAGGTGACTTTAGGTTATAACAAAACATGAAATTCTGTCAAGTGCTTTGGCTTTGCATTTGTGGCATTACAAACTCAAGCCTCCTGATGTCAATGAGCAATTTCAAAGAAGTCAAATATTATCTTTTAAAAATATATTTTTTTCTCTGTGCCAATGAAAAATTGAACTAGGATAGGGCATGGTGGCACATGCCTTTAATCCCAGCACTCCACAATCAGAGGCAGGCAGATTGCTGTGACTTTGACTGCAGCCTGGTCTACAAAAGCAAGTCCAGGACAACCAAGGCTATACATGGAAACCCTGTCTAAAAAGAGAGAGAGAGAGAGAGAGAGAGAGAGAGAGAGAGAGAGAGAGAGA
>OU015760.1:59652242-59675040 GCA_907169655.1 Acomys percivali
AAGAGAAGAGAAGAGAAGAGAAGAGAAGAGAAGAGAAGAGAAGAGAAAAAACTGAAGAAGAAATATTATTGGGTACCCCATTTCCCTCTAAAATACAAAATACATTTCTGTTGCTAGTTCAACACTAATGTTCAGTTGCCTGATATTTTTGATAGTTGCCTTGTCTGCAAAATAACTTACTGGAGCCATCCAGAAACCATCCATTCAAATCCTACTAAATCCAATGCACTACACTTTTGAGGTAAGGCAAAGAAAAATATAGCCAGATAAACAAATTACTGACTTTTACCCTAGGCTTTACTCAGATATCTAAAAAGGAAAATTTAGAATTGAAATGACAAAGTATTTTCTTGGATTTAAAGACAGAGCTGTAAAAACCATTTAAGTATATATAAATAAAGAAACACAAAGGCCACGAGATATATTTTATTGAACATAACATATGCTTGTATAAAAATAGCCCAGAAAATACATTTTTTGCATAGATCATCCACATAAAACATTTACCTGGGGGCAAAACAATGAAAAATACATCTCTGAAACTAGTATAGTTGAACTGATTCCTTGGATACCAAGTGTATGCCGAACAAAAGTCCTTCATCTAGGGAGCATGGGCAAGCAGGAGAACAATGTAATTCAGCATCAGTCTATGTTTATTTCTCTGTTGCTCAAATATAAACCAGTGATGACAAGAGAAGAAACTCTGGCGATTTATTCAACAAAATTAAATTCACATTTCTGAGGCCATCATAGTGCATCCAATGTCCATCAATTTGGAAATCTGCAGAATAATGATGTTCCTCTTTGTTAAATAACGTAGCATCTTCCAGCAAATACTTGTGATCAGAATAGTCCAAGTAATAGGGGACATAAACCAGATCTTCAGGTTTCCAATGCTGCATATTTAACACAACAAAAGTGGGTGCGCCATGGCAGAAAACTCTTTGAGAAAATTCTCTTAAGCCACCACACCCATGCTCTTCACAAAGTTCAGTCTTGGAACAGAATAACTCATTCACAGCCAGTTGTATCAAGTTTCCATGTGGAATTTCCTGGGGAGGATTTATACTAATTGTGCGCTGCTGATCATCTTGCACTCGAGTCGGGCAGCGCCAGTTAGAACAGTAACTCTCTTGAGTGGTAGACATGAGATTTTCAAGATTTTTTGTAAAATTTTCATGCTCATTCCCAAACAAATCAATTACTAATGAAGCTTTGTGAACTTCAGATTTGTAATGCTGTTTTTCCATTTTGTCCCAAATCCAAAGCAGCTTCACAGTTGTAAAACTGTAGGTGTCCATTAAATAAAGAAAACAGTCTACAAACTCCCTGCCAAAATGAAGAGAGAGTTCCCTGGGGAAAATTTCATTTTCATTAAGAATGACATACAGTAACATTAAGAATCAATCTATGGTGCACGTAATTTTCAGTCTGATTTCAACATAGAGGGGTGTACAGGATACTGCTTCGCAGCCAGCTTTGATATTAAAAACTTCTCCTCAAGGGAGGACAGGCCTCCAGAATGATCGATCTTGGTTAAAGTTGTTCTTAATTGATGCTTTGATCTCTTCAAACAGTGTTTTCATCTTCCAGTGGAACCAAAGACCGCCTGTGCCTCCGCGCCAGTTGCCACTGCCTCCGCTTGTTCATGGAGAGCCCCGGCCACCGCCTCAAAGGCTGCGGCATCTACCAGCCCCTCTGGTTGCGCTGCCTCGGTCACCCCAGCGAGCTTGCCTGGCTCTGGCAGGCCCTCCATTGCACCTGCCAGGGCAGGAGCCACCGCAGTCACAGCGCCAGCCCCACCCTAGGGGCCCAAGCAGCTCAGACCACAGGGCGTGGGCGTTGCTTGTGATGGAGTAGGATTCAGCGGACCGTCCTTCCTCACCCACAGCCCAGGCCACTCTCTTTTTTTTTTTTTTTTTTTTTTTTTTTTTTTTTTTAATGTAAGCACTTAGGGCTTTGGAATTTGCCTCTTAGAACCACTTTCACTCTGTTCCTTAAGTCCGCATGTGTTGTATATTTATTTTCATTCAATTCCAGAAAGTTATTCATTTTCTCTTTATTTCTGTCTTAACCCATTTTCTCTTCAGTAGAGAGTTATTCATTTTCCATGAGTTTGTAAGGTTTCTGTTGTTGTTGATATCCAGTTACTTCATGGTGTTGTAATAGGATGCAAGGAGTAATTTCAATATTTTGTATCTATTGAAACTTGCCTTCATAGAAGTCAAGGACACCACAAGAAACCCTTCAGAATCGACTAGGGTCATGGAGGCTCTCGGAGATTTAACCAACAATCACAGAACTAGCTTGTCTTTTTAAAATAAAGTGTTTATTAATCCTTTAAAAATCTTATAAAATATATTTTAATGACATTCTTCACTCCACTGTCTACAGATCTACTCTTTCACTATCACCTTCCTACCAACTCAACTTCATGTTTGCGTTGCCCAATTACTCTTGGAAGTGAGACTTGGCATGGAATCTAGTTAACCTACCAGTAGTCACACAATTAAAGACACCAGACTCTTCCTTTCCCAGAAACTATCAAAAGGTAATAGCTCTTATCCTTGTCATAATTACTGGACTGGAGTCTAATAGCAAAGAATAGTGTTACATTCTTGGCAGAGTCACCATGAATGTATCAACACTTGACCCTATAGTTATCAAAGCTGTCAAGCGGTTGTAATACATCTTGAGCCCATAGCCCACCAACTCAAATAACACTGGACTAGGAAAATTATTCAATACAGGTATGGGATATTTCTTAGATGGTCTTGTGGCCCTAGATAATTGCAACCAGTCACAAGTGATTTGTTCTAGATCAGAATCCTGATATACCAGAGTTACAGGTTTTTCCTTGGTACTGGAATCGTTTCAGAGTCTCTGTCAACAATAAGCCATGAGATGAGGGAACTGAATTCTTTGGCAATGTTGTCTACTTACAATTATTTTCTACTTCCAGCAATTGTTTTCTTAAACCATACTATGCTGCCTAAGGTTAGAAAGTGGTAAGGAAAACAATCTTCTGTCCATCTGCCACAATGCTAAGCTGAGTTATGCCTAAATATTTAAGCTGTAAGAGCCTGCACAATTCCAACGGTTATACTTAGAAGAATATTCCATACAGTGATAATGCCAATGGAAAAAAGCAAATGGAAACACTGAGGCAAGGGTCTCTCTTTGGTACTGTATAAGTTCTTTAGCCTTTTCTATGTATACTACTGGTTTGGCCATAACTGTACTAACAGAAGTTGGGTTATGGGTGATGAGTCAATTATTTGACTACTAAAACTAATGCAAACCTGGATCACACTGGAGTCTCAGATCAGAAGAAAACAGTACATTCTTAGTTGGAGTATGAGCACTCCAGACCCACAGAAAGCTGTAATTAGTATGGCTGAAGTGAGCATGACCTGAAAGAGTATAGAAATATTATGAATCATTTCTTATATGGAACCCTCAGTTTCTTGTTCTCACCACCATGATCTAGGGTTTAGATTCTGAGGAGTATCTCTGTCACCTTTCACACTGTGCTGTGCAGTCTTCTTCTAACTGAGATTTGAGGAAGGATTTTAATAGTTTCTTAGTAACCTGACATACTAATAACAGAAGCTCATGTACAGCCATAGACTATTGATAAACGTTTTGCGTCTTTGTAAGCAATAAGATTCACTGTGAATAACCTAGTAATGGATGTTAAGTTTTGAGAATAGACCCCAGTTTTGTTTGGTCCCAAGAGCAAGAGGTGACACTCTTAAAGGTAGGCTATTTATATTTGGAGGATGGTGGGTGATGACACAAGCAGTACCCCTTCCTGCCTTCTGTATTGCATCTTTTCATTCAGGTGTAGTAAAGTGGGCACCATGGTCTCTCTTCTGATTTACTTAGCTCTTGGGCTGAATTAGCATGTGAATAACTTTATAGTTATTCAACTTTAGCTGTCTTCTTGTTATGCTTGCCTAAACTATTACACCAACTCCTCTAAATTTTTTCATTATATTAAATTTTCAAACAAACTTAGTTTAGTTAAGTGAAAGTCCAATGCAATTTTTATTACTAGTGGACTTACAACTCCAGTATTACAATTTTTCATCTGAATAATTTTGATAATTTATGGAAAATAGAAGTGTTTCTGAAGTTTTTATAAACTAAATGTAACAGAACTTACTTTTTACAAATAATATATCTAAAGACTTATTGAAATATAATGGTTATGAAAATAATAAATCAAAAATATGTTAAATTTCATCCAGATTTGTTATTTTAATCAGTTAAAATATATTATTGATTCATATGTGAATATTTACTTGTATCTCCATATTGGAGAGCTACAATAGATCACATTAACATTTTAAAATTATAGATTTCTCCCAATTGTATGTGATGACAGAGAAACATATTATGCATAGAAATGTATTGTATTAAAACATATTATGGAAACAAAAGATGATGTTCATAAGCAAACTTTAGTAACTGAGTACCTAAAATGACAACCTAACTAGGCTTAATTCACATGAATTTTCCTTTTTATTTTGACTTTTTTTTCAGTGAGAATTTCATACAAGGGTACTGTACTTATATCATTTCCATTTTACTCTTTTGCTCTATAAAATTCATCCCATGTCTTTCCCAGTTCCCAATTCATGGTCTCTTTTGAAAACTTTGATCTATTGTTGGTAGTCAGATATTTCAAGAGCAAATTTTGTTTGATGGAAATTCTATGAACTAAATATTGTGTCTTGTGTATTCTAGACAAGTACTTAGATAATATACTACATTCAGCACTGATATACTTGAGTTAAAGAGGAAATCGTTGAAAATTTATTATGTAATTAAGAAAAAACTTTGAAAACAACGGCCTTTATTCGTTTACTGCTATGTAACATTATTAAACATTGTTTTTTGCTTTATTTAAACCAACAACATTGCTAAGATTAATTGTTTTGCTACCATTTAAATCTTAAGCCATCATCATCAACAAAAACTAAATCTTACCATGCTGAAAATTCCACTATTATAAAACTACTAATTTCATCACACTTATTTAGGAGGCTTTATTGCAATAAAGTTGCTTTTCTCTGTGGAGAAAATTTTCTTATTTGTTTTTCACATTATGAAGAACTGATGAATTTTCTAGTCTATAATCATTGTCTAATTATGAGGCCTTACAAAATTTCAACTACCAATAGTTCTCAAAGCAAGAAAAAAGATAACTCTTAATATACCTTATTGTCTCACAATTTAAAACTAAGATTTGATTTTAATCATTTTATTAGTATTAAAAATAACATAAAAATTTATGATACTATTTCTAGTCATAGTTAATAATAAAGATTTTGTTATAATTATAAATACCTGACATTAAACTATGTATTTTATAAATATATCAAAAGAATATTTTGTAAGAAAACATATATCAATCATCTGGCCACATATTTATCATTTTATGTTATACAAATTACTTCATTTCACCTGTTGTATTTTGCAGAAAAACAAATTGTATTCCAGACTTTCATATAACAGTGACAAATTAAGAAAACAAGTTTTGGTTTTCATGCCATTAAGACTCTTTTCATTTTTAAAAAACTCATATTTAGTTACTCAATGAAACTTATAAATTTTTGTTTTGAAACACCTACATTTCTTTTTGTATCTAACAATTCTGTGTCCAGAGACTTAACCAACCTTGAATCAAAAACAATTTTTAAAACTTTCATCTAAACTGATAATGTACAGTTTTTATTTTGTCATTATTTTTAAATGATACATTTTTAAAATATATTTTATTAATTTATTCATATTACATCAGTTGTTATCCTATCCCTTGTATCCTCCCACTCCTCCCTCCCTCCAATTTTCCCCTTACTCCCCTCCCCTATGACTGTGACTGAGGGGAACCTCCTCCCCCTGTATATGCTCATAGGGTATCAAGTTTCTTCTTGGTAGCCTGCTATCCTTCCTCTGAGTGCCACCAATCTCCCACTCCAGGGGACGTGGTCAAATATGGGGCACCAGAGTACGTGAGAAAGTCAGTCCCCATGCTCTACTCATCTGTGGAAAATGTCCTATCCATTGGCTAGATCTGGGTAGGGGTTTGAAGTTTACTGCATGTATTGTCCTTGGCTGGTGCCATAGTTTGAGCAGGACCCCTGAGCCCAAATCTGCCCATCATAATGTTCTTCTTGTAGGTTTCTAGGACCCTCTGGATCCTTCTATTTTCCAATTCTCCCATGATTCTCTCACCTAGAGTCCCAATAGGATGTCCTCCCCTCTGTCCCACTTTCCTGGTAAGTGAAGACTTTCATGGGACATGCCCCTTAGGCTAGTGTCCAGATAAAATTGAGTACAACCTCCTTAGTCATCAGGGAAATGTGTATCAAAACAACTCTGAGATGCCATTTTACATCCATCAGAATGGCTAAGATCAAAAACTCAAGCTATACCACATGCTGGAGAGGATGTGGGGAGAGAGGAACACTCCTTCATTGCTGGTGGGAATGCAAACTAGTACAACCACTTTGGAAATCTATCTGGTGCTATCTCAGAAAACTGGGAATAAGGCTTCCTCAAGACCCAGCTATTCCACTCCTTGGAATATACCCAGAAGATGCTCCAGCACACAACAAGAAAATTTGCTCAACCATGTTCATAGCTGCCTTATTCATAAGAGCCAGAACATGGAAACAGCCTAAGTGTCCCTCAGTAGAAGAATGGATAAAGAAACTGTGGTACATATACACTATGGAATACTACTCAGCTATTAAAAACAAGGAATTCCCGAAATTTGTGGATAAATGGATTGAGCTAGAAATAATCATAATAAGTGAGTTAACCCATAAACAGAAAGAGTCAAATGCTTAATAGTACATTCTAGTAGTTATTATCACTAAAGAGCAGGTTAACATACATAGAAGGATGTGCTCAGTTTAAATGCAAGTATCATGCCATTCTACATAAAGAATGAGAACATTTATAAATGTTAATATATATAAAACACTCTTGAACCAAAGAATGAATGTAGAAACTGAAAGATGGTTGCATATTCTTTCATATGTTAAGTTAATATATGAGTGATAAAATGAAATCATCTATCTTCATTCAGGATACTTTGCATTGCCAACTTTTCCTAGTAGCTGTTCTAAATTTAGCTACAATGCTAACTTCTTCCTAGATGCTTGCCAACTTTGTTATGTGGTATTAGGCCCAAACATACAAATTATAACTTTCAAACTTATCCTATAGTAGAGATTTGCTTTGTATTTAATTCTTCAACATCACTTTGATATTTCTGAGCTGACAATATTTGCTGATATTATTCCCCAACTGACCACATCTTCAATTCGTGAGAAATGTTTCAGAGAAGCTCAGAAAAAACTTCATTATGCTTTTCATTATGCTTAGACTTATCAGTTTCATCCATTCCATTCCTAACATAAAGCAACAGTTTAACAATCATGTATTGTTCTATCTACACCAATTATATATTTTTAATTGGGTTACAAAAGAGTAAGTTTCCATATTGATACTTGGTACATCCTTACTTGATATTAATTTTCCTCCTTTCTCTTTGATTTTTTTCTATCTTTTCACACCCCTCCGTACCTAAGTCTTTTCACTCCTAGTATTTTACATCATTACTTTAAAAAGTTTTATACATAATATCACCCACAATAATTCCATTCTATTTTTATGTCTTCCAAGTTAGACAAGCAAACGAACAAACAAAACAATATATCCTCACATGGACCATTGTCTTTCCACTATACTTACTTGGTATATTTTTATCCAGTTCCCTCCATTTACCTTAGAATTTTGTGATTTCATATTTCTTTACTGCTGAATAATGTTCCATTGTGTATGTAGGTATATTATATTTTCCTTATCTATTCATCTGTTTATGTCTATTTATCTTGATTTTATTTTCTAAATACTGTGGACAGGGCAATACTGAACATGGACGTTCAAGTATCACTGTAGTAGGAGGTAAAAATCCTTTTGCTATATTCCCAGGAATAGTATAACTGCTTCATGTGAAAAATATGCTTATAGATTTTGACAAACTTCCAGAGTTATATCCAAAGTGGCTGTACTTGTTTAGACTCCCATGAGCAGTATATAAGAATTCTCTTACAATAGCTACCTGCTGGGTAACATATGCCTACTTTTGCAACGAAAGTATGACTGTTTTGGAGTAACCAACCCTTTTATAATTGAATCCAAGGCCTGCTGCATAGTAGAGAATACATGCTTAGCAATTTAAACCTAGTAACAAGTGCATGCTCAGAGATATTATAGGCCCGAAGTTGTAACCAAGTATTGTGGTTTTTTCAAATGTCCAGGTTGTCAAATTTATTTCTTATTTTGTATCTTTATGACAAGAGGGCTGAAAAGCTTCTTTTTGTCATAGGCACCAATTAATGTAGAGACTCATAATAGGTCAAAGTGATGAGAATATGGGTCTATGAGCATTCATTTGTAAACAAACATCTTTATAAACCCCCGACATCAAGGATATGAACATCAAGGATAATGATGTAGAAAGAATGTAATATCCAGAGGATAGAGAGGATGCTATACAATGCTGTTTTCTAGCCATGACACATCTACTGCTCTGGTGATCTTTAAAACATTGTTTTTATCTGTAGAAGACCTACACATGATGAAGCCAATTTTAAGTTTTCAGCAAAGATGTACTCTTCAGTATTCTACTAGAAAATTCTTAGGTCAGATAAATAGTTTCATTAAAGTAGCTTGACAAAAACTAACATATAACATCACTAGCTTTTATAAATGCAAATAACAGGTATCCTAAAACTAAATTAAAGAAACATTTCTATTCCTGTGTGCTTTCAAAATTCCTAGGAAGCCGGGCAGTGGTGGAGCACTTCTTTAATCCCAGCACTCAGTAGGCAGAGGCAGGTGAATCTCTGTAAGTTCGAAGACAGCCTGATCTACAAAGTTAGTCCAGAACAGCCAAGGCTACACAGAGAAACCTTGTCTTGAAAAACCAAAAAAAAAAAATCAAAATTCATAGGAATAAACTTAACCAAGTAACTTAAATACTAACATAATGAATATCTTAGAGCACAAAAAAAAGTAGTAGATACTAGAGTATGGGAGTACTTCCAATGTCCACTGGAATTTATTTAATATTTTTAAAATGTTATATTACCAAAATTTATTTTAAGATTTCATGCAATTTCCACCAAAATTCAAATGACATTTCTTTACAAAATTAGTTTTTAAAGAGTCCTTAAATTCCCATTCTTACCCTCCCTCCCTCCCTCTTCTGCCTATTCAGGAGGGGATAACAATCTGGAGAAAATGTGAATAAGTTATGATAAATAAAATATACATTTTAAAATCTGGGTGGAAGAGGGGGTTGCTGCAGACCAATGCACCAACCAAAGACCATGCATGGCAGGCACCTAGACCCTCTCTTCAGATGTAGTTATCGGCAGCACAATCTCCTCGTGAATCTCACAATATGGGGAGTAAAGAATACTTCTGACATGGACTCTGTCCTCCCAGCCCCATGCTGATCACTTCCCTCTGCCAGAGTGGCTTTTCCAGGTCACAGAAGAAGAGGATACAGGTAGTACAGATGAGACTTGATAAGATGAGGTCAGATATTAGGAGAGTGGGATTGAGAAGTGATGAGGGAGGAGGCAAAAATCAGGATGTAAAAAAAATTTAAACTGCAGAACAAGCAGGTAACTTATATTGCTAATCTCACTACATGGGAATAGCTCTGAGACTGGCTGAGACATTAATGTCTATGCAAAAATAAGGCCTCTTGTTGGTTACAGAATCCCTGTCACTTAGGATTAGATATCATTCTTCATATGGGATGAATGAAGATTTACATATGCCTTTTCTCTGCTCATAAAAATATTACCCTGATCACTTCATACATTTATAATTTTAGAACTGTATAATGCTTGTGAGAAATTACATGTTATCAGAACAAAAGAACTGGACATTGGAGCTGGATCAGACATGACAAGTTTCATTCATCTCAGTATACTGGATGCTGAAATTCTGCATCCTTCATGTTCTAGCACCAAGAGCTTCAGTTGCTATTCCTCATCACAACAGGACAATCCTAAATAGAGTTTTGAAGAAAGCTTCTGATCCCAAATGGTCTAGCATTTTAGATTGTCCCACACAGGACTTCTATTAAGCCTGGAATTTCTCAACATTTAGAAACTGGACCACAAATGCTATTCCTAGCTTGTTTAGCCATTTCCACATTTTTAAGGCCTTACAAAGGTGTAACTTGTCCCAAATCAGCTAGAAGAACTCTTAAGAGAATGATGCCCGCATCTCCCTTAATGGGGTTTGTGTAGGTTTTTGGTTGCTTTCTTGGCCTATAGATGTTTATTTTCATTGGTAGTTGGTTATAAGTTACTATTGGTCTTATTCAGAGAGAAAACATGGTTGTATTTATGGATCTCTCTATTTTACTTTATCTTTCTTTCATAGGTTTGGAGATAGGGGTTGAAAAGAAAGAAGGGGGAATATAGAAATATATAAGGATGATAGGACAAAAAGTAGATTAGTGAATTTACTCCTTAACTTAAGGCCTTAATTGTTGCTCACAAGGTTATTTTTAATTCATTGGTATAGAATTTTGTATATTGATGCAAAATAAGTTCAACTTTGATACATTGGTATATAATTCAAATTTAAGATTATTCTTCACACATATTACACATATTTCTATTCGAATATGAGATATTGAACCTATACAACTCAAATAGAATACAAGGTTTAGTTAGATCCAATACTTTGAAAGTGCTATTGCATGCTGTTTAAGATAGTACATTATACAAGTTAATTGTTACTTGATCATACCATGGTCAAGTCAATTACTAGTCTATTTTTGTCACAAAAATATACATCCTAGGTGTAACAGATATGATTCTATAGAGAGATAAGATAAATTGGTAAATAAGGTCTTCAGAAACCTCACAGTTATACATAATATGTCAATTAAATATATTTTTTTATTATTTTAAGAGTTCTTAGACAGTGAGACAGTTTAACTCCTGGGATTGAAGACCAGATAGTTTTATTTTACAATTCAACTTAGTTGTTTAGGGGTTAAGATGTTTTTAGGTCTAGATAGATGTTTTAAGGTGATAGAAGTGAGACATGATAAATATTGACTTACATTTAAAACTTTAGACTCATCAAGATAGGAAGGATGCTTTCTTCAAGGCTGCCAAATACAAATAGCCAAAACACTATTGTTAGGGTCATGATGATCTGCTGAAGAAAGACCCCAAGGCTGAATGTAAAAACACAGTATTTTTATTCTAGAATGCTAGGATTGTCTCTCTCTTCTAGATGGTGACCTTGAAATGAGCATGCAGGTTCAGTTTATAGACGGAGGTATTTGTGACAAGTTTAAATTGATTGGTCAGAATTGAATCAGAGTGTATGAGGGGATTCAGGATTGGCTGTTTTGTTTGGGGACTTTTTGAGTCACTGAGGTTTTGGCTGTTACTCAGGAGTTGTCTTTTAATTTGATTGAATGGGGTCATCCTTGTTCTTTACCAAAGCCATGAAGTAATAAAGACATGACATCTAGTCGTTTTGTTCTATAAGCTGATCAGTTGCCTATGAACGGTCCATAACTTACGGTTTTTCCAGCAATTGTTAGAAACTTGGCCTAGTTAGTGAAAACCTGAAACCTGTCATGGAGTTGGTCTAGTCAATTAAACTGGGCTCTTTGGGGTTCTGGGGTTCCTCGGGGAGAGTCCCTACACTATGAATGTAACATTGTTAGGATTCCTGATTGTTTCATGGTTCTTGCTGTAGGTAGATTATTGTATTATGTATAATAATATAAATGTATATGTAAAAATCAATCAATAAATAAAAATTTAAAAAGTACTTTAATTACAAAAAATCAAAATATAACTCTACTTACTTGACAGACAAATAATATTTATTCAGGAATGTAGTTTATATTTTAATCTGGTAAGCTAAGAATTTGTGGACGTTCAAATGAATTGAAGACAAATTCTCTAAAAGTAGAACATTCATAGAGAACTCTCTTTTGAAAGAAAATTAGATTTGTAGCTTTGTTACATTTTTGATAGAAGTTTGTCTAGAAATATATACCTCTTGTTTATAGCATTTCATATGTAAATCTATATAATTTAATAAGGCTGTACTCAATGACAGAATAAGTGAAGATGTCAGTATAATTCCTACACTCCCTATCAATTTTGATAGTTTTACTATGCAGTGTCAAATGTAAACTTTCATATTTTCAATCATTGCTTTAACTTTTGTCAATATTTTAGTATTGCTACTCTTATAGTTGATTTATTGACAATTAAATATCATTTAATTTTATTATTAAATTTTTTCATTATTTATGTTTTTAGACAGAATCTCACTATGTAGCTCTGGCTGTAATGGAACTCAGGCTTTGCAAACTAGGCTGACCTCACTCATTGAGATCTACCTGCCTCTGCCTTTCAAGTGCTGGGATTTAAAGTGTAAGACATCATGGTTGGTTATTTTCTCATTTTTCAACACATTTCTGTTATGGGTATGGATTGTGTAAAAGTATTATTTATTTGCTAGATGTAATTGTCATTTTGGAGGCTTACTGCTACATAAGTTTACCCTTCTAGCTCTTTCTGAACTCTGCCTGGCAGGTTCAATTCAGTTGTTCTGGCTCAAACTCCTCTCCAAATGTACTGATTTGAACTTGCTTCTCTCAGTTTCTGACTGAATTGCTTTGCTTGGCCTCAAACTAACACAAGCAATTTATTCTAATCTTCTGGCTCCTTCTTATTCTCTGCCTTAAACTGCCTCTGCCAGCCTGCACTGAACTACATGAATTCACAAACTCAACTGCTACAAATTCCCTAATGAATTCAACTGCCCTGCATTGACTTTCAACAGACTCAGTGACCTGAACTGCACTCAACTGCACTCAATTGAAGAGACTCCTAAGTGACTCCCAACTGACTTACTGCTCAACTCAACTGCCCTAACTGACTGAATTGATTCAAATCAACTCCTTTCTCTACTGTACTGTTTTCTTCACTCTCTCCCTCTCTACTGTACCCTACATATTTCCCTACTGAACTCTCTACTGCAACTCTCAACTCTACCATACTGCTCTTTAGTAGCTTCTCTTTCCTGTTTGTTTTTGTGACAATTGGCCATATTCTGTCTCTTACTCATTTTGCCAAATATTTCTCTGTTTTGTTACTTTGTCTGCCTCTCAATTAGACATCACTTCCAAAAATGGCTGCTTCCTGCTACAAACTAACCTTTCCTACATTGGCTGGCATTAAAGGTGTGTACAAAGGGTGTGTCTTTATTCCAGCCTGATTATTCTATAATCCACAGAGTGTCTGCTTTCTAGCAGGTTTACATATACCTAGGAGGTATTTGGATGTGATCTCTCGCCACAGCAGCCATTTTACTGGATTAAAATTCCTGTACAGACTAGCTCTATGAGTTTAATTGTAGTTTATTCATGATTTTTATTTTTCAGTGATCTATTCTGTTTCATAGATTATATGTCATATGTAGGTTTCTGTAACTTAAAATTTTATGAATATTAAAGTATGGCAAGCAATTTCAATATAATATATTGAAACCTAAATAATCAATAATATAAGGGTGCTGCTTTGGGTGTTTACGGACGACACAATGGTATAACACATATAGAAATCCACATGTATAAATGTGCACACCCATATACTACATTTTCTAGTAGCAGGAGAATAGTATTCTTTCTCTAAGGCTAAAATGTATATGCAATATTACCCAGCAGAATTTTGTTTGGCACACTAAGATATTAAATATGTGTAAGAGAATATGTGTGGTGAACATAGGGAATAACTGTCTGTCTTTAATAGTTTTATCTATTTAAAAGCCTGTGAAAAATCAGAACATTTAGTGCACATAAGTAATTGAGCCCTATCAATTTGTACTTGTGATACAAAATAGTAAAGTAAATATTTACCTTCAGTTCATACTTGAACCCCTCTGTTATTGATACTCCATATAATAATTATATTATTTGTGTATTATTGGTGCAGATTGCTTTAACATTGGTCAAGTAGCGCATACATGTATGCATTCAGCTCAGGAACCAGAGAAGAGAGTTCATATTTCAGTCCATCTTGCCTTGATTATTGAATAAAAAGAACTAATACTGCACAAATTGCCCCCTTTGTTCATGAAAAACATATAAAATGATTAATCCCAGAAAATATGGCCTAGAGTTCCAAAGAACCATTTTTGTCTTTCTATAGAAACCTGTAAAATTTTTAGCACAGCATAAAAGCACCACTTTACAATAAAACAGCAAAATAATTGCTAACAGCTTGTGGTGTTAATAATAAAGGAAATACCATCAACTCTGGCTTTAATTATTCGTAGCCATTCATTATTATGTGAAAGGTTCCCATTTTATCATGAAAAATAATGGCATGTCTTGTACAATCTGCTTAGTGTTTTAAAAAATATTTAAATCCTGTTATGCTATTCAATTATATAGTTTTATTTAATATAAGAATTCTAATAATACCCTAACATATGCCTTCTTATTTTCTCCTCTGTTGGTGACTGCTTTCACTCTGTACCAATTTTTCTTGCTTTAAATTGAGCTGATGATTATTTGGCATGCCTGGTTGTAGATAAAAAGACTTTCAGCATAGTTAGATGCTCTCATTGGTTTAACTAATTAACAGTAGCTCTTCCTGAATTCCTCAATTATAGCTGTAATCCTATGGTCAAAGAAAATAATATAGAAAGGTATTTTTAAATAATCTTTTTAATTGTTTATGTATATCATTTAATAGAAAAATTTTGGATAATTTTGATTTTTTTTACACATTACTTCTTTTAAAATAACTAAATTGGGTATATTATAACTTTAAAGACAAAATCCAAATGTTTAATGGGGAAAGTAGCATGCTTTAACAACTACATTCTTATTTTGTTCCTTAAATTATTATATTGTCCAAGCATATACTAGAAAATTAACATGATATACATATACCTGTGTTAAGGGACAATTATCCAATTTTAGGTTACATATTTGTTCATAATTTTAATAAAATATTTAAACCCATTCCTCCAGTATAATTTTTCTCAAGGTCTTTTACAGTGGCTTTTATATATTTTATTGAATTTATTCAGTAATGATTGACCTAGAAAAAATGTTACAGTTACATCACATCAAAACAATGTCCTACTTTTTTACACTAATTGCCCTTTATCTCCTTTATTTCAGTAGAAAATGTGGAAAATAAACAGAATTTTCCTTCAAATAAATAATTTACTCTATAAATCTAAAAGCATGCTATATTATACTCACTGATTAATGAGACTCCCTTCAAATGATGTTATTTGTAATTGCAATTCTGCATTAAAAATGGAATTGGTGGTGAAAAAAATGAACTTTCACAGCTTACCAAAAAATTAATCTAACATTTTACCTTAAAAATCATAAAAATGAAACTTCTCTTTTGAAAGTAGAAAAATAAAAATGTTGATTACATTCATAAAATGTGAATAAATAAAAAGATGTACTAATATGGTATAACCTAATGGTTATTTCATTTATGCTGAGAATTTGTTGCAAATGAGATATTAAATAATCATTTGATTATCAAAATTCTTTCTTTTTAAAACATTAAAAATATTAACAGAAGCTATTATTGTGAGATATCTTAAATACACATATAATTCTCTGTGCTCACACTAAGCTTATCTTTGTATGCTAATTTTCATTGCTTGAGGAACATTTTGAAGAGTAATTGAATTAATGAAGATGTTGCTAGTAGTTGTCACATCATAGCTTTCCTACAACACAGACAAGTTGTACTCAGACTGTGTATGTGTGTGTATAGTTATAGTTATAGTTATTAATTTGAACCCTTCTAAGTTCTATTATAATACAAGAATTGCCATATAAACCACTCAAGTACCAATATCAGTGAGATATTGATGGTTTATTAGAATGCCCTATCTCAAAACTGGCCATGGCTAGAAAGACAGTGGACTCAGGAGCTAAACTATAATGTTGATCTACTTCAAAGGCAGGCTTTTCATACAAAAATCTACAACAAGGTAACCAAGTGGGAAGCAAGGGGAGGGCCACATTACATCATTTTGATTAGCCAAACACAGTAAAAACTGATTTTATTCTGAGCACAATGTAGCCAGGTGGCTAGACAAAGCATTTTAAATTATTTGCCTGGGGGATTTAAGGTAGAGGAGCTTTTCAGATCTCTGGGAGTAAGGAACATAGAGAGATATTGCATGCTTAACTCTAAAAGAACATCATTTATCTTTAGCCTAAGCAGAACATGCACTTATCATCCATTGCTTTATTCTAAGCAGCAAGCATTGAACCTTTCTGGTTTCAAGCATGTTGGGCTTCAGAAATTGAACTTAATTTTACCTTGTAATCAAAATGGAGATTTGGAGTCAAAATGGCTTCTGATATGCTAAGAACTGATATTAACTGAAGAGCTACAATTATGCTAGGAAATAAAGTAAGAATCAATAAAGGAGCTTATCGAGTTGAGGCAGGTTAAGCAGGTTACAAGAATTCTCCTCTCATGGTTATATGTTTAAGCCTTGTCTCTGAATGTGGATAGGACCTTGTTCCATATTGTAGAAATTTGAGAAAATAGTTCATAGCAAGTAAGAGAAGTTCCTGAAAAGTTGCACCTCACATTGAACATTATAAAAAGCTTAAGTAACTGATTAGAGCTTCAGTGAATGTGGAGATGTTGAAATGTTACAGGTACAGGATGTAGTGATACATTATCCTGGACTCACTTTAGACTCCTTAATAGCCATTCCTTGCCTGCCTCTGTGTACAAACTAACAGAAAAGTTTGCTCACAGAGATGAGGGGTGGAAGAAAGCAATTGATAGCCCAGAAAATGACATTTTCCAAGTTTACTAAATTTCCATATCAATGTTACAACATTTAGAACAATTCTTCTTTATCAATATCATTTTTGGAATCAATCTAATATCATACATGGAGGCAGATCGGCAGTCTATTTTTCATGGTTCTTAATCTTTAAGTGCTTTGCATAGAAATTTATCAAAATAGTATAATTTGACAAAAATATTGAAGCAGGAGACATGGCAATGTATTGTAGGAAGGCCAATATACATATTGTTTTTGTAAGCTTCATATACTGTAAGTACATAAAGTGTTTTACATATAAATGTATATGATTTAAAAAAAACACAATGAGCCAGGCTTGATGGCATATGCCTTCATTCCCAGCACTTGGGAAGCAGCAGAAGCAGGTAGATCTCTGTGAGTTGGAGGCCAGCCTCGTCTACATAGTGAGTTTCAGGACAGCCATGGTTATGTAGAGAAACTCTGTCTTGAAAACAAAACAAAGAAACAAAAAACACAATAAAAATTTCTCAAGTATCTGAACACTATTTATGAAAAATAAATATTTTTGTTATTATAATGCTTGGAATATACAGATATGATCCATATAAAAACTTTAAGTTAAGATCCTAATCAAAAATAAGTGAATTCCTATCCTTATTGTATATTTTTAATGTGTCTATTGATCAAGAATTGAATGACATTTTATAAAAAAATTAAACAAATTTGTATTATACAAATATTTTACAATGAGTACAATTAGTCTTTATAAAATGGATATAATATCTAAAGGATTAAATCATAAGATGTCATTTCACTTCTGCTAGTGGCCTGGGCACTGTGTCAAGGTGGGCCGGTGCAGGCATCATTTTCTTCTGAATGAAAACTGGGGGACCTGGAGATCAAAGGTCCTATTTCTCTCTCGGGAGTGGCTTAGTGTACTCAGGACAAGGCCCATGCACTTGGAAAGGCTCCTGGTCTCACTGGGGAAAGTGGAAATGAGGTTTCCACTGGGAGTTACAGTTATATAGCTCTTTTAAAAAGAGGTTGCAGGTATCAAACAGCAGTGAAAACTCAGGAGTTCCAAAAGTGATACCAAAAGTAGTACAGCCCTTTGTTAAGTTACCATGCTAAGCATGACAGAGGATGTACATGGATGCCTGAAACTGGCCAGAATGCAGATCCTGTGAGGTGCAGGCCTGGTGGGACTGAAGACAGATCAGATAAGACACAGACCCAGTGCTAACATTGCTAAGATGGATTTGGCTTCAGCAGCTGCCAAAGCAGTTCTGCCATTGCTGCCTGATTGGTTGCCAGGAGTGATTCTTCCCCAGAAAAAATTAGTCTCTGGTGGTCATGGTGGAGTGGTAGAGTGAGAGACCAAGCCAGCCATTCTTTATTTATGAATCAGGGTTTTATAAACGTTGGGCAGTGTGGAGAGTTTTGCAGCTGAATGTGTCTGATTTACTAGGGCTAGAGATGTCAGGGGCACTTAATCTACATGTAAAAAAACAGTCCTATCACAAGAAAGAAAAGCAACACTTAATTATCTCATGGGTGGGAGAGACTCTCCAGGCACAGTTAAAAGGTCATTGCTTGAATGACAAGACCAAAGACATCTTATTAGCATATCTCCAGCAATCTCCAGTCCATCATTTTCATACTGAGCTCAGAGGCTATCTGGGTACACCAGACTTTGACTTAAATAGCAGGGTTCCACAGTGAGAGAAGTAAGTTTAAATTGATTCTTTACTCTCGGTTAATATACATAGGGCCAATCTAGGAGGAAAGTTATATTTCCTGATTGTATTAACTGGATTCCTGTAAGAAAATAATTTCCCATTTTTCTAGAGTGATTTTCTAAATATGCTCTCTTTTACCTAATTGCTCTCTTGAATTCTTTCAAGGATTTATGAGCTAATGTCTCTAAAAGCTTGATGAGCTCAATGCCTTTCTGATTTTACTACAATTAGAAATGTATTCTCAGAGATTACTTCCATGTTAGCAGATACAATTTTATTTGGTCTCCCATTGCTTAGAATATTTCCCATCTTTGTTGTTCATTGACGTTATCAATACTATTATATAGAGTTTTTCTTTGAGCTTTTAGAATACCTGCATCACAATTTCAGAGGAATTCTTAAAAATCAGTTTGTTGTATACTGTCAGAACCTGCTATGGTGGTGACAATGTAACCAATTGGTGTATGTGTGTGTGTGTGTGTGTGTGTGTGTGTGTGTGTGTGTGTGTGTGTGATACAACTCAAATATCATTCATGTTTTGATGAACAATTTAATAAGAAAGACATAAGTCAATAATAGAATAGGAAGAAAAATAGATCTTTTTGACAAAAAGAGACAACATGGTAAATAACAAGTTTATATAGTAATAAAACTCTTTTTTGTAAGACATCAAGATCATCTAGTATTATCACCAATAAGTATACAGAGTGATGAGAAATTTAATAGATAATAGAGCAGTAAATTTTTTCTGTAGTAAAATCCTATAACAATAAATAATTTATGGAAGAATAAGAGTTTATTTCTGCTTACAGTTCCAAGAGAACCCGTATGCATGGTGCTTTGGACAATAGAAAAGTAATTAGGACAGACTGATGTTGGTACCATGAAGTAGGCTACATCTGAAAGAGACCTGACCATGATGTATTTTGGAGGAATATGAAAGGCTTTGAAATTTTGTACTAGGAAAGCAGTTGGACATTGTAAGTGGAGCTTAATGAGCCATCCTGGTAGGAATTTGGAAGACAGAGCAGAAAGCAACAGACTATGGAGGCACATCTCAAAAGTTTTCAGAGAAGAAGAATATGAGCAACAGGGATAGAAGCTGTTCTTGTGATAATTTGGAAAAATGTGGCTGGTTTTTTGTCTGTCATAAGAATCTGCCTGAGGCTAAATTGAAAAGTAATAGACTAATTTCCATTTTGGAAGAGATTTCAAGCTGCCTAATAAGGATTCTGACATGTAGTTATTAGTAATTATTATTAATCAGTTTCTAAAAATAAAAAGAAGTACAAAATAAAAAGTTTGGAGAGAGGACAAAATAGCATTAGGAAATTGGATATTAGAGAAGTGACTTGTGCTGCAAGACATAAAGAGAGGTCTTGATCCAAAATGGACTAAAGGGAGGGGTATCTTTAGGGAAAGACTAAACTCAGGTAACTTCCAACTTTTGAAATGTAAAAACAGGAGAAATTTTCTGTTCATTAAAAAAGAATCAGTAACAAAAGTAAGCTACACCAAATGTGAATCTAGGAGTGCCGGGCTCCATTCTAAGCAGGCAGTGAAACTTAGCAATCTCAGGCACATGGTTCTTTCTTTAGAGATCTGAAGAATAAGACAGTCAACAGGTTATGAAATTTTCCTTAATGGTAAATGTAAGCAAGCCACTGAGGCCAGCAATATGTCATGGTAGTCCTTGTGTCTGCATTAAGGCACAAACCTGTAAAAATGAAGCCTGGGTTGCTATAGTGTCTTAATTACTTTTATATTCCTGCAATAAGACACCATTACCAAAACAGCTTACAGAAGAGTTTATTCAGGGCTTACAGTTTCAAAGAGTTATAGTCTATGACCTTCATGACAGTAGCATTGCAACAGACAAGATGACATGTACCGATGCAGTAGCTGAGAGCTCAATTTTAAGTAAAACCTATAAGGCAGCGAGGAAGAGACACTGGGAATGGTGTGAGGTTTTTTAAAATATATAATTTTAAGGCCCACCCTTAGTAGTAGACCTCCTTCAAAAAGACTACCTCCTAATGCATCTCAAATATTTCTATCTACTGTTCAAACATATGATCCTGTGGGAGCCATCCTCATTCAAACTACCACACTTTCAAATGCCCAAAATATTTGAGGTGCCAAAATTGTGGGATATCTACAAATGAGAGATTCATACAGGAAGTGACACCAGCCAAAGAGAAGAATGTGTCTTACAGGTAGCAAGTCTGGAAGGGCAGAAACATCTAAACAGACATGAAGCTATAGGATTTGAAGTTTTCCCTGATAGATTTCAATATTTTGTTGATCCAGTGTTTACTTACTATGCTCAATTCCTCCTACTTGTGATCATAATGTATTTTCAGTTCCATTGTATGTTGGACTTATATAATTTTCCTTTTGATTTTACAGGGGCTTACAATTAAGAGATTTCCCTTAGCCTCAGAATTGACTTTGGACTTTGGTCTTTGAAACAGTGTTGAGACTAAAGATTGTGAAGACTTTAAAGTTGGACTAAATGTGTTTTACATTATGATCTGATCACAAACCTCTGGGGTCAAGGAGTAAACTAAGTGATTTTTTTAACACAATAGAAAAGTAACTAAGTCAGGGAAGCATGTAAATAATAGGCCAAACCAGAAAGCTGAGAGATTACAAATAAAAACAGAGAAAACAAACAACATTGGGCAAGCTAGAAACTCTTCAATCCAACACCTGTGACACATTTCTTTCCTCAAGGCCCACCCTCTTACTGTTTTGAAAATAAGGCACAAGAGTAATATCAACTGGGGACTAAATGTTCCAATACCTAAGCCTAGGTGCAACATTTCTCAGTTAAACAACTATGAATGGAGTCATATGAAAAAATTTGAAATTAAAAGAATAAAAAAAAAACAACAAAATACCTTAGTTTACTTATTATAAGTAAATTTGTACAACTATGCAAATATTTGAAAATAGCTATGTTAAATTATTAATATCCATTTGTGATTTAAGTATTAACCCTTGGGTTCATCTTATGAATATATCACCAGAAATAAAATATCAAAATCTAAGACATGTTTTCATTTCTGTGTAAAGTCTTGTGAGATTTCACCTGATCTGCATTGGCTTATTGGTTTATGTCAGCATGCAGGTCGTATTTGGACAACAAAATTGTTAAGATTTCATGGGTGCAACTACATCAATGTCTTGTAGCACAGGTCTTGGTCCTATGAATATTTAAATCTTCCAGTACATTTTTCTGTGATGTTCCCTGCGCCTTAGGTACAGTAGTTATGCTGTAGCTATTGTCTGTAATAAGTCTTTGTTTACTACAAGAGAAAGATTTGTCGATGAGAAGTGTTAGCTGTACTTATTTATAGGTAGAATGATAAATAATAAAAATGCAGTTCATAAATTGTATGTGTCTAGCAAAACAGGAATGTGCTCTTTTGAAGGTCTATAAATGTGTAGTTGACTAGGGTTACAGTCTTCTTATATAATTTTTTGTTTGTTTTTTGAGACAGTGTTTCTCTGTGTAGTCTTGACTGTCCTAGACTCACTTTGTAGACAAAGTTGGCCTTGAATTTACAGAGATCTACCTGCCTCTGCCTCCTAGAGTGCTGGGATTAAAAACATGTGAGACCAAGCCCAGTTCAGCTTCTGATATTAATTTCCTCCTATTGATTGGGCCTTAAGTCCAATTAGATGGTTTTTGGTTAACTTTAAATTATAAGAGCTACACTTGTGCCCCTAGATGTACCCATGCATGGTTGTTATTGTGGTTTGTAATCTTTATATTTGTGTGAAACTATTGAGCATTTTCGCTCATGGAAGCTTGCATAACATGTTTAGATATTATAGTATTTTGTCCATAGAGAAACTTCAAAGTCAGTTCCAGCTTAGTTCTCCCAAGTCTTATTTCTGAAGGGTGTGTTCTCTTCAGTAATAGAGTTTTACCCTCAAGATCCTGGAGACAAGTAAGAACAATGACAATTAGCTATATTGTTTTGGGAGTCTCTTGGGCTTCTTTGACCAAAATCTCAAACAGCCTATTCCCCAATGGATGTCACTGTTTTGTTGTCATTATTTTTATTTTTTATATTTATTTTATCTTCCTATTATTATTATTATTATTATTATTATTATTATTATTATTATTATTA
>OU015760.1:59675050-59715180 GCA_907169655.1 Acomys percivali
TATTATTATTATTATTATTATTATTATTATTATTATTATTATTATTATTATATTAATTTATTCAGATTATTACTCATTTGTTATCCCATCACTTGTATTCTCCCATTCTTCCCTCCCTCCCTCTTTCACCCTATTCCCCTCCCCTAGGTCTATGGCCAAGGGGGACCTCCACCCCACTATATGATCATAGGCTATTATATTTCATCTTGGTATCCTGCTTATTCTTTCTTTCAGTGCTATCAGGCCTCCCCACCAAGAGGAGGTGGTCAAATATGGTGCACAGAGTTCACTTCAGAGTCAGTCCCTGCTCTCCACATAACTGTGGAGAATGTCCTGTCCATTGGCTATATCAGAGTTGGGGTTTAATGTTTACTACTTGTATTGTCCTTGATTAGTGCAAAAGTTTGAGCAGACACCCCTGGGCCCCGATCCACCAGTCACGATGTTCTTCTTGTAGGTTTCTAGGACCATTTGGGTCCTTCTGTTTCCCCATCTCCTATATTTGTCTTACCTAGAGTCCCAATAGGATGTCCTCACATCTATCCCAATCTCCTTGTAAGCAAAGAGTTTCATGGAACATGTCCTTTGGGATAGTGCCCAATTATGAGTGAGTATATACCATGTTAGTCTGCTTTTGGGTTAACTCACTTAGTATGATCATTTCTAGTCCCATCCATTTGTCCACAAATTTCAGTATTTCCTTCTTTTTTATAGCTGAGTAGTATTCAATGGTGTAAATGTGCCACAGTTTCTTTATTCATTCTTCAACTGAGGGACATTTAGGCTGTTTCCAGGTTCCGGCTATTATGAATAAGGCTTCTATGAACATTGTTGAGCACATGTCCTTGTGTGTTGGAGCATCTTCTGGGTATATTGCAAGGAGTAGAATAGCTGGGTCTTGAGGAAGTCCTATTCCCAGTTTTCTGAGAAAGCGCCAGAAGCACTGGTGTTTTGTTACATAGTCTACTGCTCACAGGAAGAACATTTTTACCTCAAGTGGCATACTTCATTAAAATTACATATACATGTACACACATATATAATATGTATATTTTAAGTAACAAAAATACATATTTTATGTAAACATAAAATTATTTGCTCCCCTATGGCTTTTCAAACATCTGTAGTGTTATTTACCTCTCATTATTTCCTCTTCCTCAGTACTATCCTTCTTCACATCTCCCCACTTAAACTCCTCATGTTCATGTCTTAGTGGAAATGACACTGTGAAGATGAGAAGACTATCAAAGGTAATTTACAGATGCATTGCAATCCCAATCAAAATATCCATGGCAGTATTCAAAGAACATGAAAAAGAAAACCCTAGAATTCATGTAGAACCTCAGTTATCAAAAACAACACAGGCAATTAACATATTTTAAGAAACATAAAATAAATTGTCACCTTATGTTTTTCAAACATCTTTAGTGCTATACATCTCTCACCTTTTCTCATATCTCCCAGATGAGAAAGGGAAAATCAGTCCTCTGATAGGTTATTCAATTCCAAGTTTCCAATCCTAAATACATACTAAATGGACTCAATACAGGTGAGAATTTGAAAACAAGTAAGGAAAGCATCAAAATAGTTGCAAAATAGGGATAGATAAATTAGGTAAATATAGTACTAATGTATGAAAATATTTAAAAATTAAATTAATTTGAAAAATATAAAATAATAGTATGGCCTGATCAACATGGATGGAGGAGAGAGAAAACTTAAGCAAGTATTTATGGATTATGGGTGGGAGGTAGCATGATAGGATTAATTAGAAATAGATGGCATGTTATGGGATCTTGGGAGGTAAAAAGATAGTTTAGGGGACTAATATCTTCACTGCCCCAGAATAACTAAGGCTATTCTAAAATACAACAGGTATCTGTCTTTTATTGATTGTGGATTAAAAAATTCCTCTGTAATAATTATAGCCTAATAATAAACATTTATTAGGCCGTATTTTTAGACTAACAACAACATATTGCTGGTCAACTAGTTTTAATTATGCACACTCTTAAAAATGATATTTTTATCACAGTTTAACAAGGAGAATAAACTCTCAATGAGACAGTGCAAGTTTAAATTCTAGTATGGGCAGACTGGAGATAACAGAAGAGACTTAGCAGAGCAGAAATGGCTTCCTCTAGCTTGTCCTACCCACATGTGCCTGGGAGACACAACCACTTTTCCCCCCTTTTTAAAAATTTTTAAAAATATTATTCCCTTTATATCCTGGTTGTAACCCTATCCCAACTCACCACCCATTCTCACCCTCCTTCCCTCTCCCCCATCCACCCTCCTGTTCCTCAGCAAAAGGGGTCCCTTCCCATCCACCCCAGTTCATCAAGTTATATCCTGGCTGAATATGCCCTATTCCAGTCGCCTAGCAAGGCATCCTCCCCAGGAGGCAGTAATTGAAAAGCTGGCAAGACAGTCCATGTCAGAGAAAGCCCCTGTTCCCCTTATTAGGGACCTACATGAAGCCTGAGCTGCTCACCAACTACATCTTTGTAGGGGGCCCAGGTCTAATGTATTCAAGGTCCTTAGTTGGAAATTCATTCTCAGCAGGCCAGTCTGGGCCCTGGTTAATTGGCTGTTTGACTCTTGTAAAACTCATGTCACGTCCAGTACCCTTCCTCCTTCCCCTCACTTTTCCCCAAGGCTCCCTATGCCTTGCTGTTTGTCTCTGAATCTCAGCATCTATTTCCAGGCAATGCTGAGTGGAGCTTCTAAGAGGACAACTCTCCTTGGCTCCTGTCTAAAAGCATAGCAGAGGATTGTTAATAGTGTTAGGGGTTGGCTCTCTTCCCTGGGACCGGTCTTGCATTGGGCCAGGCATCAGTTGGACCTTCCCTCAGTAAGGCAGAGGGGAGGAAGGTCTCACACATGCTAATTTGGCACACATGCTTCCATGGGCCTCATAAATGCAGCAGCTACTGCATGTTGTCTTTCACAGAACAGTGATGGCTCTGGGGCATGGAGAATTAGAAGGGTGAACTGGGAGACTAGCTGCCTTCTTGACCAGAGAGTTAAGGAATAGAATTAACTACCTAAATTAAAAAAAAAAAAAAAAAGAAACTGTTTTAGACTCACTCCAAGGCAGCATCGCAGGGGGTGCATGGACATTTTCTGGCTTTGTTTTTGGTTGTTGTTGTCATGGAGCTATGTAAGCATAAGGTTACTGTGTAATTCAAATGTTTATTTCTTTATCTCCCCATATCTGTTTGCAAACCATGATCTGAGAATCTCCTGTCTCAATGTTGTATAAAAATCTGTTCCCCAATTGTCCCCCTGTTAGCCAATAAAACAGCTTAACACCAATTGCTTAGTAGGGGGAGAATAGGGCTGAATGGAGTTCCAGCCAGGTAGGGGAGGAAAAGTTAGATGAGGAAGTATGGGATTCATCAAGGGAGATTCAGTCATGAGTAGAAGGGCAGGAGTGATGAAGATTCAGCTGGAGTAAAAAAGAACTGAAAAGACAAGTAATGTGGGGATTTTAGCAAAATGAAGTCAGGATAAAGTAGAGGGTGAAGAACAGACTTAAATTGCTTAAGATTGTGTTGTAATGCTTTATAAACATATATAAAGGAGTCTTAATTATTTCTGTGATAGCCAGGTAAGGAAGGCTTCCATATTACAATATGAGGTGGTACAACTGGCCCAAAATGTAGAATTTTCTTGTTTCTTTGCTAGATTTTTGTTTGAATTTTATTAGTTATATTGATTTAAAATTGAGATAAAATATTTGAGCAAGGCAATAGTGGCACTTGTTATTAATCCAAACACAAAAGAGTCAAAGACAGACAGATCTGATCCAGAACCCCCACCCATCCCCTGCTGATAGGAGAAAGCTTTTTGCAGCCTTGGTTGCAGAAAAAAGGGGTCAGTTTAAATTTTCCTGTTTTCATCAGCAGAGATTGATGTTTTCTTAGGCTGGTTGCCACCATCTTCAGTTCTTCCTTGATTACTGCTACCAAAAAAGGGGGATATTCTGTTAATCAATATAAGGACCCAAGGTTAGCCTGGGAGACAAGCGTAAAATCTGCATGCCTCCCACAGCCAAAAAGATATTGAATGCTGAATAAGGCAAGGTGTCACATTGCTCTGGTAGCCATCCTGTCCCTTTAAGCATAAGACACTATCTCACGTGGGGATAAGTTATGGCCACACATGGCACAAAATGACACACAGGACTATACAGGCAGTAAAATACATGTTAGCCTAAATTAAGTCCCCAAATTAAAAGTATACAATTCATATGATTAAAAGGCAGAACCACCCATTCAATATGGAAAAAGGAGCAGAGCAAATACAGCCACAACAAATGTACAAACCCAGGTAGAAGATGCCTAGGGTATACTTAAACTCTAAATGTAGAAAGGAAGTTGTATAAAGTTTAGCTATAAAGGCATAACTGTCCATTCCTTATGGAAAAAGGGGAAAGACAAAAGTAGGCAGAACAAATGTAGGAACTGAGATCCAAACCTCTAAACATATACAAGATGCCTACTGTGTGCTTAAGCAATGAGGGTAGAAAGTAATTTATATAAAGTTTATTTAAAAGCCAATGCCTTCTCTGTTGCACAGGGCAACTGGCTTGTCTCTTTAACCAAGAGGCCTTCTCTTGGCTTGGCCCAAATCCCAGAAGAGGACATTTAGATCTGTACAAGCTTGCTTTGATTTCAACTTAATAATGAATGCCTATGCACAGCCAATAATTCTTGTTGGCTACAAAATCCTTATGACATGTACATGCCATCATTTCATACAGCATGAACAAAGGGCTTTGGTTGCTCTTCCTCATCACAGCCTGTTCACAGGAGAGTTTCGAAGAAAGCTGCTGATCTCAATTTGTCTAGCATTTCAAACTGTTCCAAAGAAGACTTATATTAAGCTTGAAATTTCTCAATTTTTAGAGACTGGACCACAAATGTTATTACAAGCTTGATTATCCATTTTTCCCAATTTTATTTGGACCTCCAAAAAGGCATTCATTGTCCCAGAAATCAGTGAGAAGCAACCTTAAGAGAATGTTGCCCCATGTTCCTTTATGGAGTTTTGGTAAGTTTTTAGTTGTCTTCATGGTCTATGGATCTTTACTGTCATTAGGAGTTGGTTATAATTTATTAATGGACTTATTCAGAAAGAAAATGAGGGTAGACTTAAGGATCTCTCTCTTTTATTTTTCTTTTCTCTCTCTTTCATAGGTATGGATATAGAGGTTGAATAAAAAAGAAGGGGAAATGTAGAAAATACATAGAGATGGTAGGACAAAAGGTAGATTATTGAATCTATTCCTCAGCTTAAGGCTTTAATTATTACTCTAATATAAGTCATTGGTTCAGAAGTTTTTATATTGTTGCAAAAATAAATTGTGATGCACTGGTATAGAATTCAAATTTAAGGTTATTTTTTAATGCATATTATATATATTTCTACTCTGGTGTGAGGTATTATATCCATACAACTCATTTATTTTACAAGGTTTACTTTTAATACTTCTAAAACTGTTATTTCAGGCTGCTTAGGATAGATAAGTAATGCCAGTTAATGAGTAGTCAATCATATTTATGGTCGTGTTAAATACTACTCTAATGTAGCACAGGTATATATATCTTAGGTTTCACAAGTATGCTTCTATAGGTAGATAGATTATATAAAAATAGATAAGGCCTTCAAAAAAGTCAGAGACCTATATAATATGACATTTAAAGATGTTTTTAAATTAATTTAAGGATTCTTTGACAGTAGGATATGTCAACTCCTGGCAGCATCTCCATCATACCTCAAGGAAGATGGTTAGCATCAAAGAACTTCTTTATGATGATAGTTTTTGAAATTTAAATTTTATTATCTTTCATCTTTTACATGTGCATTTATGTTATTACATATAAATGCAATAAACTGCATACAGCAAGAAGAACAATGAAACAATTCGAAATTATATAAATGTTACATTCATAGCATTTTGGCTATTTGTATTTTGTAACCTTGAAAAGACCATCTTTCCTATCTTAGTGAGTGTAAATTCTGATTGTAAATCAATATTTATCATATCTCATCTCTATCAATTAAAAACATCTATTTATAACTAAAAACATCTTAACCCCTTAACAATTAAGCTTAATTATAAAACTAAACTATCTGGTCTTCAACCTCATCAGAGACTTGAGAAGGAGTAAAATTTAATTACCTGAATAAACTGTAAGTTCGGGTTAGTAGCTTCCAAAATGAAAAAAATAACAGAGAGAGTTTGTTGCCTGACCAGTCACCCAGAACTCTCTAACACTGGAGCATCATCTTCAGCCTTCTGGCCCAGTATATTTGACAGAAATATTTGTGAGGTAGGAACTGTTGATGACTTGCTTACTCTGTCTTGGCAGAGCTTGACTATAGACTCTCCCTGCATCCTGTCTGTGTCAGAAGTGAGGACATTTTGCACAGTGGCTGGTTTGCCACATTTGAAGCCATCTCCATAAGGATGTTATTTGATATTCATCATCTTCTTTGAGGTAGGCTAGCTGTAGTCATGACTTAACTTGTCTTACTGTCAAAGAATCTTTAAACTAATAAAAACATCTTTAAATCCCATATTCTGTATGTCTCTGAAGCACTGAAGACATTATCTACCTATTTTACCTCATTCTCTATAGAATCATATCTGTCTGTTATACCTAGGATGTATATTCTTGTGATAAAAATATACTAGCAATTAACATGACCATGATTTGATCAACTAACAATTAACTTGTATAATGTGCTATCCTAAACAGCCCACAATAGCATTTTCTATGTATTGGAGCTAAACCTTGTATTCTACTTGAACTGTATGGGCACAACACCTTATTAAGTATATATTTATATATAGTATGTGAAGAATAATCTTAAATTTGAATTCTATGCCAATTTATCAAAATTAAACTTATTTTGCATCAATATACAAAATTCTATACCAATAAATTAAAAATAACCTTATTTTTAAGTAATGATTAAGGTCTTAAGGCAAGGAGTAAATTCAATAATCTACTTTTTGTCCTACCATCCCTAAATATTTCTATATCCCCCCTTCTTTCTTTTCAACCACTATCTCCATACCTTCAAAAGAAAGATAAAGGAAAAGAGAGATATCTCTGAGTCCAACCATATTTTCTTTCTGAATAAGACCAGTAATAACTTATAACAAACTCCCAATGAAAATAAATATCTGTAGCAAAATAGAATAACCAAAAACCTACCCAACCTCCCTTAGGGAAATGGGGCTTCATTCTCTTAAGGTTTCTTCTGGCTGATTGGGAGCAAATAATACCTTTGTAGGGTCCCAAATAAAATTGGGGAAAATGCTTAAACAAGCTAAGAATCGCTTTTCAATATTTAAAAATTGAACCACAAATTTAAGATAGTTTTATTTATTTATTTATTTATTTATTTATTTATAATTTTTTAAATTTATTTTATTAATTTATTCTTGTTACATCTCTATGGTTATCCCATCCCTTGTATCCTCCCATTCTCCCCTCCCTCCCATTTTCCCCTTATTCCCCTCCCCTATGACTGTTCCTGAGAGGGATTACCTCCCCCTGTATATGCTCACACTTGAGTGGAGAGTGGGATATGACTTTCTCATGTACACTGGTGCCTCACATTTGACTATGTCCCCTGGAGGGGAAGACATAGTGGCACTCAGAGGAAGGACAGCAGGTCACTGAGAAGAGACTTAAGATAGTTTTAAATGTGACCAAACCTCCAGAAAAAGAAAATGTCCTCATTTCTATCACAGACAGAATTCTGGCTAAAATGGGCAAGCTTGGATGCAACCCAAGTCAACTGATAAACTCTGCAAAGACAGTGCAAGTAGGTCTTAATAGTTCCTGTTTAACAAATATGTCTGTCATATGTACTGGGACAGAAGTCTGAGAACATTGCTCCAACGTTATAGAGCGCTTTGGGTGGTTATTTATCATTTTTTTTATTTGGGAAGTAGTTAACGTGTACTTCTTGTTCACTCAGGTAATTAATATTATTCCTTCTCAATCTCTGATGGGGTTGAAGACTAGGTTATCATAGTTTTATAATTAAGCTTAGTTGTTTATGAATTAAAAAGGATACATAATATTTTCCTCAAACATTCCAAATACATTTGAACTAGACCTTATAGATATAAAATTTACCTATTGGTTTTTATGATTGTTTCATAATTGTTCTTACTGTATGTTGTATTTTAAACATGGTCCTTGTATTTAGAGAGAAAATGGACATTGTTGGAGCATGTTATGGTGCTTTGTATTTGTTAATTGCTTGCCACTGAGAATCATACTGTAGACTGTCATGTACCCTAAGAATCGTCGTTTAACCTTGCCTCTCAGTTTGACTAATAAAGAAAGCCAATACCTGGATAGGGAAAGAGGAAGGTAGGCATGGTTAAGATTCACAGGCATTTGGGATAGAGAGGATCTTGGGAAAGAGAAGCAGTCTGGCAAAAGAGGAACAACCGGACAGCCACAATGGATTAGGTGGAGGTGACACATGGCCTGATTGGCATGGATGGAGGAAATGGAGAACTTTAGCAAGTATTTATGGATTAAGGGTGGGAGGTAGCACAATGGGAATTATTAGAAACAGATGACATGGTATGGGAGGTAAAAGATAGTTTAGGTGATTAATATCTTCCCTGCCCCAGGTGAACTAGGGCTATTCTAAAATACAGTGGGTGTCTATGTCTCTTACTGATTGACTGTGGATTAGAGAAATATCTCTGCTATAACTATAGCCTAATAATAAAGATTTATTAGGTCATACTTTTAAACTAACAATAACAAAATGGTTTGATCATGTGCAGCAGTCAACAGTTGCTGTGAGTTTATGATTGAAAGTGTCTTCTCATGTTTAGAAGAAACTGACTGAAGCCCTCCCTGACTTTCAGCTCTTGCAATCTTATTTCCTCCTCTGAAATAAATTACCTAAAGATTGACAAAAATGTGAGACATTTTTCCTTAAGGAGTAACTCACAGACAGCATAGAAGTGCTATATTCTGAACAACGAGAATTTAAAAGGTAAGTCTGAAACTGGCAATTGTTTTTTGAGTAGGAACAATTCTTAACTGTAATACATAATTCCAGAAGCCAGGTATAATATTATGGTATCAGGGTACTATTGGCCTTACAAGGCAGGAAATTTGCGCAAAGCACAAAGATGAGATATGTATATAGTGGCAGTAATCTATTGGGAGTTCTACACATGACTTTAGGATGTGGGCCAGCTGTATATATCTAGGACAATATTGCATGAATGTAGTTAGAGGAAATGCTAATCAGTGAAGAAAGAGTCCCTAGTCCTCCAGTAGTGTTAGGAGACATTGGATAGGGTGTTGTTGTTATTGTTGTTTGTTTTTTGCAAGGCAGCCTCATTTATGAAGAGAGCATTAAAAAATAAACACAGAAAAGCCATGCTCACAAGATCTTTACAAAAAGGAAAACAATGAAAAAAGCATTTAAAACAATCTCAAAACCCACCACTACCACCACCACCACCATCAAACTATGCTTTCAAGTAAGAATTCTGTACTGTTCTCTGTATTTTGACCATTTCGCATTCTGTGGCAAAAAGATGGTTCTTTGATGAGGAGGTTAAAGTTATATGTATAAAGACAGGATTGGTTTCCTTTAGGAACAGTTCCTTTGATAGTTTATGTAATGGCCAGCCCTAAACACATTGAATATGAGAACACTAAATGGAATCAGCAGGCTTTATTTATTTACACACAAAGGTGTGTGTGTGTATATATATATGATAGAAAAGGTTATGGGATTGAGAGGTAGGGAATGTGGGGGAATGGGAGTATTTGAAAAGGAGTATTTGAATAGGACAGAAAATATGAAAAACGTACTCATGTATGAGCTCCTAAAATAATAATTATTAATAAAATAAATGTTAAAAAAGAATTCTATATTTGATACAAGAACCCATAAAAGTGAGATATTAATACCTTTTCACATTTATAGAAACTGTAAAATTTATCAATAGAATTGTCTTACAATAAAAGCTAAAGGAATTCCTTAGGTTAAATAAAGCATACAAGACAGAAATTCATAGCCATGCAAACCTATACAAATCTCCTACAAATGTAAATAAGAGTACATTTGCAAATATGAGGTAATGTTGCTGTAACATAGAATTCTAAGGCCATGACAATTTTTTAAAGTGCTGAAAAATCAACTGCATGAAATAAGTAAAATTCTATGCTAATGTGTAACAAAAATGTACAGATGTATTAGTAACATTCATAACATGATTGTGTGGAAAACAAAGAAATCAGAGAAGTTTTGAACATGCCGGGTAGAAACTGCAACATTTATTAATTACTGCTAAGCAAAAAGCATGTCCATAACCACTGTGGAAAACAGTATAATAGGTTTTAAAGAATTTAAATAGCATATGACCAAGAACCATGTGAGAATAGCAATGTAGAAGGATCCAGAGGGTCCTAGAAACCTACAAGTAGAACATTATGATAGGCAGATTTGGGCCAAGGGGTCCCACTCAAACTAAGGCACTAGCCAAGGACAATACAGGCAGTAAAATTTAAACCCCTACCCAGATCTAGCCCATGGACAGGACAGTCTCCACATTTGAGTGGAGAGTGGGGTATGACTTTCTCATGTACTCTGGTGCCTCACATTTGACTATGTCCCCTGGAGAGGAAGACCTAGTGGCACTCAGAGGAAGGACAGCAGGTCACTGAGAAGAGACTTGATACCCTATGAGCATATACAGGGGGAGGTAATCCCTCTGAGGAACAGTCATAGGGGAGGGGAATAAGGGAATAAGGGGAAAATGGGAGGGAGGGGAGAATGGGAGGATACAAGGGATGGTCTTCTTGTGGGTCTACTAAAGTACTTTTATATGTAGACCCATAATCTCCAGTGGACTTTTAAAGTTTCTTGAAGATTTTGTAAGTCAGGGTCTCTTATGAGGCCTCCTCATCCACTAATGTTTTTTACAACCTGTAAAAATTCTGACAAGCTGCTGTTCTGAAGCTTAATTTCTTTCTTCTTAAGGGAGATCTTAGTGGTATCTAGATGCATACATCTCTCAGAGGAGTTAGTCTGTTTTACTTTTACTTTTCTCTGCTTTTCATTCTCTTACCCAGAGTTATCTTACAATGGGGGAGGGGATCTGCAGCATCCTAGTGAGGTCCATCTTGCACTGTAACAGTGAGGCAGAAATTTACCCTATGTTCAGATCCTGTGTTCAGGTGGCATTTGCCGGGGGTCCAGCACTGGGGTGAAGGTCAGGGCCTAAAGAAGGGAAGATACATGGTGATGAGAGAGGAGTGGGAGAAAAGAAAGGAAAGGGTGGAATGAGTCAAGTATGGGGATTGGGAGAAGTTTTGCAGCCTGAATGACTGAAAGTTACAATGCTTCTTTCTTTATATAGAATTCAATAGGCAGGAATAGATATATGTTGTTCCAAAACAAAGAACATACCATTTTTGTTGACCAACATATGAGTGTTGTTTTTAATTTTAATTTTGAAAATGATTTATTCAAATTATATCCCTCACTTGTATCTTCCTCTTCCCCCTCCCTCCCTCTTTTACCCTATTCTCCTCCCCTAGTGCTGTGATAGAAGGGGATCTCCCAGCCCACCATATGATCATAGCCTATCAGGTTTCATCTGAGTAGCCTGTTTCCCCTTCCTCTGAGTGCCACCAGGCCTCCCCACCAGGGGAAGTGGTCAAATAGGGGGCACCAGAGTTCATGTCAGAGGCAGTCCCCACTCTCTTCACAACCATGAAAAATGAGCTGTCCATTGGCTAGATCTGAACAGGCAGTCTAGGTTTACTGCATGACATAAATGTTTTTTAACTTCTACTTGGTCATAAGTTTAGTCATCATCGATAAATCATGACAGAACAGAATTATCTTCTACAATCATTTTCCCTCATCAACCCACAACCCAACTTTTAACAATATTAAAGTTTCAAGGACATAATTTGCCAACATATGACAGCCTCTTCTCAGGCTGGTAACTCTAGTGGTTTCAAGAGCTCTAGACAAAAATCAAATCTCCAAGCCAGCCTGGGAATGTTGTCATGTCCCAAGCAAGCTGTGTATAATCAACTTTTAATAGTCAAAGTGTTAATTCTCATTAGGCCCAAGTAAAGTCCTCAGGCCAAAGCTGCTGCAGTTATTATTCAGTTTCTACCATAATACAATGTTTATACTTTATATATTTGTAGAATTTATTTATATGTCTAATCTTTGTGTATTTTCTTCCTTGGTTACATGACACTATAGTGGCCCTGGATGATTTCACTTTTTCTAAGAAAGAGAGGCTTTAATATTTTATTCTTTTTATCATCTATCCCCACCATTCTTTGCCCACATATAAAAGAAAGAGGCTTTTAATTTGATCTGCTGCCAACTTCTCTAGCCTGCCAGATATTGTTTATCTTTATAAGGTTACTTTGCTTTGATTATCTTGTTCCTGAGTAAGGAACATTCAGGCACACATGTAACAAGAGTATCTTTGAGTCAGAACCTCATAAGGAGCTCTCTGGCATAATTATTTGTGTCACAACCTCCAGGGTCAGATAAGGATAACTCCCTAAAAATTTGAGGGATAGCATCCTCAGAACATTCCTGGGAGAAGGCATAAATGATTCATAAGAAAATGTCCATTGCCACAGACTTTCTTAGTGGAGTATTGGTCCTTGGGTTGGGAGTTCTGGAAGTGTCAGTGGACAAAGATAGGTGAGTGACAAACAAAAACAAACACAGAGGTGCTGTTTGATTCTGAGTGTCATTTGGAGCAAGCTACGTATATATATATATATATATATATATATATAATTTTAAAATGGGGGCATTCACACATGGCAACATTATTTTTCCATACAAATCAAAATATATGATGCAGTGTAATTATGTTGTCATCAATCCTGAGCAATTATTTATAAGTCATTAGATTGGTATCAGTGCGTATGCTCTCTTTATCAAAGGTCAATGTTCTCTCATTGTGCCAAACATCTATGAGTCAAGACAGTTTGTTTTCTTAGCTCATCTGCCACTATCTGGGGTGTTACTCAAAACTTTTTTGATAGTTATAATATAAACTATTCATTGGTGACTAATTCTTAGTCATGTTTACATTAATAAATGGAAGAGAACTTAGTGGTAAGCTTGACTGAATGATCCTTGGCTGCAGTTTCAAGGTAAGGGTCTCCTAGCAACACAGTTACTTCTGAAAAGTTCTTAGATAAGACAAGTGAAAACAAAGCAAAATGTTCGCAAAACAAATGAGTGAGAAGAGAAGGAGGGGCGCTGCAATTACTACTACTGGTGAGAACATCAGACTCATTTTCCAGGAGGCTCTCCCAAATGAGTAGGGGTTGTCGCCTCAGTTCTATGATAACATTTTGTCACACAGACTCCACTGGAGGGTTGTGACACTCCATGACTCCAATATCCCCAAGTTATACTACTAATAAAAGCCCCCTAAGAATGCAACATAGAAAGATCAAGGCCAAAAAGGTGGGAGACTGAGCCACAGCAATTGCACCACTAGGCTCAGCTTTGCTGGAGCTTTGTCAAACAGCTGTGTCAGCCTTATGACTTTTGCTGTTCCCATTAAATATGGCTGTGCCAGTCTCTCACTATTAATGTGTGATTTAAGGTTTAGTAATGTTTCTCTTACAAATGTAGCTTTTGTTTTGGAGCCAGAGATGTTCAGAATTGAGATGTCTTCTTGGTGAATTTTCCCTTTGATGAGTATGAAGTCTCCATCCTCATTTCTTTTGATAAGTTTTGATTGAAAGTCTATTTTATCAGATATTAGAATGATTATACAAGCCTGCTTCTTGGGTCTGTTTGCTTAGAAATATTTTTTTTTCTTAGATATCATTTTTCCAGCCTTTTACTTTGAGATAAAGTCTATCTTTGTTGCTGAGGGATGTTTCTTGTATGCTGCAAAATAACGGGTCCTATTTATGCATCCATCCTGTTATCCTTTGTCTTTTTATTGGGGAATTAAGTCTGTTTATGTTGAGAGATATAAATTACCAATGATTGTTAGTTCCTGTTATTTTGATGTTGACAACTGTAGTGTATTTGTTTGTTTTTCTTATTTTGGTTTTGCTGCAGTGGAGTTATTTATTTACTGTGTTTTCTTGGGTATAGTTAACCTCCCTCAGTTGTAGTTTTCCTACTAATCTAATATCTTTTGTAGGGCTGGTTGTGGTTAGGTACTGTTTAAATTTGATTTTGTCTTTAAATATGTTGTTTTCATCATCTATGGTGATTAAAAATAATTTTGGGTATAGTACTCTGGACTGACATCTGTGGTCTCTTGGGATCTGTATGACATCTATCCAGGCCCTTCTGGTGTTTAGAGTCTGTATTGAGAAGACAGGTGTGGTTCTGATAGGTTTGTCTTTATATATTACTTGACCTTTTTCTCTTGCCACTTTTAATATTTTTTCTGTGTTCTCCACATTTAGTATTTTGATTATTATATGGCGGGGGAATTTTCTTTTATGGTATATTCTATTTGGTGTTCTGTGGGCCTCTTATACATTTATAGGCATCTCTTTTTTTTTTTAAGTTGGGGATATTTTCTTCTATGACTTTGTTGAAAATGTTTTCTGGGAATTGTAGTTGTAAATATTCTCTTCTATTCTGATTATATTTAGATTTTATCTTTTCATAGTGTCCTTGATTTCTTAAACATTTTATGTCAGGAATTTTTTTTTGATTTAACATTTTCTTTGATAGATGTATTGATTTCTTCAAATGTATCTTCCTCTATTGTATTCTTTCTTTCATCTCTTGTATTCTGTCATTAATGCTTACCTCTGTAGTTACTGATTTTTCTGTAACTTTTCCATCCCCAGAGTTTTCTCTGTATTTTCTTTATTTTTTCTCTTCCCATTTTCAAGTCTTGAAATTTGTAAACATTTTCTTTCATATGTTTCTTTGTATTTTTCTCTATTTCTTTAAATGATTCATTCATTTCCTTTTTAAAGGCTTCAGTCTGATTATATTTTTAAAGAGATTTATGCATTTCCTCTTCATTGGCATCTATCATCTTCATAAGTATAGATCTTTTTACTTAAATATCTTTATTTATTCTAATTTGTTATAATTTATTCAGATTACATCTAGGTTGTTATCCCCTTGCTTATATCTTCCTATTCCTACTCTCTCTCCTTCTTCCACCCTATTCCTCTCCTCTAGACCTCTGACAGAAGGGGACCTCTTTCCCCACCATATTACCACAGCCTATCAAATTTCATCTAGAGAGCCTGCTTCCTCTTTCTCCGTATGCCACCAGGCCTCCTTACCTGCTGCAGACCGTCTCAGTCAGGTATAGTTCCTTGGGAATGATAGTTCTCAAAGCACTGGTGGCCAAAGATAGGCAAGTGACAAACAGAGACAAACCAGGGGTAGTGTTCGAATCTGAGTGTATTTCATAGGTAATTGAATTTGGTTTTTATACACATTTTTGGAAACGGGGAGTGTCTTGTGGTTACATTATTTTTCATTTAATGAAGTTCATCAGGCATACACAATTCAAAATACAGGATTCAGAGTAATGATGTTGTCATCAATCTTGGACCATCATTCTTAAGTCATTAGATTGGTATCAGTGCATGTGCCCTCTTTATCAAAGGTCAATGTTCTCTCATGATGCCAAACATCTGTGAGTCAAGACAGTTTTTTTTCTTAGCTCTTCCATCACTATCTGGAGCTTTCTTAAACACTTTATTTGTAAGTCATAATATAAACTATGATTAATCCTTAGCCATGTTTTTATTAATAAATGGAATGGAACTTGGTGATAATATTGCCTGAATGACCCTTGGCTGAAGTCCCAAGTTAGGGGTCTCCTAACAAAACAGTTACATTTGTAGAGTTCTGATAAGAAAGTAAAAACAAAGGCAGAATGTTCTATAACACTTGAGAAAAAAGAGAAACGGAGGTGGTCTGCAATTAGTTACTCCTGGCAGGAACATCAGACCCATTCCTACAGGTGCTCCCTGGGTGGTGGTTGTGCTGTATCATTTATCATGCAGACTCCACTGGAGGGGTCGTGACACTAACCAAGGGAAAGTGATCAAATTGAAGATACCAGAATTAATGTCAGAGGCAGGCCCTGTTCTTCCCACAACCATGTAGAATGAGCTGTGTCCATTGGATATATTTGAACAGGTGGTCTAGGTTTAAAGCATGCATTGTCCTTGGTTGGTGCAAGAGTTTGTTCAGGACCTCCTTGGTCCAGATATTCCAGCCTTGATGGTCTTCTTGTGGGTCTCCTGTACTCTCTGGGTTCTTCCATGTCCCCCCATTCTTTCATACCACTCTCATCCAGAGTCCAACAACAAGTTCCAGCAACTTTCCCAGTCCCCAATGAGTGGAGTCTCTCATAGGACTTCTACATTGGGTTAATATCCACTTATAAGTGAATATATACCATATATGTCTTTCTGAGACTAGGTTACCTCACTCAGGATGATCATTTCTAGTTCCATCCATTTGTCTACAAATTTCAAGATTTCCTTGTTTTTAGTAGATGAATAGTACTCTAAGATTTAAGGTCATTTTCTTGTGTTTCAGTTGTGTTAGGTTATCCAGGGATGCTTGTCGTGGGATAACTGGTGTCATATTGCCCTGGATTTTGTTGATTGTGTTCTTATCTGGCCTTTAGACATCTGGTTGTCTCTGGTGTTGGTTAGTTGTTGACCTTGCTTGCTACCTGCTGGATTTCTTGTGGGTGTAGGAAGAACACTGGGCAGGAGGCTAGATGTTCTTGAATCATCCCTCCTCAGGATGGTGTTTAAGGTTATGGAGTGGCTGCTGGATCTCAGGGCATAGCCCACAGTCCTCCTCATTCGGCTGTGTCCCAGTTAGACCCACAGGCAGGGGATTGTAGTGGGAGTTCCTAGCCTATATGATCCTGAGGCCCAGCAGGTCTCCTTAGAAAACTAGGAGCACTCCTGTTGCTGGAGGAACTCCCAAAGTCAACAGCCCCATCACTTGCTTGCTTGTTCTGTAGGTCTCTAAGCTCAAGCTTTACAGACATACTGCTTACAGGGAACCGCCATCCTGGAGTGAGCTCCTGTATGATCCTGAGGTCTGGCAGATTTCCTCAAGGAGACAGGTAGAGCCATGGATCAGAGGTTGGAATCCTTTCCCTGGATTCTGTGAGTTGAGTACTCAGAGAGTAAAACCTCATGTCCCTGAAACCCAGGAGCTTTCCTCGGGATGGTGGAATTAGCCAGGTGGTCAGAGGCTGGAACTGCTGTGGACTCTCCTTTCACCTGGGAAACACAGGTGCTGGCATTTTGGTGTCCGCAGCATGTCCACTCACTTTCTCAGCAGTTACTGTAGTCATGCTACCCAGACACCATGTGTGCTAGGTACCATCATCTTAGATCTCTTTGTTCAAGTTTCTTTTAGCTATACTGGTTTTTTTACTTGCCTTATGTGACTATCATCCTTTTGATACCTGTGAAGTATTCTGTTGGGATTTTGATGAGGATTCCATTGAATCTGTCCATTGGTTTTGGTAAGATGACCATTTTTACTATGCTAATCCTACAAATTCCTTATCCTAGGCAATCTGTCAATCTTCTGACAACTTTTTCACATTTTTTTTCTTCAGGGACTTAAATTTTTTATCATATAAATCTTTCACTTCCTTGGTGAGGGTTACTCCAAGGTATTTTATATTATTTCAAGCTATTATGAATGGCATTGCTTCCCTGATTTTTTCCTCATCATGTCATTTGTATATAGGAGAGCCAATGATTTCTGTGAGTTAATCTTGTATCCACATACTTTGCTAAAGTTGTATATCAAACATTGGAGATCTCTGGAAGAATTTTTATGGTCATTTATGCATAATATCATATCATTAATAAATAAAGATATTTTAACTTCTTCCTTTCTGTTTTGTATTCCCTTGATCTCCATCAGTTTTCTTTTTGCTCTAGCAGAGATTACTTATAACTGTTGATACTTGCATCGTGCCTGAGTATGTGACCATTTTTAGAGAAAGTTCTGTCAAGTGCAGAGAATAAGGTTTATTGTTGAAAGGGTGAAATGCCCTGTAACATATGTTGGTCCATTTACTTTATAATGTCAATAAGGTCCAGTATTTCTCTCTTTAGTTCATGTCTGGATGACCTGTCCATTAATGAGAGTGCAGTATTGAAGTCTGCACCATCAGTGTGAGAGGGTCAATATGTGATTTAAGTGATATATGTACAGTAGTATTCCTTTTATAAAATTTGATGATTTTGTGTTTGTTTTTGTATCGTAGAGGTTAAGAATTGAAATGCCATTTTGGCGAAATGTTCCTTCTCTATCTCTTTGATTAGTATTGGTTTGAAGTCTATTTTGTTAGATATTAAAATGTCTACATAAGCTTACTTCTTATGTTCATCAGCTTGTAATATTTTTTCTAAACCTTTACGTTGAGATAATGTCTATCCTTAATCTTGAGTTGTGTTTCATGGTGTAGTTGAGGGATGGATGTTGTTTTTGCAACTAATCTGTTAGTCTTTTCTGTTTTATTGGGGAACTGAGATCATTGAGAGATAGCAATGGCTAATGGTTGTTGATTCTTATTATTTTGTTGTTGGTGCTGGTGGTATTTGTGTGTGTAAGTATGTGTGTGTGTGTGTGTGTGTGTGTGTGTGTTTGCATTATTTTGATTTTGCTGGTCTGTGATTATTTACTGTGTTTCCATGAGTGTACTTAAACTCTTTAGGTTGGGCTTTCTTCTAGCACTTTCTAGTGGGCTGGGTTTACAGATAGTGTGCAAATTTGGAGTTATCATGGAATATTTTATTTCTCCACCAATAGTGATTGAAAGTTTTTCTGGGTATAGTATTCTGGGCTGGCAGCTATGGTCTCTTTGAATCTGTAGCACATCTCTTCCGGCCCTTCTGTCTCTTAGAGTCTCCATTGAAAAGTCAAGTGTAGTTCTAGACGATCTGCATTCAAATATTACTTGTTTTTTTTTTTCTTGCAGCATTTAGTATTCCTTCTTTGTTCTGGATATTTAGTGTTTTGCTTATTACATAGTGAGAGACTTTCTTTTCTTGTCCAATCTATTTGATGTTCTATATGTTCATACATATGTCCTTCTTTAGGGTAGGACAATTTTATTCTATGTTTTTACTTAAAACATTTTCTGGACATTTGAGCTGAGTTTCTTCTCCTTCTTCTATTCCTCTTATTCTTATCTTCGGTATTTTCATAGTGTCCCAGATCTCCCGCATGTTTTGTGTCAGAAGGTTTCTTTTCTTATTTACGTATTTTCTTTGACATATATATGTGTCTTGTCAATTGTACTTTCAGTGGTTAAGATTTTGTTACTTTATCTTTTGCATTCTGTTCATTAAGCTTGCCTTTGTAGTTCTGGTTCTAATTCCTAGAATTTTCTTAGTTTGGGTTTGTTTGCTTGGTTGGTTGGTTTTTCCAGACAGAGTTTCTCTGTGTAGCTTTAGCTGTCATGGACTCAATTTTGTAGACCAAGCTGGACTCCAACTCATAGAGATCCACCTGCCTCTGCCTCCCGAGTTCTGGGATTAAAGGCATGTGCCACCATGCCTGGCTTGGGTTTGTTTTATTTATTCTATTTTCATCTTCAGATTTTGAACAGTTTTATTCATTTTTCTTACAATATTTGTGTTTTTTTAGGTTTCCTTAAGGAGTTTATTTATTTTCACAGAAGTATCTCTATCACTTTCACAAAGGCAGTTTTAAGGTCTTTTACTTCTGCTATGTTGTAATCACGCCCTGCTGTGATAAGACAACTGGGCTCTAGCAGATACATATTGCCCTGGTTATTGTTAATTGATGTTTTGTTCTGGTTTCTAGACATCTGAGATTCTGTTGGTTATCGACCTAGTGTTAATATCAAGATTCTGTTGGTTATAGACTTAGTGTTAACATCAGGGTGGGTGTTTTCTTCCTTGGTTACTGTTTCTTTTCTGTAATTTTGAATAGTATGATGCCTGTATCTTGCTTGTTTTCCTGGTTCTGCTCAGCTGGTTTGTTTGCCAGGAATGCCTGCTGGTGTTGGATGCTGAAACAGTAAGATAATTTGGGGGGAATTAGGTTTAGGAAAATATCTTTATGATCCCCTGAAGATGTCTTCTTGGGCCAGAGAAGAAAGGGAGACTACAGCAGATGGTTTGAGGTTTTTTTTTGTCTGGTTGGTTTTATTATTGTTTTTGTACAAAGCTAAGAAAGAGACTACAGAATTGCATTTGGGAGAAAAGAAAAGCTATTTTCTTAATTTAGAGCAAAAGGACAGTTTTATTTTCCGATTTTTAAAATCTTTTAGTTTTGTACCATTAGGGTGAGATATCTTTGACATTGTTGCTTTAGGATTTCATGTAACCTCATAAACACATATTGATATTTATTTCATGTACAAATCTCTTGGTGGCATTGTACAGTTTAGTATTCAGCATACCTGGTAAGAGTGGTAAATCTAATAAATACTACCATAATAATGTTTGGTTTTTGTATAACAAATGTCTAACAGATGGCAATTTCCACAAATATATTCTCCAATTCTGCTATAAATAATTAAATGCCCATTCAAATATATAAACTTACACTTATTTATATTTATTTTATTAATTTAATACTTTATATCTTCCATATATTTCCAGAGTTATAAAAATATAATCTACTTTTGGTGTTAAAATGTTGATAGAAATCAACTATTTGTTTTAATTTCATAAATTTACATATTTTGAATTCACATTTTTTAACTTTTATTATTATATTCTACAGAATAAAAAGAGTTATTTTTCATGAATTATTTGTGAATTTTGTAGAGTATAAGATACTCAATAATGTCTCATAATTTTCTCTTCCATGCATTCTGACAACATAATGGTTATGCTTACCTTTTTTTTTTTTTTTAGGATTTGAGATGTATTATCTTTAATTTTCTTTATGTTATTATTTGTATATAGAATGTACATTTTCAAAATAAATAGTTATATGAAAAACCAAGTGAAACAAATATGTCAACATGGAAAATATATGTATGTGTACATACAGATATGATTGTCTAAAATTTTGTAACTATAACTAAGAACATGATAAAATGCATTAAGTGAGGAAAAATTATTTTCCCACATGATTTCATAAGTTTTAGTCTATGGTCAGGTGGCTCCATTATTTGTAGTTTTATGACAAGACAGAAAGTTCATGGTAGTATGGCATGATGGATAAAAGCTACTCACGGATAAAACCCAGGAATCAGAAAAAGAGGAGAAGAGGCCAGGAACAAGATATATCCTCTAAAACAATGCCCCAGTGATCTATTTCCTCTAACCATCTTCACTTTTCACTTTCTATGACTTTCATATCATGAAATTATTATTATTTTTTTTTTGGTTTTGTAAGACAGGGTCTCTCTATGTAGCCTTGGCTGTCCTGGACTCGCTTTGTAGACCAGGCTGGCCTCGAACTCACAGTGATCCACCTGCCTCTGCCTCCCGAGTGCTGGGATTAAAGGCGTGCGCCACCACTGCCCGGCCCATATCATGAAATTACAAGCTCAGAACCCATATATGACATCTCCATTCATCATTTTGTAGACCAGGCTCTCAACATATACATTTGGGGGGTGGAGGACATTTTCCATTCAAACTATAACATATAATATCAATTATGTTGAAAATTTTAACATTAAGACCATCTGTGACGAATCACCCCAGTGTACTCCACTCTCCGTCTTCTGGGCATTCTCCATTTCCCAGGCTCTATGTCCATCTGCAGTCTCTGAGATAGGCAACCATCAGAGAACAGCAGGTGAGAAATCTCCCCAACTCCTGACATACAGCCAGGCTGCAGAGGCACAGAGCCATGGTCTGTCCTTGGACAACAGACAGAGCTCCATCCCTTCAGAGTGTTCCACTCTCCAGCTCCCGGACTCCATCCACATCTGCAATCCCAGACACAGGCAGACATCAGGGAACAGCAACAACTATCAGGGAGCAGCAGAGACCAATAGTCATAAGGGGACATTAGAGTCCCACATCCATATGGGCCCAAGGGCTCCTGGGCCATGCCATTTCCTTTACCTCATCTCAAACTACAATCCTAGGGACCAGTAGCCATCAGAGACCACCAATTACCACCCAGGAAAACTAGAGGACTGCTAACACCCTGGACCACCAGCTCTATCTACAATTCTGGAGACCTACTACCATCAGGCACCACCAGAATTGCTAACACCAGGGTCAACCAGATGGCTGAGGACAGGCTAATGGCAGGTAACTATACCTGCTGGTAAGCTTTCATTGTACTAAGGGAAAATAGCTATGCAGGCTTTTGAGGTTGTCAACATGACCATATCTAGAATTAACTAAAACCCAAGCAGCTGGGCAAACCTATGGGGGATTTTTTTTTTACATTGACTCATTTGAGATGGGAATACTTATCCCAAATTTAGGCTATACCTTCTGGTGGCAGCCCACAGAAAAGAACATGGAAGAAGAAAATATTTGCTTTTTCCTTGGTAGCATTCGTGCTGGCAAGTTTATCTGCGCTGTGGAATGATGGTATCCCTTTTCTGATATTAGAACCTACTTCTTTGGGATTCTCAGCCTTTCTGTCAGGTAACATTTATTGTTAAATTAGCATGACTAGAGACTATAAGACATTCTGATAAATTCGTTTTAATATAGATTTATTCTATCAGTTTTACTCCTCTAGAGATCACTGACTAATATACCTAATGTAGAAATCTACATGCTATTATATCAACCTACAAGGCAAGATGCACTCATTTATAAAATAGTAGCAAGTCTGATTGTGTATGTGTGTGTGTTTGTGTGTGTGTTTGTGTGTGTGTTTGTGTGTGTGTGTGTGTGTGTGTGTGTGTGTGTGTGTGTAGGGGAGAGGTATTGATGATTCAAATAAGAAAAGTTTTGTAGAACCTCAGATATTAGAACATTGGTTCCAGTTCCTAGTGCTAATTGGGGAGATGGTGCAGACTTTCCGGAGTAGGTATGCCACTGGAAATAGGATTTATGGGTTTATAGTCTCACCATATTTTGAGTTCACTCACTCTCTTGGCTTTCTATATATGGCTGGTAATATGATTGCTTAGCTTTCTGTTGTGGCCACCTGCTGAAATGTTGCCCTCCCCATTAAAGACTCTCAGTTTGGAAGTATAAACCAAAATTAACTCTTCCAGAAGTTTCTTTGGCCATGGTGCTTTATTACAGCAACAGAAAAGTAACTAATACAAAGTTAACCAGCTGCTCTCTTCATTGGAATTGGGGCATGTTACACAGGAGAGAGTTGGTGTGCTTTCTTATATCTCTTTTTCCCTTTTCCACACCAATCTTAGCTACTTCCTGCTTTTTAGGATTGTCAAGTTCCTTGGGGAAAGCCCAAAACTCATTTAGGATACTCCAACTTCTCATCAAACTGTATCAACAGCAAATAGGAGCAGGAGGGCAGAAGACTAGCAGTCTTCTTTCTCAGAGCCCCCAGTCTCTCTCTGGGTCTGGCATTTACTCTTACTGGTAAAGACTATGCACACTGTCATAAAGAACTTATCAGCTGTGGACAATGTAAAGTAGACCCCCAGAAAATTTCCCTACCCAAGGGGCAGCTACTCAGAAAAAAAGGAAGCTGGGAGATAACCACAAAATTGTAGAGAAATTTTATCTCAAACCTAGCCATCTGTGAGTGTCACCCTTCTATGTTTTGGTATTTCATCTTGCAGTTAAACATTCGTAATACAAGAATGTGGTCCATTGGCTACCTGGGCTTGGGCCATTCAAAACTGACCCATGAAACTGCCTTACTGACCACCTATCAGGTTTTAGGTTACCCAACTCTTGTAGGAATTCTCCTCTCTACCCATAAAAAGGCCATTTTGTAAAGTGTCTGACCTTTGCATGCAGGGCTTTTACTTTTGCACTCTTGCTGATTGCATATGGAAGTGATGGTGTGATTTCGTTCTTAACATGACTGACATATTATACATCAATTCACAGCATCAAGATCAAGTTAATAAAAGTTCCAGCATGAATGGTAGAGGATTTACGAGGCTTCATAATCAAAGGAACTACTGGCAGTTGATAGCTACTGAGGAAAGGAATTTCACTCTTTCTGTGGATATGACAATTTTATTTTATTTTTTTTCAACTCTTTTTTTAATTTTTTAAATTTTTTTATTTTTAATTAATTTATTCTTGTTACATCTCTATGGTTATCCCATCCCTTGTATCCTCCCATTCTCCCCTCCCTCCCATTTTCCCCTTATTCCCCTCCCCTATGACTGTTCCTCAGAGGGATTACCTCCCTCTGTATATGCTCATAGGGTATCAAGTCTCTTCTCAGTGACCTGCTGTCCTTCCTCTGAGTGCCACTAGGTCTTCCCCGCCAGGGGACATAGTCAAATAGATTGACCTTGCTCTGCTAGATGGCTGTACATGGACTTCGGGAATTCTTAATACTATCCTCATCTTCATATTTGTGTTTGCAAATCAATATTAGTGAAGATTTTCTGAGTGTTTAATGAAATAATTAAATTTTATTTAAAAGGCTTCTAGAACATTTAACTTAGCATTCATTTTTCTATATCATAATGCCAAATGAAAGACTAATAATTTAATGGAACCAGCTCCAATTTTACAAGATCACACAAACCGAATACTTCTTTTTCAAAGAAACTCTGAATTTTAACAGACTAATAATGCCTCTTCAGGTGCTTCCTCTGGATGCCTTAATTCACTTCAGTTTTTCAAGTCCTCAGCTCAAAAAAAATCCAGCTTCTCTTTCAGGGAGAGACATGAAGATGGAAAGGAAATGTGTATGGGGGTGGAAATTAGAAGAAGAATCAGAAGAGAAGGAATGGGTATACATTGGCTCTAAATATATGCACATCTGAATATTAAATACTTAATGAAAACCATAATGAATTTTGAAAATTTTGCATTTGTTTAATAAATATTTGATGGCTATACATCTTGCTCTACTTGTTCTTTGGCTGGTCTATTCTCTTCCACACTGATTCTCCAGCAGAAGGCTTTAGACTTAGACTCCAAGTCCAATTACAAAATATGATCTAATACAACCACATATTTATGCATGTTAATCATTATCAGAACTTTAAGAATTGTGAAGATTATCTATAACCAGAATGAACCAAATGGGACAATTAGCTGACCTTAGAAAATACTGCCTTATGCTCATCTTGTGCAATCTGTTCACTAACAGATGCAGATGCATCCCATGAAGATGTAAAGTAAGCTAAAGAGCAGAGAGCAAAAATTAGCAGGAGAACAGTGAGGCCATTTAACAGAAGATGAATAAACTCCAAGTGACCATGCTACAGGGAAAACACAAATGCTGTGGTATTTAAATGATTTGAAAGCTATATTGTACAGAAGGGTCTTTACATTCAAATCTGCATAACACCTCTTTGCAAAGTGTAGCCTGATATTCTAAATGAACTCCAATTCTAACATATATAATACTACTTCTGATGGGTCTTAAAAGGAGATATATGGGTAAAAGAAAGGAGTGACTAAACATGTTTTTTTTTGTTCAATAAATGTATGTATAACAATTAACAATTGTATATTAGTGTTTATTTCACATATCAAAAATTGAAACCAGTATTGTAAGAGCAGCAGAATTTCCAAGGTAAAGTTGAAAAATGACTATGACATGTGTACATATATACATAAGCAAATATACATTAAAAAACACACACACACATGAGAGAGAGAGAGAGAGAGAGAGAGAGAGAGAGAGAGAGAGAGAGAGAGAGAGACAGACAGACAGACAGACAGACAGACAGAGAGACAGAGCAAGGGAGAGAGAGAAAGAGAGGGAGAAATAGAGACAGAGACAGAGACAGAGACAGAGAAAGAAAGTTCTGCCAAGACTTCCATTGTATTGTAGCAGCTGTGGAAAGGTGGCCCCAATTGACCACTTCATCTTACCTGATAGATTGTGATCATATGGTGAGGGAAGAGGTCTGCTTCTGTCAGTGGTCTGGGGGCGGCGGATAGGGTGAAGAGGGACGGAGAGGGAAACAGGGAAATTACAAGTGAGGGGATATCATTGGAATGTAATATGAATAAACTATTTAAATAAATAAATTTTAAAAAAATATTGCCCTGCAGCGAACAATACAAGCCTCTTTCTTTGGTCAGCCAGGAGGAAACATGTGAGCAGGAAGAGCAAAAATAGATATATAGCATCTAATGCAAGCTACTGAAGGTGGCACAGCATATCTGGCCTCAGATAAATCTTTTACTCTATGACCAAAGGTAGAATGTTCCAAAATAGTGACAGCTGTTTATGGATCTTTACCTTCAAGGACAGTATGAATAACCTTGGAAAGAAGTGGATTAACTTACCAAGGCTTGATTGTGCATCCAGGTATTATATATGAATCTCGCAAAGAAGAAATGAAAATCATGGCATATATAAAAAAGGAAATTAGATTTTCCTGAATCTCTTAATATAATTACTGACTCTCAATATGCTGAAAAAAATGTTTTTCATATGAAACTGCTGAATTTAACCCTCATAACTCAGAATTGATTTTGTTATTTATGCAGTTGCAACAGGCCATCATAAGTAGAAATTATCCATTATATATTATTCATATTTGGTCTCATACAGGTTTACCAGGGCCATTGGCACAAGGAAATGAGAAAACTGACCAATAACTAATAGGACTTGTGTTAGAAGCCTCAAAATATCATGTAAAATATGTTAACAGGAAAAGTTTAAAGAAAAAATTCTCTGTCACTTGGCAACAAGTGCAATAAATAATTTAAAAGTGTCTTATGTGCTCTCTGTATAACCAAACTCCACTACCTGCTGGAAGTAACCCAAGTGGTACCAAAAGAAATGAAATCTGGCAGATGGATGTGTTTCATTTTGCAGAATTTGAAAAACAAAGGTATGTACAACATACCATTGATACATACTCAAGTTTCAATGGGCAACTGCTTTAAGTTATGAAAACGCTGATCGTATAATTACTCATTTATTGGAAATAATGGCAATTATAAGGATACCTGCACAAATTAAGACTGGCAATGTTCCCACATATGTTTCCAATAAGATAATGAAATTCTTTGCATATTATACTATAAAGCACATTACTGGTATCCCACACAATCCTATAGAACAAGTAGTTATAGAAAGAGCTATTTGTACCTTAAAAGAGATGCCTATTCATCAAAAAGGAAGGGTAAAGTAAACACCCCAAGGGACAGATTAAATAACGCTTTGCTAACTGTAATTTTTTTGATGTTGATAAAAAAAGAGAAATAAAGCAGCTGACAAACAGTGGGTCATAGAAAATACTAAGGAATTAAGACAACCAATATATTATAATATATATTACAATAATTATTATATTATGTATTACACTGAAGTAAAATATAAAGTAGAAAACACATGATAAAAGAAACTACTTAAGAAAAACATTTAATACAATTCAATACTTGTATTATTGTAGAACATGCAATGGGCAAGAATCATGGCTCAGTGAGTAAAGGTGCTGCTATCAAGTTTTATCCCAAGAGCAACTGTGGTTTTGTGCAATAACCTCCCACAAAAAGAAGCCTCTCTGATGAAATGTGAAAGCTGCACTAATTTCAGGTATATGAACAAGTTTGACATAGAGGGGGTAATATTACGCACTGAGTCCTAATTGGAGGAAACTTATAATTGCCTGTGTTCAGACCTACATTATGGAGACTTTAACCAAAAGCCAGCATCCCCAGACTGTGACCTTGTTTTATCTTCGTTCATTGTGCATTATTGGAGGGGCTTAAAAACTGTTCAGAAGGCATTACATGTTTTGCTAATAAGAATTATTCCTCTCACTAAATTCTACAGAGTTATTTCTCTCATTATACTCCAGTCTTGTTTTTTAAGGCTAGACGTATTCCATGGAAAACAGCTGTGAAATCACAAGCTGTTTGTATTACTAATTATTTCTTGATTCCTCTGAAAATAATTGTTTGGCCCAAACATAAATAAATTGCATCAATATACTTATAAAATGCAAGCAATAATTATTGAAGAGTAAGTAGGATTTTGCAAAAGTAAGAAATTCTATACTTATGACTTAAATGTTTTGCTGTTGCTCTAGGATTCTAAAGACAGGTAGAGTCAATCTCTGCCTATACCACATGCTGTATTTAAACCTTGTGTGAGTATTATATGTAGTCTACAACAGCAATTTTGTGAGTTATTCTTTCTTCCATTCTTCTCAACTCAATTTCTTCTTTCCTTTCAACCTCCTAACATGGTATGAAAGAAAAAACGATAGAGAGCAAAGGAAAGAATTCCAAAATAAAGTCAAGGTTTGGAAAGTGGGTGATGTGATCATTACACTACTTCCTGCTTATTATGGATAATCGAGCTCCTTAACAGCAAGTTTGATTTTCACTGTCAGGATATCTAATTTTTCTTCTTGTTTCTTCTTTAGACATGACAACTCAACAAACTGCAACCAACAACCGACCCCAACTCTCAGGGCCCTAGCATTTATATACCCTGTCAAGAGGCACCAGAATTCCAAATGTCATACACTTGCAGAAATTACCTGCAGCTGGAAAAATCATGCCTCTGCTAGAGCAAGAGGAAAAGCATAGTCATCTGCTAAAGAGTAGCCCCATATCCCTACACCTGGGACTAAAACAACAGCATATTCTTGTAATATTTCTTCATTTATTAAAGAAATCAAAACTCTAAAATTGTCACTACAATTATACTATTTTATTGTAGAGGAGACAGCATCATCATATGTATTATCCTCCATTTTCTTTGAGAGGGGATGAATGGTTTACAACACAGGTTTACAAATGCATTTCATTTTGATTCTTTATAGAATTGCATGTGTAGAGGTGATATATCAGTCTGTGAATGCTGACAGATTTGTACCATAAATAATTAAAGTAAAATTGAAACAATGACAAATAAAACAGGTGGTGCTTTTCTTAATCATTCCACAAACATATTCAGATGAAATAGTGTCCTACATAATCACAGTAATCTGAAGCACTCTAGAAGGTAATTAGTCAGGTGGTAATTATGTGAGCAAAGAGTAAATTTGTCCTCTTTAGTTAGTAGCTGACAATACCACAGAGGATTATTCTTTTTCTCTCATAATTTCTTTATGAATTGCATCTCTAACTGAATAACTTGACATTCATGTTGCCTGGAATTTTATCATAATAAAGAGTTTTCCTTACCTAAATATGGTTTCTATCATTTGTGCCTTGTCTTATTCACTTCCCTAGCACTCTATAAAATTGTATTTTCTTTGTTCTATGTGTACATGTTTGTAAGCAAACAACTTATGGGCCTATTGACTCTGATTTATCACAGATATTTCAGACTTCATGTGTTTCAGACTAAATTTTAATTTTTTTCTCATAGCCTAGCCAACCTAATTTTGTAATTTTATACAAGAGAACTGTTCTTTTCTTTCCCTCTCCTTAACTTTGGTCATTAAGTGAATTATTAATTTCTTTCCATTTTGTTTCCTAAATAATTTTTTAGCTCCTTTTTTTTCTGATCTTTGGTTTTTGGAGATTAAAAAACTTGCTTAACGAACTCTGGTGCCTCAAATTTGACCATGTTACCTGGAGGGGGAGACCTGGTGCCACTCAGAGGAAGGACAGCAAGTTACCAAGAAGAGATTTGATACCCTATGAGCATACACAGGGGGAGGAAACCCTCCTCAGGAACAGTCATAAGGGAGGGGAATAAGGGGAAAATGGGAGGGAGGGAGGAATGGGGGGATACAAGGGATGGGAAACCATTGAGATGTAACAAGGATAAATTAATAAAAAATTTTTAAAAAACTTGCCTAAGTCAATGAAGTAGCTTTTTATCTAGGTAACCAATGCTGTTCTATTTTTGTTCTTGAATTCAGTGTGATTAACCTAAATCACAGTTCTAATATGTTCGTCTAGTTTGAATATCCCTAGATGCAGACCAGACAGGAAAGCTTTAATGCAAGCAATTTAGAAAAAGATGTAATGTATTCAGGGAAGGGTGAATTTAGTGTTTTGTAAAATAGAAAGCACTAAGAATGATTAGCGATTATTGGAAAATCTAGAAAATTATGAAGAATACAACGTGTTACCATTTCATGTACAAATATAAAATATTTACTATAAAACAGGGATTTAGCTTAGTCTAACTGTTCACTGTGTTGTACAGTATTTGGGTATGGTTAATTTTGGTATGAGATGCTTTAGTGTATTTACAACAATTTTTATAATAAAGTCCATAAATTATTTGTTAAATCTCTCAATTAATATTCACCTGCTTTTCTATCTTTATCTGCTAACACTTTTTAATATAAAATATGATATTGTGACAAATGAAGCTGATTGTTGTTTTTCTGTGTATCATGATATATCATAAACCCATATCTGCTTGGTTTGCTGATGTGTAAAGTATCTTTTTTTTTCACTATTGTTTATTTGTTGTTGTTTTTGTTATTTTTTATTTGAGATATGGTCCCATTTAGCCCAGGATGGGCTTGAACTATGTGATTGTTGAAATAGGAATGCCCACATAGGCTCGTATGCTTGAATGCTTAGTCATTATGGAGTGATACTACTTGACAGGAACTAGGTAGATGGTATGGTGGTTTGAATAGGAATGACCTTCAAAGACTCCTGTGTTCGAATGCTTGCACCAAAGGGAATAGCTTTATTAGGAGGTGCGGTGCTGGAATAGATACAACCTTGTAAAAAGTATATCATTGTAGGGGCAAAGCTTTGACGTCTCCTATGTCTTATAACCTGCTTAAAACTGTAACTCTTCTGTTAACACCTTCTTTTGTCTTTAGCAGTACAGGAGCCATTTTGATCATAAGGTGAAATTAAATTCAGGTTCTCAAGCTCTACTTGACTGGAAACTTCAATAGCCCTTTTCTTATAATTCAATACTTGTTGAACATTCTGCCTGAATTAATGATATATATTCTACTTAAACAAAACCCATAATACCCTCCTACATTCCTTTCTCCAATAATTATGGGGAACTGGAAAGTCCTCAAGCCCATGTCCTAGCCAATCATCTTAAAAAGTTTTGTCAAGCTAGCTATCTGGGAACAATATATTTGGAACAAAATTGATTCTTCTTACGTTTAGCTAGTCAAAATGATGTAATGCTGCCCTTCCCTTGCTTCCTACCTGATTACATCATTGCTATCTGTTTATGGCTTTTCCTATAAAATGATTGACTTAAAAATAGGCTGATGTATCTAAAACTAAACTTATTTTTGCAGAGTCACTAGCCAAACTCTGCCAAGACAGGGTAAACAAGTCCTGTATATTTCTGCCTCACAAATATGTCAGTCAGATATATTAGAACAGAAGACTAAAGATGATGCTCCAATATTAGAGAGAGTTTTGGGTGACTGTTCAGGCAGCAATATGTCTCTATCATCTTCTCGTTTGCAAAACTGCTAACCTGCACTTCTTGTATACTCAATTAGTTCATTTTATTCCTTCTCAAATCTCTGATGGGGTTGAAGACCAGATAGTTTAGTCTTAAAATTAAGCTTAGTTGTTTATTGGATAAGACATTTTTAGGTCTAGATAGATGTTTTCAGTTGATAATGAGGAGTACAATACTCATTTACTTTCAGAATTTTAGATGCACCAATGCAGGAACAATGTTTTCATCAAAGCTGCCAAATACAAATAGCCAAAACACTATGAATGTAACATTTATATCTTTCCTGATTGTTTCATGATTTTTCTTGCTGTAGGTATTTTATTGACGTGTCCCAGCCCATGGGAGGAATCAAACCAGGGTTCACCTGAAAGAGGGAGTGGTAATTGAAAGTGGGGTACAGAGACACAAGAAATAAGGAGTCAGGTCTCTGATCAAGAGTCTCTTTAATGCCGATGATTAAGACTTTTTATAGCAAGGTCAATAGGATCTATTCTGATTTCTCTCTACCTAGGTCCCAGGCTGTCTGTAGGAACTTCCTTAAGCCTCTGAGTAGCTCTCTGTAAGGACTTCCTTAATTCTCTGGATGTCTTTCAGTAGGGATTTCCCTAATTCTTTCAAAGGTAAATCATCCAAGGATAGCCTGGAACAGAAAGACCTCCTCTGTCAAAGCTCAGCAACTGGAAGGTCATGGTGTACAGCCTAAGCATGGGATTTCTGACATGGCAGAATTTAGCATGGCTCCCCACAGTTTATTGTATATATGTTTAATAATACAAATGTAAATGTAAAAAATTAAATAACATATTTAATTTAAAAAACAACAGTAGCTGCAGAATCAGAAAAAAAAATGTGCTGATGTCACAATTCGGCCCCTGAGTCTTTTCTGTGGCCCTGAGTGCACAATCATCCTTGTCTTAGAGTGTTGCATTAAATAAACCAGAAATATTTCATTAAGATTGGTGTAGTAATTTTTGTTCTATAACACTATGTTCAAGCTATGCCTACTGTGGCACACAATTTCCTTCTGCTTCCTGCAGATCAAGATGTCAGACTCTTATCTCTTTTCCCAGCACCATATCTACCTGTATCCTAACATACTTCCCATTATAATGGTAATGGACTAAACCTCTGAAACTGTAATCCAGAAAAAATTCATTGTTTTTGATTGTTTGTTTTAAATAAGAGTTGTCATGGTCATGGAATCTTTTCACAGCAACAAAATATTAATGAAGACAGTAGTACTATGGGCTGGAGTATTGCTGTCATTGCCCCGACTATGTTTTTGTTTGGAGAAGTTGTTGGTTTGGGGGCTTTGGATTAGGAAAGTAATGGAATGCTTTAAGCAGGCTTAATGGACCATCCTAGTAGGAACATGGAAGACAGTTGCTCTGAGAGTAATTTGAACAATGTGGACTATGCTCAAGAAGTTAGAGAGGAAAAGAATGTTACTATGTGTCCTAGAGACTGTTCTTGTGATATTTTGGTTAAGAACGTGATTGCTTTTTGCCCTTGTCCAAAGAGTCTACCTAAGATTTAGATTAATTGAATTAGCAAAAGAAATCTCTTAGGTCGAATTTAGGTCCAGGCACTGTGGTACATGCATTTAATTCCAGCATTAAGGAGATAGAGGTGTACTGTTCAGGAAGTTGTCTCCTGTGCCTATGTGTCCCAGACACTTCCCCACTTTTTCCTCTAACTGAATTATTGTCTCAGATTTTAAGTTGAGGTCTTTAATCCACTTGGACTTGAGTTTTGTGCATGGTGAAAAATAGGGGTCTAATTGCATTTTTCTACATGTATACATCCAGTTAGAGCTGCACCATTTGTTGAAGATGCTATCATTTTTCCATTGAATAAATTTGGCTTCTTTGTCAAAAATCAAGTGAGTAAATGTGTGTGGATTCATCTCTGGGTCTTCAATTCGATTCCATTGATCCATCAGCCTATTGCTTTACCAGTACCATGCTCTGTTTTAATTACTGTTGCTCTGTAGTACAGCTTGAGATAAGGTATGGAGATTCCTCCAGAAGATCTTTTATTGTGTAGGATTGTTTTTGCTATTCTGGGCTTTTTATTTCGCCATATGAATTTGAGAATTGATCTTTCAATATCTTTAAAATATTTTGTAGGTATTTTGATAGGGATTGCATTGAATCTGTAAATTACTTTTGGTAAGATGGCCATTTTTACTATGTTAATTCTCCCGATCCATGAACAGGGTAAATCCCTCCATCTTCTGTTGTCATCTTCAATCTCTTTCTTCAGAGGTTTAATGTTTTTTTTTCAAATAAGTCCTTCACTTGCTTGGTTAGAGTTACTCCTAGATATTTTATATTGTTTGAGGCTATCATAAAGGGAGTAGTTTTCCTAATTTCTTCCTCTGCCTGTTTGTCATTTGTATGTAGGAAAGCTACTGACTTTTTTGAGTTAATTTTGTATCCAGCCAATTTGCTGAAGGTGTTTATCAGCTGTAGGAGTTCTCTGGTGGAATTTTGGGGGGTCACTTTTATACACTATCATATCATTGGCAAATAAGGATAATTTGACTTCTTCCTTTCCCATTTGGATCCCCTTGATGCCAGGCCTTAATGTCAACAATTAATAAATGGGACCTCATAAGGCTGAGAAGCTTCTGTAAGGCAGGAGACACTGTCAGTAGAACAAAGCGACAGCCTACAGACTAGGAAAAGATCTTTACCAATCCTGCATCTGACAAAGGTCTAATATCCAAAATATATAAGGAACTCAAGAAATTAAATACCACAAAACCAAACAACCCAATTGCGAAATGGGGCTTGGAACGTAACAGAGAATTCTCAACAGAGGAATATCAAATGGCTGAGAAACACTTAAAGAAATGCTCGTCCTCGTTAGTCATCAGAGAAATGCAAATCAAAACCACACTGAGATTCCACCTTACACGCATCATAATGGCTAAGATCAAAAACTCAAATGACACCACATGTTGGCAAGGATGTGGAGAGAGAGGAACACTCCTTCATTGCTGGTAGGAATGCAAACTAGTACAACCACTTTGGAAAGCTATCTGGCTCTTTCTCAGAAAAATGGGAATAGGGCTTCCTTAAAACCTAGCTATCCCACTCCTTGGAATATACCCAGAAAATGCCGTATTACACAACAGGGACGGATGCTCAACCATACTCATAGCTGCTTTATTCATAATAGCCAGAACATAGAAACATCCTAAGTGTCCCTCAGTAGAAGAATGGACTAAGAAACTGTAGTACATTTACACTATGGAATACTACTCAGCTATTAAAAACAAGGATTTCCCAAAGTTTGTGGACAAATGGATTGATCTAGAAATTATCATAATGAGTGAGTTCACCCAGAAGCAAAAAGAGACAAATGGTATATACTCAATTATATCAAGACACTAGTCCAAGGGATACGTACCATAAAAAACTTTACTTACCAGGAACGTGGGTCAAAGGAGAAGACATCCTATTGAAACTTATGTGAGAGTAGCATGGAAGAATGGGGAAATAGTAGGATCCACAGGGTCCTGGAAACCTACAAGAAGAACTTTATGACAGGTGTGGATCTGGGTCCTGGGGTCCTCCTCAAACTAAGGTACCAGCCAAGGAGAATATAGACTGTAAACTTCGAACCCGTACCAAGACCTAACCAATAAACAGGATATTCTCCACCGTTGAGTGGAGAGTGAGATCTGACTCTCACAAGAACTCTGGTGCCCCTTTTCTGACCACATCCCCTGGATGAGGAGGCCTGGCAGCACTCAGAGAAAGAATAGCAAGTTACCAAGAAGAGACTCGATACTCTAAGAGCATATATAGGGGGAGGAGGTCTCCCTCAATCAGAGACATAGGGGAGGGGAGAAGGGGGGAAGTGGGAGGGAGGGAGGAATAGGAGGAAACAAGGGAAGGGCTAACAATCTATATGTAATATGAATAAATTAATCAAAAATTTATGTTAAAAAAAAGGAGATAGAGGCATGCAGATTTCAGTGTTCAATGTCAGCCTGGTCTACAGAGCAAGTTCCAGGGCAGCCAAGCATACCCAGTGAAGGAAACCATGAAAAGTAGAAGCTGATGAAAATGTAGTTGAATGAAGGGGGCATAGTTCACCCCAAGCAAGTCGCAGAACTTGACAGCTTTAGCCATGTTGTTCTAGCTTTAGAGTCAAGGATAAAAGAAAGGGTTATAGACTTTCCTTCCATGACTAAGGAAAGCTGCTGAGGCCAGGCATGTTGTAGGGGTGTCCCTGTGTGGAATTTCAGAGAAGCCATTGTGTGAAACTGTAAAAGTGACATCTGGATTGCCTTGAAGACCTCAAGAGGTTAGAGATGCCAGAGTCATAGGATACCAATCCAGGAAATCTGCTAACAGGGAGTAGACACAGCCAAGAGAAAGAAGTGTGTTGTAATCAAAAAGCTGAAATGAGTGGGACATCTAAAGAGCTTTTTGACATGCATAAGTGACTCCAAAAACTCTACCAGGGAACTCCTATAGCCGATAAACACACACAGATGCAGAGTTTGGAGTTTATCCAATTGGTTTTCTGTTTTGCATTGGTCCAATATTTCTTCATTATGTATTTATATCCTGTGCCATTATATGTTGGAAGTATGGGATCTGTTTTCTTTGTTAAAATAGGTAATTACAGTTAATATATTGCATGAATAACAGAAGAGACTTTGAACTTTGGACTTTTAAAATTGTTAAAATGTGTGATAGACTTTAGGCATTTCTGAAGTTGGGATAAATGCATTATGCATTGTGCTATGGCTACAAGTCTATGTGAGCCAGGCAGTGAAATATGGTGGTTTGAATAGGTATGATTCAAGACTCATATGTTTAAAGGCTTGCTCCATAGAAAGTGGCACTAGTGGTAGGTGTGACCTTTTTAGAGTAGGTGCATCCTTGTTGATGAAAGTATGTCATTGTTGGGAAAGGCTTTGAGGTCTCCTATGTCCAAGTTATGCCCTATGTGACATTGTTTAATTTTACTGCCAGCAGATTAAGATGCAGAACACTCAGCTCTATCTCCAGCATCATGTCTGCCTGTATACCACCATGCTTCCCACCATGATTATGTGGACTGAACATCTGAAACTATAAACCAGCCTCAATCAAATGGTTTCTTTTGTCAGATGTAGGTTTGTGAAGATCTTTTCTCAATCTTTTGCCTATCACTGTGTTCTGTTGTGAGTATCCTTTGCTTTACAGAAGCTTTTCAGTTTCATGAGATCCCATTTATTAATTGTTTCTCTTAGAGCCTGAGCTGTTGGTGTTCTGTTCAGGACATTGTCTCCTGTGCCAATGAGCTCAAGGTTCTTCTCCACTTTCACTTCTACTAGAATTAGTGTTTTTTGTTTTATGTTAAGGTCTTTGACCCACTTGGATTTGAGATTTGTGCAGGGTGATGAAAAGCAATGTATTTGAATTTTTGCAACATGTTGCCCTCTAGTTAGACCAGCACCATTTGTTGAAGATGCTTTTATCCATTGTATGGTTTTGGCTTTTTTGTTACAAATCAGGTTTCCCTAGGTTCATATCTGGGTCTTCAATTAAATTCCCTTGATCCACCAGTCTATTTCTATAACAGTACCATGAAGCTTTTATTACTCCTGCTCTGTACTACAGCTTGAAATCAGGGATGGAGACACCTCCAGAAGATTTTTTATTATACAGAATTGTTTTAGCTAGTCTGAATTTTTTATATGAAATTGAGAATTGTTATTTCAAGGTATAAAAATAACTGTGTTGGAATTTTGTTGGGTATTGCATCAAATCTGTAGATTGCTTTAGGTAAGATGGTCATTTTTATTTTTTAATCCTATTGATCCATGAGCATGGGACATTTTTCCATCTTCAGATTTCTTTCTCAATTTTGTTCTTCAAAGACTTGAAGTTCTTGTCATATGGATTTTTTACTTGCTTGATTATAGTTATGCCAAGATACTTTATATTATTCGTGGCTATTGTAAAGGGGGATGTTTCCCTAATTTATTTCTCAGCCATTTACCACTTGCATAAAGGAGAGCTCTTGATTATTTGAATTAATTCTATATCCAGCCATTTTTCTACATGTGTTTATCAGCTATAGGAGTTCCCTGGTAGAGTTTTGGGGGTCACTTATGCATACTTTCACATCATCTTCAAATAGTGATACTTTGACTTCTTCCTTTCCAACTTGGATCACCTTGATCTCTTTTAGTTGTTTTATTGTTTTAGCTAGGACTTCAGGCACTATATTGAAGATATATGTAGAGAGTGGACAGCTTTATCTTGTCCCTGATTTCAGAACTCAAGAAACTAAACACCATCAAACCAAATAATCCCATTAAAATGGGGTATAGAGCTAATCAAAGAATTATCAAAATGTTCGGAGCCAGTCCAGGGTCACTCAAGGCTAAAAGAGTCTACTGGCTATGGAAAGATACTGATGCCCCGTTCCAAAGCTAAACTTCCTCCTTTCAGCCTCTGCATAACTTCCTTCTTTCAGCCTCTGCATAACTTCCTCCTTTCAGCCTCTGCAGATGCTGTTTAGCAGGTTAGCTTGGGACTTTCTGAGAGATAGTTAGCTAAGATAAGATAGGAATTGTTCCAAGATGAACCACAGGATGTTCCCCTGCTGGTATCATCTGGAGGCATTCTCGCCCCCCCCCCCACTGCTTAGCTCCTGCCTCCACCCCATATAAGCTTTTGCTTTTGATTCAGTAAACAGACCTTGATAGGAACGCTACTTGGTCTCGCCTCTTTCTTTCCCATCCCATCTCTCAGGTATGGCTCCCCTCGCGACCCCGTAATTACTGGCCGTGCTGGACGGGACATCAAAATATATGGGGGGGGAGGATAGAAGTTTACAAAAAGGAAAGATTTCCTCAGAAGTGTCTGCTCATAATAGTTTGGCACTGTTGTTTCTGCATCTGTGGTAAGGCAGAGAGCCCTGACAGTGGAAATCTAGGGCAAGAATGTTGCCTAACTCATGTAACCCAACTCAAACAATACTGTGAGTCAAGAATAAACACAACATCATGCCTACAGCTTCCTAGAGAGCCTTGCTGTAAGACTGAAGAGTGTTATACAAACAAGAAACATATAATTATAATTAAAAATTAAATATATCCAAACTTATACTTAATAAAAAGATTGATTCAGTAATATACAAATATCAATAGAACAAAAGTAAAGACAAAATAACTTTACTGAGGAATATTATCAAATATTTCAAAAAGCAGAGAAACTGTGGGACCTCTTTGAGACAGGCTGGAGACCTACAACAGGAGAGGCTCCGGGGGAGATGTGGGGCTGATTGTAGCTAAGAACCTTACTATCACTTGACATGGCGACTAAAGAGACCAACTTCTAACCAGACAGGACTCCTAGTAGAGGGAGGGAAACACCAAACCACTTACAAAAACTTCAACCCAAAATTTACCCTGCCTACAAGATGTGCAGGGAGAAAGAAAGAGGGAACATTGAGGGAGTGCCCAACTAATACCTGGTCACACCATGCCACTTTTAATGACATTCTGCTATGCTTGCAGACAGTAGTCTAGCCTAACTGTCCTCTGAAAGGTCCCACTCAGTAATGGATCTCAAGAGATGCTGAGACTCATAGCCAGACATTTGGCGGAGTGCAGAGAGCCTTGTGGAAGAGTGGGACGAAGGACAGGAGGACCCCAAAGTAACAGGAGCTACACAAGAAGACCAACAGGGACAAATAACCTGTGAACACACAGGCTTGTGGAGACTGAACCACAAATCAAGGACTATGTATAGATAGGACGTAGGCCTCCTATAGATATGTACCAATTGGGCAGCTTGGTCATCAAGTGGGTCCTTCAATAAGGGGATCAAGTGCTGTCTCAGACAAGGACTTTCTTTCATGCTTTTCAATAACTTCCTTCTGGCATTGCTGCCTTCCCAGGCCATAATGGTAGAGGATGTGCTCAGTCCTGATGCAACTTGATGTTCTAGGATGGATAGGTGAGGGAGGTTCCTATTTTGCAAGGAGTAGAGAAAAGGGAGATTCAGGGAAGTGGGAGGAAGGGTAGGATTGGAAGATGAGAAAGGGGAATACAATTGGGATATAACTGAATAAATAAATACATTAATTTAATTTTTTTTCTCTTTTTAAGATTTGCTGTGATCACAGAATCTCTTCAGAGCCATAAAACCCTAAGGACAAGACTTGTTATAATGTTTTCTCACAGGCAACAGAAAAGTATCTATGACAGGTCTTAAATCATTATAAAGCCTGCTGCTTTTAAGATGTTTAACCAGTGTGGTAGATTTAATATTCTCTTAGCAACATGAATAAAATCTAAGCAAGAATTGTAAATGATTTTGAGAAGCCAAGTCATTAAAGGGGAGTAATTGAGAAAGAGAGGATTAAATGGATTTGGGAATGGAAAGACAGAGTAGAGAAGAGGGTATAGAGAAAGATAATTAATACTAAAGATCTTTGAAAAATCCATGTGAAAACTCATTATGATAAATGCTACCTAAAACACATGCATAGACACATAGACAAAAACACAGACATCGCAGACCCAGACTTACACAGACACACACAGAGAAGGAGAAAGAAAGAGAGAGAGAGAGAGAGAGAGAGAGAGAGAGAGAGAGAGAGAGAGA
>OU015760.1:59715190-59747029 GCA_907169655.1 Acomys percivali
AGAGAGAGAGAGAGAGAGAGAGAGAGAGAGAGAGAGAGAGAGAGAGAAGAGTGAACTGGAGATATTATATACAGGGAGACTGACATCTCCAGACACAATAGGATATTAAATAAAAAGCCTAGTGCCAAGAATTGGTTACCACCTTTTTAGCTGAATGGGTTTTCATAGATGCCCCCAAAAACAAAACAACTATTGATATTGCTCTTGATTATTCTCCAGAACTTGTTACTGAAGATACCATGTTCTTGAGTCAGGACACAGAGACATCAAGTCGTGGTTACCTCATTCAAGAAAGAGGTGATGTTATCAGTTCTTTATTTTTATTTTGGGTTGGGCTCCTGATTGAAAATTGTGGGTGACCCTTCTTTTTTCTCTGTTTCATTATATTGAATGTACTATCATTGACTTTATTATTCAACAGATAATGCTGGATATGAGAATCTTGTTCCCGAGTTTACCTACTTCCAGAACTATGAGCCAAATCAATTGTGTTTCTTACAAATTACTCAGTCTGTGCCACTCTGTCATAGCATCTGAACACTGGAACCTGTTAATTGAGATCTTATAAAACATCTTTTGTGTCATCGACCATTTTTTCCTATGTATGAAATTCTTTCAAGGAATCTCCAATTTTACAGACACTGCACCATTCAGTTTTGCCATTTTTGACATTTTATAAACAATTTCTTCCATACAATAATAATATTAATATGGCAAGTAATCTCCCTAGATGTTGTAAAGTATTGTTATATTCCTGCTGGTCTATATAAAGGTATATTTCATTCAACTAAATGAGTTTAAACAATGTTATTTCCTCTTATAATTGTTTGATATTTTCTGGTTCATTTCAAGCCTTCTGAAAACTTTCTATATAATACTCAGGAACTATTGAGTCAAAATTGGATATAATCTCAAAAATGCTGGAAAATTATAGTATGACCAAATATATTTGTTACCTTGAGTAACTATTGAGGGAGATATGTAATAGATCCATTCAACAGATACTTTTTTTTTCTTCTTTCAGATATTTAAAATGAGTCCCAGAAGGGTCAGATACTTTTGCCAAGGTTATTCTTTTTTATTAGTTAATTTATCCTCTTTCCTCTCCTCCTAGTCTCATCTCACCACTATATTCCCATTCTCCCTTTCTTCTCCGAAACTGTTCTGAAAAAGGGAGGCCTCCCATGGATATCAACCCTCCTTGGCATATCAAAGTATAGTAGGACCAGGTGGATCTTCTACTGTGGCTCGGCAAGGTAGCCCAGTTAGGGGAAAAGGAGCCCAAGGCTGGCAACAGAGTTAGATATAGGTCCTGCTCCTGCTGTTCAGAATCCTACTTGAAGACTGAGCTGCACCTCTGTTACATTCGGTAGAGGGCCTAGGTCTGGCTCAAGTATACTTTCTGTTTGGAGGTTCAGCCTCTGTGGTTAGTTGTTTCTGTATGCTTTCTTTTTCTTTCTTCAGTTTTTTTTCTATTAGGGAGGTTCTGAGAGGGTTTCTCTGTGTAACCCTGGCTGTCTTGAACTTATTTTGTAGACCAGGCTAGCTTGTTTTTTTTTTAATTTTCTATAGAGCCTAATAATATTTATTATCAATATGCCCGCACAGCCACTTGTTGTTTTTAATTACCAATACAACATAATAATGTTTATTATTAGGCCTATAATTATTATTACTTCAGTAAAACACACTAGCAATCAATGAAGACACAGACACTTGATACATTTTAAAACAGTCTTAATTAACCTGAGGCAACGCAGACATTAATCCTCTAAACTATTTCCCATAGTGGGGCAGGTATTGGACCCCTGCCCCAATCCTATGCCATCTGGCTGTAATAATTTCTATCAAGCTACCTCCCACCCATAATACCAAATATTTGTTAATGTTCTTCATCTGGGCCAAATCATCCATCCACGCCAGCCATGTGTTTTTCTTTCATCTAATCTATGTTGGCCTTCTTCTCCTCCTCCTCCTCTGGTCTCTCTTCCTCTCATCCTTCTTCTTCCCAGGTTCCTCTCTGTCTATCAAGTCTTGGGAATCTTAGCCACACCTATCTCCTTTGTCCTGCCCAGGTGTGTGGCCTTTTATTAGTCAAAAGGTGGGTCTCAGAGACAGCAAGCAGTAATTAGCATCAAAATACATCAGACTATCCTCCAACACTAGCCTCAAATTCATTGGAACTAAATCTGTGTTCTACTGTATTTGGATTTGTATGTGTTCAGGTGACCTCTCTGGCTCTTTCAATTCTTCATCTCCCTCTTCCATAGACTTCCCAAGCTCTGTCTCATGTTTTGCAGTAGGTCTCTGCATCTGCTTCCATCGGTTGTTGGATGAAGCCTCTCACATGACGGTTATGCTAGGCTTTTGTCTGGATGTATAACAGAGTATCATTAATTTTGTCAGAGATGGGCTCTCATGGCATGGCTCTCAAGCTAAAGCAATTATTAGTTTGCCATTCCTACAATTTCTGCTCCACCCAGTGGTCATTGAGTAGAAAGTTGTTCAGTATCCATGGTTTTGTAGGCTTTCTGTTGTTTCTCTTATTGTTGAAGAAAAACTTTAAGCCATGGTGGTATGATATGATACAAAGTGTTGTTTTAATGTTCTTCTATTTGTTGCAACTTGCTTTGTGTCCAAATATATAGTCAGTTTTGGAGAAGGTTCCATGAGGTGCTGAGAAAAATGTATACACTTTAGTGTTTTGTTGAAATATTCTGTAGATATCTGTTAGGTCTATATGATTCAGAGCATCTATTAGCTTCATTATTTCTCTGTTTACTTTCTGACTGGATGTCCTCTCCAGTGGTGAGTGTGGGGTGTGGAAGTTTCCAATTATTAATGTGTGGGTTTCAATGTGTAATTTAAGCTTTAATAATGTTTCTTTTATAAATATGGGTGCCCTTGCATTTGGGGCATTCAGAATTAAGACATCATCTTGATGGTTTTTTCCTTTGATGAAAATGGAGTTTCTTTCCCCATCTCTTTGAATTAATTTTCATTAAAAGTCTATTTTATTAGACATTGAAATGGCTATTCCAGCTTGTTTCTTGGATACATTTACTTGCAAAGCCTTTTTGCAGCCTTTTATAGTGAGGTGATGTCTATCTTTGTTGCTTACATTTTGAATTAATTATCCTGTAAATATTAATTAATACTGGAAACTAATGCAGTAGCAGTTTTCTTTAAACAGCTAGTTTCCCAATGTTTGACACAGAGGGACTATGGTGCATTGTTAAGTTGTAACCTCTATGCTCAGAAGATTCTGAGCTATTCTAACACTACTACCCTAAAATCTACATAAAAGCCAATTGCTTACCAATATTATGACTCCTGGGAGGCTTCTGGCTCATTTCCCTTGATGTCGTGCTCCTAGTCCATCCTGAATAGGCTCTGAGCTCCTTCCTCCTTCACTGGTGCTACAACTTCTCTCTCTTCCTGCTGTGTGGTCTCCTAATCCAAGCCCAAGAACCTAAACTCTGCCTCCTTTCTGCCCAGTTACAAGCTTCAAAATCTGTATTAACTGATCAGGGATTACTGGGTAACATTCCTTGCATCACATGGATAAAGGAGATGGTTCAATTTTCATAAAAATGCCAGTGGCAAGGTGGTAACTGGATCTCAGGGCACTAAAGTCAGCATCTAAAACACAGTGCACAAGACCCTCCTCCAACAGTTGCTGAGGCATGTTTCTCGTATACAACAGAATGTTGATTCCTGTTTTTGCTTCCACTTTGTTAGCCTGTGTCTTTTTATTGGGAAATCGAGTCCATTGATGTTGACAGATATTAGTGACCAATGATTCCTAATTCCTGTTGTTTTGATGGTGCTCTTGTTGCTGCTGGTTACGGTGTGTGTGTGTGTGTGTGTGTGTGTGTGTGTATGTGTGTGTGTGTGTTTCCCTTCTTTTTTTGCTAATGTGCAATTATTTATTTCCTGTGTTTTCTTGGGTGTAGTCAACCTCCTTGGGTAGAGTTTTCCTTCTTCTATCTTCTGTAGGGCTGGATTTATGGATAAATATTGTTTGAATTTGGATTTGTGGTAGAATATCTTGTTCTCTCCATCTGTTATGATTGAGATTTTTTCTGGATATAGAAGTCTGAACTGGTATCTGTGGTCCCTTAGAGACTGCAAATCATTGGCCCAGGATTTTGTGTCTTTTAGTGTCTATTGAGAAATTGGGTATAATTCTGATGAGTCTACCTTTATGTTTTCCTTCACCTTTTTCCCTTGCAGCTTTTAATATTTTTTTTCTGTCCATTTAGTGTTTGGATTATTATGTGGCAGGAGGATGTTCCTTTCTTGCCTAATCCTTTTGGTATTCTGTAAACTTCTTGTGTGTTTATAGGTATCTGTTTCCTTATGTCAGAGAACTTTTCTTTCTTTTTTTTTTTTAAATTAATTTATTCTTGTTACATCTCAATGGTTATCCCATCCCTTGTATCCTCCCATTCTTCCCTCCTTCTCATTTTCCCCTTATTCTCCTCCCCTATGACTGTTCCTGAGGGGGATTACCTCCCTCTGTATATGCTCATAGGATATCAAGTCTCTTCTCGGTGACCTACTATCCTTCCTCTGAGTGCCACCAGGTCTCTCCCTCCAGGGGACATGGTCAAATGAGAGGCACCAGAGTATGTGAGAAAGTCATATTCTACTCTCCACTCAAGTGTGGAGACTGTTCTGACCATTGGCTAGATCTGGGCATGGGTTTAAATTTTACCACCTGTATTGTCCTTGGCTGGTGCCTTAGTTTGAGAGGAACCCCTGGGCCCAAATCTACCTATCATAATGTTCTACTTGTAGGTTTCTAGGACCCTCTGAATCCTTCTACTTTGCTAGTCTCCCATGCTTCTATCATCTGGAGTCCCAATAGGATGTCCTCTCCTCTGTCCCAGTTTCCTGGTAAGTGAAGCCTTTCGTGGGACATGCCCCTTGGGCTAGTATGCAGATATAAGTGAGTATGTACCATTTGAGTCTTTCTGCTTCTGGGTTAACTCACTCATTATGATCATCTCTAGCTCAATCCATTTATCCACAAATTTCGGGAATTCCTTGTTTTTAATAGCTGAGTAGTATTCCATAGTGAATATGTACCACAGTTTCTTTATCCATTCTTTTACTGAGGGACAGTTAGGCTGTTTCCATGATCTGGCTATTATGAATAAGGCTGCTATGAACATGGCTGAGCAAATTTTCTTGTTGAGTGCTGGAGCATCTTCTGGGTATATTCCAAGGAGTGGAATAGTTGGGTCTTGAGGAATCCCTATTCCCAGTTTTCTGAGATAGCACCAGATAGATTTCCAAAGTGGCAGTACTAGTTTGCATTCCCACCAGCAATGAAGGAGTGTTCCTCTCTCCCCACATCCTCGCCAGCATGTGGTATCACTTGAATTTTTCTTATATGACTTTGTTGAAAATAATTTCTGGACCTTTGAGTTGGGAATCTTCTTCTTCTACTCCAGTTATTCTTAGGTTTGTTCTTTTAATAGTGTATAGGATTTTCTGGATGTTTTGTTTGAGGAATTTACACCTGAGATTCTCTCTTCCTTCTCTTGCAGTCTCTTAGTAATGCTTGTGTCTTTAGTTCCTGTCCTTTTGTCTGTGCTTTTACCTAGATTTTTCATCTGTAGGATTTTGTCTGTTTGTGTTTTCTGCACTGCTTTTATTTTCATTTTCAGGTCTTGACCAGCTTTATTCATTTCCTGTACCTATTATATTGGACTTGCCTGTGTTTCTTTAAGGATTTATTCATTTCATCTTTAAAGGCCTCTATCGTCATCATAAGATTGAATTTAAGGTTATTTTCTCATGCTTTACCTATGTTAGCATATCCAGGGCTTATTGTAATAGCAAATCTGGGCTCTAATTGTATAATATTGCCCTGGCTATTTTTGATTATGTTTTTATTTTGGCCTTTACCTATCTGGGATTTGCAGTTATAGGCTTAGCTGCTTATTTTGAGTTCATCTTTGTTAGATTGGTGTTTTTTGTTTTGTTTTTTAGTTTCTGTTTTCTCTTTATCTACTGGCCTGAGTATCCTGGAGTTATGGGCAGTCTTTGGGCTCATAGCCTATCTTCACTGGGGTTTTTGTGGTCTGCATGGACTCTGTGGTTTTGATTGCTACACTTGCCTCTGTAGTCCCTACTACCAACATGACCAAGGCACCTGGTGTTGTCAGACATCCAGGAAAACAGACTGCCTTGTGAGATAGAAATGGAGTCCAAAGGGTTGGTTTGGGGATGATGGGTATACTTTAGGGGAATATGATAGGCAAGGACTTGGGGTATGGACTTACCTATTGTTGATGGTAGGACTCCAAGAATATAGGCAGAGTTGTGGGTTGGGAAATTGTACACATGGTATGGGGTACATTTTACCTCTGTTGGTGGTACTTTCAGGAGAGCTGTCTGGTAATGGCTTGAGTGTAAGTACTGGGGGCTTGCCTGGAGTCTATGGGTTTTTAAGGCCTCACAGAAAGCAGGCAGAGTTGTAACATGCAAAATGGAACACTGAGTATGGGATGCAGTTTACTGCTTCCACAGATACTTTGTTTGTCTAAATTATGTGTAGTAGTAATAAAAAAATAGTAGCTCTCATAAAAGTTCCATTGGAATGTCTGCGAATATTTGATTATATGAAATTCATAATACATGAATATCATATGATAGATGATATGCTTATTTTCAAATATAACTTAAAGTTAGGCTAAATGAAAATAAAGATAGTTTTTCAGCAGACAAAGACCATTGCAGAAATCCACACCTGGTAAAAATAATGTGAACAGTTGACCATGGACTACCAATTCTCAATAAATCCATCTACACCACAACCCCTAAGGTTCAGAGAACATCACAGAAACAGAGGCTGTAGTATTGTAAGATGCAGAGAACTATAATGCTTTCTATGAGATATGTCTTCTATATCTGACATGGAAGCTGCATAGAATGAAGCCTTAACAAATGGTTACCTAAAGAAGGCTCTCAAAATGACAACATCAATTGACATGCCAATTCTAGGTGAAAAGCTATATGCTACTAATGTTTGTTAAGAGAGGGAGAATCAGTCTTTTCCAAGGATGAGCACCTGACAGGTTATCCAATCCCAAGTTGTCACTCCTAAACACATATATTGATGAGAAACACTAAATGAACTTTAAAAATGTATTTATATAGCCTTATGTATATATGTATAAGTGTATATAAAACAATAATAATTTAAAAAGAAGAGATCATTAATTGAGAAGTAATAGGGTGTACATGAAACTAGTTGGAGAGGAGAAGGTGGGGTAGTAATAATAAAAATCAGGTACCTATATATAAACTTCTAAAAAATAAATATATAAAAGTGAACATAGTAATATAAGTTAACAAAAGTAAAACTATCTTAATACTATTTTTTGTCTTCTGAGTTCCCCCATTATGAGGACTGGGTTTTAAACAACAAATGCAATATATCATTTCAAGTTTTGAACCTTATAATTGTTTTAACATTAAGGCAAGAGCTATCAGGCATCTCTAGTTCTTTCTCAGTAGTCCAATGTTTTAGTTAGGGTTTTATTGCTGAGAAGAGAAACCATTACTACCATGACACTTTTAAAGGAGCCCATTTAATTGGTGCTGTCTTACATACAGTTCAGAGGTTTATTTCTTTATCATTATGGCAGGGAGCATGGCAGCATAGAAGTAGACATAGCGCTGGAGAGGTAGCTGAGAGTTCGGCATCATGATCTGCAGGAAACATAAGGAGAGGATGTGTCACACTGGGCATATATTGAGCATAGGAGACCTCAAAGCCTGCCCCCATAGTGACACACTTCCTCCAGCAAGACCACACTTATTCCATCAAGGCCATACTTCCTAATAGTGTCTTTCCTGTAGACCAAGCATTCAAACACATGAGTTTATGGGGCCATGCATATTCAAATCACTACAGCTACCTACTCATATATTCATTCAGCCAACCAATCAAATAAACTCTTGGTATTATATGAAATGTACAATATTTGCTCTGTGTGCTATCATAAATAGACTCAGCAGGATGCAGTTTTAAATTTAAATTTAAAACATTTAACCATACTTTCACACCCATAAACACATTTCCACATTCATGTTCTAGATTTTTGCTTGAGTGGATTAGAATATTCAAATTCGGTAAGATTATGTGGCATACCTACTCATTAACCACTATATATCTCACCTCTGCCAGCCGGCTTATTTTAGAGAGTAGTTATATGTCTAGGGTATAGTTATTGTTGTAGGATTGTTGGTTTCTCAGGGACACAAGCTTTTTGTTGGCTGTTATATTCTTTAAGAAAAGTCATTGCCTATGCGACATAAAACATTATGAATTCCCTCTGTCAGGGTCAGTAAAGACAACAATGCAGTGAATGAAGGTGAGAATGCATTCTGTCCTAATGTGTGAAGACTCTGTCCTAAGAGTGGGCCTATGAGAATTTGAGGAATTAATGATGTCAATCTCTTTAAGATCCCCCCCGCACATCAGAGATTCACCATTTTTAACTGCTGACTCTTTTCAATGCTGGAATTAAATTTCCATGGAAAGTCAAGTATTCTCATAAATGGGGGTATGGTTGATTTTTCTCTAACCTTAGATGTGTGGCTACTGAAGAAATTATCTTCAAGGGCGTATGTACAAACTTTACAATTGTTTATGAATACCTAAATCTAGTAAATTTTATTGTTTAGTTTATTATTTTCTTTTGTAACTTTATCCAAAACTGGTGAAAGGAACTAACAACTTGCATTCATGTTTTACTGGATTGTCTCCAACTCACAAAGGTCTGCCTCCCTCAGCCTTGCAAGTGCTAGAATTAAAGGTAAGTGCCAAAACATTAGTCTTCACACATAGTAAAATTGTTTTATTCTTATTATAAAATTTACTCAGAAATATTTTGAATTGTAACTGAATTTTAAAATCATATCTTTAGTCAATTTTCTCAGTGCTTTCTTGATTGGAAATAATTTAAAAGTGTCAAATATTAAGAAAAGAGCTGGTGTTCATATACGCATGGACAATTTCTAAGGTAAATTAGATCATAATCCCCTGTGAAGTAAATATTTAAAAGCCGTCCAAGCAGCATTTCCTTGTGATTATGATGAATTTAAACAGTTCCAGATTATTTGGTACCCATTACAAAAGTAACACTTTACCAAGATTATGGCTATAGTAAAAAATATTATAGTTAAAACATCTAACCAGAAAATAACAAAGCTAAACATAAATAATATGTGTCTGATTTTTAAAATTATATGAATATTATTACATAACAAACAAAGGTAAAAAGTTTTTAACCAAATTTAGCTTTTGGTATAATAGCATACAACTTTGAGCTTGTATCATTATAATTCAGTTTAGTGACCCCTACAAGTATACAACATTTAAAGATATAAAGCATACTTCCCCCACACAATGGAAGTAATATTGATTTATTGATGTCTTATTTTGATAGGAAGGAGTAAATCAATATAAATGAATGAATCAGGATTTTAGTGGACTATTATTGCAAAATTCCATATTAAATGAAATAAATATGTTACAAATAATTTTAGAATAAATAATTATCATAAAATGAAAGGACAGACCGCTGTCTAAATAATATTTTCTGAAGCTTTGACAATTTTCCACAAAAGTTATACCATTGATTTAAAGATTTATCTAATTTAATGAACCTTAAGATTAAATCATTTATTTATACATCAAAGAAAAATTTAATTGTTTAAATGAGTTGCTCAAAAACATAAAATATTCCATTAAACATTACAATTAATGTGCTCAGTATTTATTAGTTCAAAATTTTTCTTGTTTAAAATACTTAACATTTGAAAAGTTTTTGTAGATTTAGTGATTAGGAAAAATTATTTAAAGTCATTGAGTAACAAGCACACTAAACATTTTATTGCCTTTTCTTTCTCTGAATATAGAAGACTTCAAGCAACTTTCCACCAGATGTTCATTATATGCACAAAAACATAAAATCTCATTCACAGCAGGATCATACTGCAATGTTACATGTCATTAAAGTACATTAATGAAAGTAGACAAAATTCTTGCTCCTGGCACCATTTAATAATTTCTTAAAATAGTCTAGAGTTTTTGCTGTGCCATAGGATGGCATTTATAAACAATGGAAGAATGTTAGAATGACCACTGTGGTCAAAGGACAGTGGGGGAAATACAGCATCATCTTTAGATTAGTATGGGCATAGTTACATACAGGAGTGTTTATGGATGTGTATGTACATGGAATTTAAATTGCTATTTCATCAACTGAGAGTTCTTTGTAGTAAATAAGCATGATTAGCCACTTGGCACCTAGCCCAATCATTTATATTTTTAATATTCCCCCCCCCAAAAAAAGACACAGATATCTTTGTGAAATAGTTGATCCTATTACAAGGAAAGGAAATGCAGAAGATGATCTTGGAACATCCTGTAGCATGAGAAATTCTGTAAGAAATTCTTTAAGCATAATAGCTTCTATCAAAGGGACACAATACTTCTTTGAGAGAACTCGTTGATTAAAGCTGAACATTTTTAAGAAGGCTCATGTTTCTTCACTGCAAACCACGTTGTCATGCACACTTTCCCTTGCCATGATGAACAATATACACAAAACATGAGCCAAAGCAAACTTCATCTACTTCAATTTGCTTTTTTGCCAGACATTTAGTCACAATAAGCAGAAAAGTAACTAATATTGATGTAAAGAGAGACAGAAAATGGCTAGGCAGTGTAGAGGCAGAGACTCTGACTTCAATAATTTCAGATTGTCCTTGGTTCCATGGTCAGGCAAACCTGTATAAAGCTCTGATTACTTAAATCTTCCCAAATGAGCACTGTAGACTACTAAAAATTCAGTCCAATGACTACTCCCTGCCATGAGAGCTTTACAATTTGATTGCTAGATTTTCAACAAGAGAAAAAATTATACCTATTCTCCGATTTCAACCCATCTCCTAAATTGAGGGATACCTCTTTAGCAAGGCGAATGTTACAGTAGCTATAACCAGAGATGTACAAACCTTTTGGGGCCAACCTACTTTCTCCTGTTCAAAAAAAGCTCTGTCTCTAGCCCTGGGTGGAGACATATATTTTAAGCTATCTTGAATAAAAGAACATTTCTTTGAAAGGCTTAAGCCATGCAAAAGCAGGGATAATCATCCCTTTAACATAAAATATTTTTTTCTTTTCCAGAAAGACTGTTCTTGGTATAGTCACTTATAAATCCATACCCATATGTGTAGATTAAAACTGCTTACCTTTCAGACTTACATTTTTGTAGTGTTTTGAGACAGGGCTTCTCTATGTAGCCTTGACTGTCCTGGACTTGCTTAGTAGACCAGGCTGGCCTTGAACTCACAGAGTTCCACCTGCCTCTGCCTCCCGAGTGCTGGGTTAAATGCAGGTGCCACCATGTTCAGCTTCAGACTTATAAATATAATTTTTCCTTTACCTCTTTTATCTTTTTAAACATCTTTCAAGTTATGGTCACAACTTCAACATGCTTTGCCAGAATTCTGTGTTTTCTCACTTATTTTTTTGGATGCTCCCACCTTCTGCTACATGGCTGTTTATTTAAATTCTATTGTTAAATGCCCATCTCTAACTCCAAAATCAAATTACCAATATTTATTTCTTGTTTGCATGGATTTTTTCTTTTAAAGCATAAGAAAATGGTCCTCAAGCTGTTATTTGTGTATGTATGTATGTACTTATCTATCTATCTATCATCTATTTATCTATCTATCTATCTATCTATCTATCTATCTATCTATCTATAGATCTACCATCTCTTTTGAAATTCCTTTAATAGAGAGACTAAGAACCCAGGGGGAAAAATCCATATTTCTTAAGTACTTGTGGCATCCTAGGTGGGGCATATAACATCACAGTTGTGGTTCCACAAAATTTCTACTAACAATATAATCATAGGTGGATCTAGATGAATCTTGGTGCAACTAATTTATTGATATATTTTCCTTTTAGTTTCTAAAACAAGATTTCTTGATATATAGTAATATTTAGATTATTTCTAAAATATTATATGTTTGTGTCAATATGCATTTGACATATAAGCTATTATTTATATTCAACAAATAATATATTTTTCTTTACTTTTTTTGAGTAACACTTGCTAGCCTGGAACTCACTATGGGAAGACTATGACAGCCTTGTAGTCATAGAGATCTAACTGCTTCTGCCAACAAGTACCAGGATTAAAGACATGAGGTACAATGCCTAGCCTACACACACACACAGCCTGGCTATGTGTACCACCATCCCAAGTGGGCTTTGCTCTGCTAAATGAATTAGCAAACAATAAAATGCTGCATAGACATGTCTGTAGTGCAGTTTGATATTGGGAATTCTGCAGTGTGATTTCTTCTTCTGAGGTATGTCTATGTTTGTGTCAAGATGACAAAATAAATTTGTGACAACTTCTTTATATACTGGAATAAAGAGAGAGTGGAGGAACATGGCAGACAAAATAGTTGCCATAGATTACCTCAGTTATCTGTAAAGCAAATTCTTAATCTAAAATTAATTTTGGAGCATACTCCCTTGTCAAATATAATTATATGCCCTTATTGACACAATAATGTATATAGTGAGAGTATTGGCTTATATGCAAATACTAACAGTTTTCGTGAGTGTTCAGGATGCTAAATAAACACAATTTAATCTCAAGATGATATCTGATATCCTCACTACATGTAGTTTTTAAAGCCTCACTTATATTTGAATAGCTGACATATTAAAAACTAGCCTCTAACAAGTAGTATGTTTAAACTATTTCATTGACAGAAATGTGAAACAATTTGAACACTATGTTGATATTCTCTAATAGAGATATATTTTATTAAGGTAAAGCATAAAGAAATAGGAAAGTTAGATATCTTGTAAAAGACATAACTAACTGATTTTCATGCTACCTTTTAAGTATATTATTTTATAGGGAGTTTAGAGAGACTTATTATTAATTTTCCTTTATTCCAATATTTTGCAATGCAAATATTTAGAAGCACAGAATGTAACTCTAATTTAAAAGCAGTAACATTTAAAATAATTGCAGATGCATTTGTATAGAAATTGCCTATATTGCAACTCATTTGAGAGGAAAGCGTGAAATATTACTATATTACTATATTCATTATGATGTATGATTTAGAGTACTTAATTTTTACCCCCTGCTGTCTACTTTTGAATAAAGTTCATTTAATCAAAGATTATAAACCATTTTTGAAAAATTATTGTTTTTTGACACAACAGTTTTTTCAGTTTTTTTTGGACATTCATTTATGTTGGCAATATTATATGTTTAATTTTATATGAGTCATTGATTTTTAAGGCTCATCAGCTGCTCTTTTATACTACTTTTCTTGACTTGACATTAATATTTATCTAATTTCTCAGTTGTAACATGTCTTCAGGTAATTATATTTATAAAGGTCATGTGAGTGATATATTCTCATAGCCACTGCCTATCTGAGAATTCATTTGCATTTTCTTTCCACATCATTCATTGTTGCAAAAAAATCCTGCATCCATATGACATTGATTATTGCATATAAACTATTGTTTGTTTGACTGCCTGTCTTTTAATAGAATTTTGAATATATCTATGAAATAATTGTACTCCATAAGAATAATTCTACTCATATGGCTTATTTTGTCAATTTCCCACCTCTAATATAATATAATAAGACTCCATTAAAAATACTTCAAAATATACTGAGGTGCACATAGATCTTTGCAGGAGAGAGAAGAAAGGTTGTAGGAGCAAAAATTGTATGTATGCTCAAATAACCTGTTTTCCAGAGACAAAAGTATAGTTATAAAATGAACTCATAGCATTTATGACAACATGCACAAGATTGCCACAGGCTCAATATGGACAGAACCCCAGCATTGAGGGGTAAAGATGGACAGGAAGTACCACCAGTATCTGAAGGGCTATTGTCATTTGATAGCTACTGAGAGATAGGTAGTCAGTTTTCTTTAATGCTGTGACCCATGGTACATAGGCCACATGTACCATGTAGGTCTTATTCCAAACGGAATGGAGGTTAAAAAGGAAAAAAAAAAACTTTGAGTTGAAAGAGAAAATGAATATGTTCAAAAGTGTTTGAAGTTCTTGAAAATTACTAAAAATATTAAACAAAAACATAAGCATAATTAGTAAAAAATCAAACAAACATCTTTACTCTGATACAGGAAATGTATTGAACTTACCACATAACAATAGAATCTGTGTTGTAGTCTTGGGATCTTTCAAGTTTATGATTTAATTATACTTCCAGAAGGTAAAATTCAAAAAGAAAGACATTATAAGAGAATTGTAATGTGATTGACTGGCTGACTGACAGTGGTACAGGATATTCTAGGAATACAGGGACCTCCTGGGGACTCAGTGATAATGGGAAGATTTATGAACATCACTATTTTCATGAGGGAACCAAAAGATAGCAAGACAACTACTTGATTACTTTATGCTTTTAGGGAGCCCAGCTCTGTGAAGGAACGAATCCATCTCCTACCAAGGCACAGTCCCATGAGATCCATGAACCTCACATATTAAATATGAGCATTGAAATTAGACTAACATGTATATAACAAGAATTCACCTCATGTAGATACAGAGAAGATATTTAACCATCATTCAATTTTTAGATTAAAATAATTGTAGTCTTACCTTTCTTTTAAAGTTGCAGAAGGTATAGTTTAAAAATAAGAGATATGGGCATTTTAAAGTATTTAAAGATTTGTCCTTTTCAAAGAAGATAGTAACTTCCCAGGTATCTCCATAAAATATCTTTCCTTCTAGCATCTGGATCAAGTTTCAACTGGACAAGCATAAAGTAACATGGGATACATGGCTTGAGGCAAAAGGGAAATTTTAGTTTGTTCACAAATTTTTGCTCACAAAACAATTTACCTTGCTTAAAAGAGCTTTTGTATGCTCATAGCTTGTTAATTGTACCTCTCATTTTGATTTACAAAGACAACATGAGATAGGAGCTGACAGGAAAGACAAGAAATGATAAAATCATTATGGCTAATTAGAGGAGACTGACTCTTGGGTTAAATTAAAAAAAAAAAAAGAATAAGCTCTAAGATCTATGAAATCTACTTGGGGCCAACTGTCAATGATTAACTTCTGAATGAAATATCTGAGAACCTTATGAATGAATTTTTTGCCCTGCAATACTTGGTCTTAGAATGGGCAATGGTGTCTAAAGGGACCTTCTTTGTTAGAGAGATATTTGAAATGTTTTTATTTCCAACTTATGTTTTTAGTAATTGCTAGACAAATAAATAAATGTTGTTTCTCCATTTACCAGCTGCCCTGGATTCAATTATAGGCTTCCTGGATGATGTGTTTCATACAGTTTTAAAAATTATTCTATAATTTTTATACTAATATTCTTTTGTTTATGATGTTAAAACATAAATCACTACCTTATAAATACATTTAGCCTTATTTTCCAAATATGATATTATTAATAACAGAGGAAATTGTTCTGCTCTCTTTTTATGGTCTGTGTTTATAAATTTTAAGACTCAAACTTAACTGGAACAAATCCTAAATTCCTAGTCTTTAATTCTTAAGATCTTATAAATGATCAAGTGCTTTCACATATTAAAGAATCTATTTTTAGTTATTCAAAGAACAAATGTGATTAATTATATCTTCAAGGTCAAACAGAATAACAAAGCATTCTAGTTTATGTTTGCAAAGTATAGTTTAGAGCAGGTAACTGGATACAAAGAACTCATAACTCAAATATGTTAGCCCTCAAACTTGTCAGAGATATACTGAATATGCCATTTAACAGATATAAATTTATTATTTAAAAAAACAGAGATTCCCAGCTCATAACAGTAATTTCCCAAGGTCGCAGAAGATTTTTGCACAATGGCAGGTGACTTCAAGCCTGGATTGTTGTATTCTGACCACTGGGCAATACTTCTCCCAAGATAGTGAATTACAGATACTTTCTGGAACAACTCTTAAAAACATGCATAAAGGAAAATCGTCATACTAGTCAGAACATTGTTGTATATCTTGTGACCTGTGGTTTCAGTTCATGACCAGAGACAGAAGTACGCATGTTTGTACAATTAATGAGAATGACATTGGGGCAAGAAACATGTGGCTAGAACCCCCAAATGTGTAAATACATAAAGATAATTGTATGTGATGTAACTGTTCATCAAAATGTGCCTTTGAAGGAGTCCATTGATGAAACAAATCAGCTGGTCACTCTGTGGAATGTCACTGTCATTTCAAATCTATACTTTTAATTTTCCAATGGGTCTGTGAGAAAGAGGTATGATTTCAGGTATGTTTGGGCACTATAAAAGATTTCTACTCACGAAGGCTACACTGAGTGTCAAATCTACCAGCAAGAGAGACAAATAGTAAGCTACCACCAATATTGACACCATTCTTTGGGGTTACAAACCAGTTAACTTGGTGGTGATAGGTTGTCTATATTGAACCATTTTCTTCATGGGTATTCAGCACTGTGTCTTTTGTAAAAATATTATAAAGCTTTTTTCTCTTCCCATTCTAGCTTCCAAATGATGGTACATATACCCATTCATTTTATTAATAGGCTTAAAAGCAATACAGCTGGGCAGATATTGATCTTTTCTAACCTATCCTGACTAGCATGGCTACTTCCAAGCTACATGCGCCATGTTACTTGCCATCTTAATCTTGCCTTGGCTGTTTTTGCTCCATCTCTCTGTCCTCATGGCAAACTCTTTATAGCAACCTCCTCATAGTGATTTCTTCTCTCTAGGCCTTCTTCTCTTCTTCCTCTGGTCCCTACCCTAGATCCCCTGACTGGAAATTAAAGTACTGCCTTCTGTCCTCTCTGCCCAGGGATAGGCTGATCAGCTTCTTTATTAACTAATCAGAAATGATAGAGAACAATTTTTATACAACATTGAGACAGAAGAGTCTTCATAGAAATGGCAATGCCCACAACTGGACTGCAACCAGATTTGGGGCAAACTCAGCATCTTAATACACAGTGTACAAGAAGATCCTACAATACTCTTTAATGGACGGTGGGGCTGATGTCATCATTTTCTGTTGTCTCTCTCTCAGACTTTTGGTTTTTTGTATCAACACATAAGCTCTCAGCTAGTGCTCCAGTGCAATGGCTGCCTGCCAGATGTAATAGTCCCTGCCATATGTTCCTGGATAAACCTTCAGAAATGTAAGCAAGCCATTAATAAATTATTTCTTCTCAAAGTTGCCTTATTTATGGTGTCTTTCAGGGCAATAGAAAAGTAACTAAGATATAAATGATTCTATTTAGATTAATTCTTAAGAGATGAGGCAATTTTCTGTCTTTTTCATCTTGTCATCAGTGGCAGGAATGGAGACACAGTTCCATACCTTCACATTTTCATGGGTTCTATTCCTTGACATATCCAAGCCATGAAATTCTTTTCAGAGCATTCAATTCAGGCTAAACTGAGATTGATGGCTTCCATGAAGAAGTGAATTTCAGGACAGGCACTATGATTCTGAGTTGTAGTTAATTTTTAAAGATTTAAAAATAATTTCTCTCAATAATTTTGTTCCTTAATTCTTACATATATATATATATATATATATAATGAATTATTATTACTCTTCAAGTGTTTTAGTCTCTAATCCTGTGAGTCTCCCATATTCCTTACAAACCTCTTTTCCATAAAACTTTCTATTTTATTTCACAAAAAGTAGGGCTATCTGACCACAGGTCTGTGTCCATGCAGAATATAAACAATGACATTTTGTTTGTTTTTTCCCCTATCTTACAGCTCTTAGAATCTTTCTATCTCTCTTTCTCAATGATCCTTGATCCTTAAGAAAGTGATAACATTTTTTGTTTCATACTATCATTCTCAGTATCTTGTGCAGGCATGGGTCTCTGCAGTCACTCAATTTGCTTCAAAGAAAGGATTCTTTGATTAAGGTTGAGAGTAGCTTTTGCCTATGATTGTAAAAAATAGGTACTTGGAAAGTGTTTTCATGATAAGTTAATTTACTTAGCAGTAAGTATGTTCTCCCTGAAAAATAAACCTCATATTTTTTGAACTGAGTTTATAATATTAGGTATTTGTTGTCCATTGTGGGACAGGCCTTAAAGGCAAGCTAAGAGTGATTAGTTAGCACTATAACAGTTGTATCACTATTGCAGGGGAGGACACTTCTTGCTGGACGGTTTGGTGTTCTAGTTTATAAAGCCGACAGCTTAGTAACAACAGTGATAACTTTATACTGCTAGAATCTGGCATTGCACCTATCCCATACAATGAAAGTTAGCCACCCAGAGTAGTTTCCTGATCAGTTCATGTTTGATTTCTCTTTATTTTGTCAGTGTATTATATCTTCAGAAATAAGGTCTTATAAAATAGTTCTGGTATGGAAACTAGAGGAATGGCAAGAGCTTGCATTATTTTCAGGATTTCTGTGGTGTCCTTGATCAACAATGCCTATAGTAGTCATTTTATACCTGGCGTTGCAGTTTTTGTTTAGTAACTCAATTCTAGTATTACTATTATCTAGCCAAGGACACAATGCATTTTCAAAGTCTCTTATATTTTTTAAGTGGATTACAGGATGTTAGGTTTCCATGTGGCTTTTTCATATTCTTTTTGTTTGGTTAGTTTCCCCCATGAATCCCTCATCTCTGACAATATCTCATCCTCCTCCCTGAGTACATTGACCCATCTACCATTATTCTTTTTCTCTTGCCTTGCTTTGCATATGTTTTATGTTTCTTACTCCCTTAAAATAACCTCCACAGCCACATAATTCTCTTTCCACTCCCTGGTATCTGGATATATTACAAGTTAAAAAAAAAAACCTAAAGACTTGAGGATCCAAATGTAAAAGAGAACATTCCTCATTTGTTTTTTGCTAACCTTACTCAGTTTGCCACCCATTTACCTGAAAAATCACATAATTTGATTTTTATAACTCAATTATATGCGACTGAACAAATATATCAGATTTTTTCATTATCCATTCATCAGTTGTTTGATATCTAGTTTCCATTTCCTTGTTATTATGAGTAGACTAGACATGAGCATGGCTGTGCCAATATCTCTTTAGTAGAACACCCTTGGCTATCTGCCAAGGAGAAAGAAGACTGGCTTTTATGGCATCTTCCAGATTTATTTCCAAAATAGCTGTACCATTTTACATTCTTACTAGTAGTATATAACCATTCCCCTTTCCTTGCAGCCATGGCAGCATTTGTTGTCATTTGTATCCTAGGTGATGGCTATATGACTGGGATGACATATGATCTTAAAGTAGCTTTAACTTGCATTTTAATAGATAAAAATGGTATATACTTTTTACATGCTTCCTAACTATAAAAATAAAAAATAATTAATGTAGATATCTATTCAAATGTTAAAGGAAATAAAAAGTCACTAGAAAATAATAAGAAAAATCAAACTGTGAGTACAGTCTTCTCAAAGGAGAGTCACAATTACGTATTTTAGAATTAGCCATATATACCATTTTAATGGCTCTCAAGTTACTTCTCAAAAGGTTTCTAAGAACTTCTTTTAATTTTCTCTCATTTTGAAAAGAGAAGTCATAGAGTGACTTCAGAAGTGCGTTAGATATGATAATGATCTCTGACAAGGCAAAACTTGGAACCTCAATGTTTGTATAAAGAGTTTATAATTGGTCTTTTCCTATAAATGGAGTTTATAGTGAAAATCCTAAAAATGTACTTATTAGACTTATAAAGTGAGAAAGACTTTATGAAAATTTTGTTAACATTAGAATTCTTGATTCTGAGCTGATGGAAGAATCTTCAACCACAATTAGGTTAGGGGCTCCTATCTCTTCTTGTGTTCCCACTGTTTTTCTTTGAGGCCTGAATTCTGCCAACTTTTGAGAAAGTTACAAAGTCATGTCTTGACCCATGCATAGAGAGGGAATTCAGAACTCAATGTTTTGAAAAAATTCATCTAACAGAGTAAATTAAAAAGAACTAAAGAAAAGAAAAAAAAAAACAACCAACCAAACAACAACAACAAAACTCCAAAACAAAACAAAATTGAAAAAAATCCCCCTAACATGTAAAATTAGGGTTTATCTGGAGGAAATTATGTTCCTTAAAAGAGCTTCAAGAAATACTAGAGAAAGGATAAGCAGGCTACTAGGGTGAGACTTGATAGGGTGTGACCATATGGTGGGAGATGAGGTCCCTTTCTGTCACATGCCCAGGTGAGGGGAATAGGGTGAAAGAGGGAGGGAGGGAGGAATGGGAAGATACAAGTGAGGGAATAACAATTGAGAAGTAATCTGAATAAATTAATTAAAAAAGAAAAAAGAAAAACAAAAACAGAAAACCAAAATAAAAAAAGAATCTCAAGAATTGCTAAGACGATGATTAAACAAGATGTTCTGCCAAGTATACAGTCAAGGTCTTTAGACTGTCAGAAAACATTCACTGTGTCCTCTAGGCTGAGAGCTGACTGAGATTACACTGTTTTTCCGGTGAGAGTGTTAGCATTATCTCATGAGAATGACCTTCTTCTTTGTTTTCCCATGCCTGAGACCTGTATAAACTGAACTGGTGAATAAAGCCAAGGATATTGCAAGATTGACAGCAAACCTTCTCAAGCATAAAAAAAAAAAAAAGGAAATATCTGCTACCTCAATCTTCCTCCTACATGTCATTTTAAATCTTGAGAATACAGTTAGCAGAGAAATTATACTATTTCCTTTTTTAAATTAGCATGATAGCAAGGATATGGGAAATAGGGGTTTCAGAGCTAATCATGGGGGTGGTCTATTCTCAATGATCCTTAAATCTACTAATGTGATCTAAACATATCAGTCCTGGGTATATAGTCAAAGTTTTTTCTGTACCATTTTTGTCAGATTGTCGATACCCTCAATGAATTGATTTCAAATGGTTGTTAAAATTAATTGACCATGTATTATAGCTTCTTTTATTTTCCTGTAATAAACTTCATGACTGAAAGCAACTTAGAAGAAGAAAGGGTTTACCAGGCTTACACTTCCAAATAATAGTACATCAGTGTTGGGTAGAAACTCAAGCCAGAAACCTGGAAGCAGAAGGAACACTGCTCATTGTCTGGCTTGCTGCTTAGCTGGTTTCCTTTTTCCAATCCAAAGCCACTTGCCTAGAGATGAAACTGCCTGCTGTGTTTTTTTCTCTGTTATCAAATAATAAATAAAGTAAATCTTCATAGACATGTCCACAGATTAACATGAGAAAAACAATTACCTAATTGAGATTCGTTTCTTTTTCAGGCCATTCTAGGATATGATAAATTGATAGTTAATGCTATCTAGGACATCATATATGTTAGTGTATGCTACAGACCTTTTTATCCTATCTTACTAGTATTTTTAACTGTGATTATGCCAGTATTAGTATTGTGTATTATTACCTATACTATATCTCTATATTTAACTTAAAATTTGACTATTATATATCCTTAAAAATTATTTCGTCTATGAACATGTTTGAGCAAATGTTCTTGTTGTGTGTTGGAGCATCTTCTGGATATATTCCAAGGAGTAGAATAGCTGGGTCTTGAGGAAGCCTTATTCACAGTTTTCTGAGATAGTGCTAGATAGGGCCCAGGGGTCCTGCTCAAACTATGGCACCAGCCAAGGACAATACATGCAGTAAACTGTGAGCCCCTACCCAGATCTAGCCAATGGACAGGACTTTATCCATTGTTGAGTGGAGAGTGGTGACTGACTTTCACATGAACACTGGTGCCCCATATTTGACCACATCCCCTGGATGGGGAGGCCTGGTGGCACTCAGAGGAAGGATAGCAGGTTACCAAGAAGAGACTTGATACCCTATGAGCATATACAGGGGGAGGAGGTCCCCCTCAGTCACAGACATAGGGGAGGGGAGTAAGGGGAAAATGGGAGGGAGGGAGGAATGGGAGGATACAGGGATGGGATAAAAATTTAGATGTATGATGAATACATTAATAAAATATATTTAAAAATTATTTCTTCAAGATTGTTTATATTCCAGGCCTCTTAGCATTCATTATGTACTTCAAGATCTGCTTCTTCAATTTCTGCAAAACAAAACAAAAACAAAAACAAATCACATGTATTGAATACCTAGATTTCTGAAAGTAGGATTAGTTATTCAACAATGGTAAGTCTTCCCATCTACAAAGACAAGGTGTGTTTCTATTAATTTAGATCTTTTATGGGCCATAATAGAATTCAATATCATAGTCCCTGGCTAGCATACATGGGCCTTAGGTTGAAATTCTAGCATTGCATATATACAACAAAAAACAAAAAATAAAACCCTTAGGTCTTTTAAATTTTAATTCAGCTATATATTTTCTACTTCAACATACATTTTGCATATTATTATTTGAATTTGTTGCCAAATATTAATCATTTCTGCATTCTCTGTAAAAAAATTATTTATTTTTTTCAAAATTGTAATTGCCACATTGTAAAATACCACTGAATTTCAAATACTGATTAAACCTTACAAATCTGCTTAACTCATTTACTTACTCTGTTAGCATTTTGCAGGGATTTCTACATATAAGACCACATCACCTGATAATAGAGGAAATTTTACTACTTTCTGTGAAATTTGAATTCATGTCTGTCATCTGTTTGTCTGTCTGTCTGTCTGTCTGTCCTTATGTATTTAATCTATCAACTATTTCTAGAATGTCAGTATCTGAACACTAGTGGTGAAAACAAGCATTTAAATCTTATTGCCATGGGTAAAGAAATGTCATGTTTTCCTTGTTGTTTTTTCTAAACTCATTTCATTGTAGTTAGATAATTTGTGTGATATCTGCCTTTTACATTTATTAAGACTTCTTTCATTTTATAAAATGTGGATAGCTTTGGATAATGTCTCATGTGTGGTTGAAAGGAATATATTCTCCACTTGAGGGCAGTGATCTGTATAGATTTGTTAGGATTAGTTGATTTATTATATTGGTTGTCATTCGTTCCCCTTGACTTCTTCTGTCTTGTTGATATATGCATTTGCTTGTTCTTCCTGAGTCCACCCAAAATTGCTTTTTAAAATCTATGTTTCTATAGCAGTTTCTTCAATGCAGGCCTGTTTCTTTCATTTATCAGGAAACTCTTCCCACCTCTTGCTACCACAGGTTTAAAAGACATTTCCAAATGTATACACATTTTCAAAACCTGCACCCTTTCTCCTAGATTTTTCATTAATTTTCCAAGAATGCTATGTGAAGTACTAGAGACAGAGTCCATTAAATAGCAGAAATTCATTTTCTCATATTCATGGACCATAGAAGTTAGAAGAGAAAATATTTTCAAATTGTCTTTCTTCTAGACCTTCTTCTTTTGATTTGAAGATGGCTATTTCCTCTGTATGTCTTCAGTCTTTGTGCAGAGCTTTGTCCAAAATTTTTATTTAAAACAGTCACATTGGAAAAAAATAAAAATTAAGAAATAAAGCAAAATAAAAAAATAAAACAGTCACATTGGATTAGGATCCAACCCAATGATCTTTTATTTTAATTATCTGTCTTTCTATCTATCTATAATCTATATCTATCTATCTATAATCTATATCTATCTATCTATATTCAAATACAGTCATATTCTAAGATGTGATGGTTATGCCCTGTGCATGTGGAAAGGGTGACAAAAATACAATTATAAAATGTATCTTTTTTCTGGCTAATAGGTGTCCTAATGAAAGTATGATATCAAATTTCTCAAGTATTACAAAACAGACTTCACTTATGCTAGTTTTACTTTGTGTTTTCAGAGATATCATTATGCATATAATTATCTGTAATTACTATATCTTCCTTTATAATGCTTATTAATAACTTATTATACTTTCTTGTTTCTTGTAGCAGATTTTAAATTAAAGTTTAAAAAAACTTTATTTGCATCTCAATATTTCTTTTTTGGTTACTATTTACATGAAACATCAATTTTCTCATGACAAATTTTAACTGATTCTATTTTTGAATCTACAGTAAAATATTTATAAAAAGCAAACAGATCAATTGCCCATTTTGGCTATTACTGTTATAGTCTCTGATTTGTGAGTCTAACTTGTTTCCATTGAAATAATTATTTTGAAAGAAGTAACATTGTGATTAACATTGTGATTTTGTTATTTAACTTTACAGTGTTTTGCTTGTCTTCAATAGCATGTATAGACTTTTGACCCTTAGTTTCTCTATTGTAATTTTCTTTTGTGTTCTGTTTTTATTTAATTTTTATTTTCTTATGTGTATATTTCATAAGTATTTTATAGTTAATCTTAACATCTCTTTTAATATTAAAAAGTCATAAAAATTAATTTTACTTTGTATCCACTTAACTTTTGCAGCGTAATACTATTTTTCTTAAATTTAGTTTTTGACTGTTATATGCATGTATATAGTGTTTTGTGACCATATTAATATCCAATTATTCTCTTTTATCTGTCTCACATTCTTATTGCCTCCTCTTCTCCAAAAGACCTCTTGCAGATCCCATGTCCCTCATCTTACATGGACTGATCCTGGCAACTACCTGGAGCAATGAGGGAATGAAGAAATGCAGATAACGAAGAAATGTAAAGATAGAGAAGAGTTGGGATCTGGTGGGCTGTGCTGGTTCTGAAGAAGATGTAGTCAGGAAACTGAATGTGTTTCTCGTAAGGACAAGGAGTTGCTAGACTCAGTGGGAGGTTTCTATAGGAAAACACTCTCAGGTTGCAGTTATCCAGGAAGACAAAGATGAAATAGATAGCTTTTATACTCACTGGTTAATTATAAACATTCCTACTTGAATCAAAGGTGACTTCTGACTTTTATGGTTCTAAGCATTGAGGTCTTTCACATGGTTGTGACCATGTCACCAATACACATTCACTCAGGATTTATTCCACTTCACACACCCATGTCTTTTTTGTACAAGTCATATGTAGGTGGTCATATGTGGTGTGTGTTCATCATTACAGCAACCATAACATATCCAGAAGAGAGTGCTCCATAACTCTCTTCTTCATCTCTGGCACTTACAGTATTTCTATCCTCTCTTCTGTAATCTTCCTTCGTGACAAAGGGAGTAATATGAATGTCTTATATAGAATTCACAAAGTCAACATACTGTTATATAATTCACTTTGACCAGTTGAGCCTCTTCATTAACCTTCAGCTTCTGCAACAAGAAACTCCTCTGAATCCTGCTGAAAGATTCACTAGGATATGAAAATAGGAATAAAATGTAAAAACAGTATGTCCTATATATCTTTTCCTTCATTTTTGTTACTTCAGAAATTATTATTCATGTACTCTCCAATTAATAACAGAACTACAAATCTTACATCATATGACAAAAATATGAAAAATTAATGTGATATTGAGGATCCTTTAGAGATGATCATTTTTTCCTTTCTGATTTTAAGAGTAACTCCTATTTTTGTTAATCTGATTATTATATATTTTAGTGGCCATCCATTAGAGATTTTAGTTCTTGGAGTATATTGACTATGTTAAATGACACAAGGAATATATTTATATGTAATAGGAACTTTCACATATCCCATTTTTTCATTCCTTTTTTCTCTGTTTTCAGACTAATAATTATACTTCTATTTTCAACTATATTGTTTATCTACTTTTGTTTTCTAAATCTCTTTTTAAAACACTTTAATTTATTTTTTACTAGAATTGTATCTTCTGTGTGTATTATTGACAGAATAAAAATAAGTATTGTATGAAAGAAATCAAAGTCCTCTTGAAAGGAAGTGAAGACGCCATCAGATTGGTGCCTACCCCCAAAATCATCAGAGAGGCTTTGTCCAGCAGCTGATGAAAAGAGATGCAGAGACCCACAGCCAAACATTAGATTGGAGCTTGCCAAATCCTTGTGAAGAGAGGAAGGAAGGATTGGAGGAGTCAGTAGGGTCTGGGACACTAAAAGAAATCCCACAGAATCAAATAACCTGGATTCTTAAGAACTCTCTGAGACTGAAAGGACAATCAGGGAGCCTCCATGGGTCTAACCGATGCCCTCTACATATATGGTCTTGTTTTGTAGCTTGATATTTTTGTGGGATGCCTAACAGGGATAGGAGGGCTTGGTTTTAATGCTTTTTGCCTACTTTTGGGACCATTGTCCTTCTACTAGGTTGTCTCTTCATCCTTAATATGAAAGGAGTCCCTTATTTTATTGAAACTTGATATTCCAAAGTTATTTAATATTCCTGGATAGCCTACCATTTTCTGAAAGGAAGTAGATGACTAGTGGCTGGGGAGGGAGTAGCTGGAAGGGAGGACGTAGTGAGAGACTAATAAAATAAAAAGATCAATAAATCAATTAGTTTATTATAGAAGACAAGCAAAAGCGAAAACACAGAAAAAATATTTGAATGTTGATTAAAATTTTGCAATTTTTAAAAATGTATAAATATACTTATTTAAGAAGTCAATTAGCTTCTGAGCTTCAGTCTTAGACAGAAACTTGAGCTTCATCATTGGTGTCTGTTGTTTTATATTATAGACAGTACATTCTATAACACATTACATGTCTTTTTACAACATTTCTGTTCTTTTGAAGTATGATGACTAAGATAGTTTTATAATGTTAAGCACCAAGTATTGAAATAAGGGAAATTCATATGTTTTGTTACCTATCTTTCCTATCGCAAAGCTAGTATTTTGAAAATTAAGATGTTTTTAATTATAATGTTATTCAATATTTTAAGTCACATCTCTAATCAAGTAATGCAAATATAGATGTAAAGCTAGAATGAAAAAAATATGAGATATTTTTTCTTAGTTTCTGCAGACTGACTCCTTTCATTGTGGTAGTAAATGAAGCATATCACTCTTTCTTATGGTGTGATTAACTTTAATTCCTTCACTATATTGTGTGTGGATAGTATAGCAAAATTCCAACTTATTCAGAGATTCATCATAATAATAGTTATGACACAATAAAACAAACTAAAATTACCTCTCCACACATTGCTAAACTATAAGGTTCTTATCTACTATAAATATTAATCAGAATTTACAGCTGCTTGAATTGTTTTTAAACACTGTTTATCTTTGGGAACATTTTAGAAGAAGTGGCAGAAAGATTGCAAGAATCAGCAGTCAGAGAGGATGAGTGAAAAATACTATTTTCTGGACATGACAGGGCCAAGGCACACATTAAATCACTGCAGTTGTGATTTCCTGTAGAAAAAAACCTGCACAAAATCAAAGTAGTCAACATTCCAACATGGTGGGGAAATGGCTCACAAGCACCCATCTGAAACTGAAGTGCTATTGAGAGTTAGTGAGTGTCAGTGCAGAGAAAGACAGTTTTCATTAAGGCTGTAACCCCCATACACTAATAGATGATACCACACTCACATGTATGTGGGCAGCACAGATTTGACACACTGGATTATTTCTATAAAAGGAAAAAAGAAGACATGAAGTTAGGGAGTCTGTTTGTAGGGGTGAATATGCAAGAGGTTAAAAGGAGGAGCAATATGTGAATATGATCGAATACATTATATGCATGTATGAATTTCTCAAAGAATTAATGTAATTATTATGTTGAAAAGGCACACATTTTTCTCTTGGAACAACAACGTGAGAGTTAGAGAATATTATGTTCCCAAAAGTACTGGCCAAGATAAAAAGAGTTCCAAATGACCTTGAATTGCATAGCACGGATACAAAAATGCAGAAAGCAGACAAAATTTACAAAGAGCCAAACATCTTTATATGGGAACCCTGCAAATTCAGATTAGAATACAAAACGAATCTGTTTTTCTAAAGAACAGGCTGGGGAGATAGCAGATAGCTACTTTCTCCTGAAAAACGGTGGGGCAGGAAGAAAGAGAGAGACAAGAGGAGGGAGGCATGCTGTAGACTGAAGACTGGTTATTGAGTCCAGTGCATCAGATCCTGCCTCAAAACCTCATCACCTTTTTGTGAGTGTTGAGTCACAAGAATCTCAGAAAACTCGAGGAGACTCCCTTACCAATCCTTGACTGGTGAGTACAGGACAAACTGTGTATCAGATCCCTTCTGCTGGCCTTTCCTGAGATTTGTATGATCCATGAACTATATTTGTATGGAAGAACCCCATAATGTAGACCTGTAGACTTAATAGGTATGTATAAATCTTTAAGTTTAATGCCCTGGGCTTATAAATGGTTGCTGGTTTTACACTCACCCTATTTTTCTGGTTGAATGGTTCTCCTTACCAAATGGGAATAATGAAAAAGTACCAAGAGGTAACTTTTGACTTGAAGGTACAGATTCTGAACTTTTTGTATGTTTTCAAGAAAGGGTTTCTTTTGTAGTCCTGGTTGTCCTGGATTCACTTTGTAGACCAGGCTGGCCTTGAATTCACAGAGATTGGCCTTCCTCTGCCTCCCAAGTGCCAAGATTAAACTTGTGCTCTACCATTATACCCAGCTCAGATTTTGTAAAAACTGCTTAAGAGTTTCCATTTTATGATATAACTCAATTATACTTAATTTTGCTGCCCCCTTAAATTTCAAATCTATCACAAGTGCATAAGTGGTAAAGCCGACTTGTCCACAGGAAAAAAAATGTCTGAAAATGAACTCAATATATATTTCTGGACATGATCTAGGCATTGTCTCCAACAAAAATAAATAGAAAAGAGGCAAGTAGTGTACTGAGATGTAAGGAAATAAACCATCACTAGGTATTTTATATCTACCACAACAGGAGAAGAGACAGAATTAAGTACAGGTTATGTAATAGGAGGCAAGACATTACAGTAAAGATACACTTGAGAGTCTGGATCTATAACCAAGGGTTAAGTTGCGTTTGTGATATTTATGAATATTTTGCTAGAATTTTCTTTCTTTTTTTCTCCTTCCTTTTTAAAATTATAATATATTCATATTGCACCCTGGTAGTTATGGCCTCCCTTGCATCTTCACTCCCACCCTCCCTCCGTCTTCCACTCTATTCTCCCCTAGATGTCTGACGCAAGGGGAATTCCTCCCCCACCATCTGACCACAGCCTGTCAGGTCTCATGCTGATTGTCCTAAGCCCCTTCCTCTGTGTGCCTGCCTGGTCTCTCCACTAAGGGGAGGGAGGTGATCTAATGGGGAGGCCCAGAGTTGATGTCAGAGGCAGTTTCTGCTCCCCCCACAACTGTAGAATGAGCTGTCCCTTGGCTATATCTAAACACGGGGAGGTGCTGCATTCATTGTCCTTGGCTGGTGCAACAGTTTGTGCAGCCCACCTTGCCCCACCCCCGAGTCCAGATCGGCTGGCCTTGATCGTCTCCTTGTGTGGTTCCGGAACGCTCTGGGTCCTTCTATTTCCGAATTCTTCCATACCACTTCCAGCGCTCAGAGTCTAGCAGTGAGTACAAGATTCTGTCCTGATCTCCCACTGGGTAGAGTCTTTCAGAGGACATACATGTTGGGCTAATATCCACTTATAAGTTAATATATACCATGCATGTCTTTCTGTATCTGGATTACCTCACATATGACGATCATTTCTAATTCCATCCATTTGCAGGAATTTTATCTTATTATTGTTGGTCAGACCTCAGGTCTTCTAAACTAGTTTGTGATCTCACCCACTTTTCCTATTAACAGCGTCTTACAAAGGAAAATCAACATTGTGGCCTTGAACAACTAATTATGTCTGCAAAAAAAATGGAGAATCCTTCATCCTCCATCAGAGGAAGAGATATAGAGAGGAGAGCAGTCGTCTCACAGGTACAAGAAATTTAAACCCCTTATGCCTTTTATTTAGTAACTCAACAAGTGATTGGTCTCCACTGGTTGATATTATTTAGTTTATAAGTATTATTTCATTAATAATTTCTATTGGAAGCTAGAAGATACGGTGAGTGGTACATTTTTTAATGTCTGGATTTTGTTTTCATCTCATTTTTGCTTTTGCATTAGGAGATAGTTAATTGAAATGTGCTGATGATTAATTCTTTCAAAAATGTTCTTATTGTTTGTAAGTTAGGAATAAAATGTCCTTTACTGTATTAGGTACTATTTACCCATGATCTTTCTAGGATATTTAGTACATGTTCTGAGTGATTATTGAGTATGCTTCACATTGACTAGTAAGAGCTTGAAATGTTTTCACACCTTATGTTTTGTACATGATTTTTCTTGAATTATGTCCTGAATTTGCTCTGTAACATTGATTTCATTACAGAGACCTTGAAAACAAACTAACATTTTTTTCCCATGGAAGATTATTTTCATGGTAAAAGCAGAGGTGTAATAGGACAAAAAGAAATCACAGGGTATTTCTACAAGTCTCAAAGATGTTAAGAATACTAATAAGCTTTTACTCATGTTTTACTCAAATACCACTGCCAAGAGGAAACAAGTATAAAGGTTTGGAGAAGTTACAAACTTGCATCAGAAATTGTGTAGTTACTTCTAGCAACAAAGGGACCACAAAATACTGTGCTAAAGAATAGGTAATCAGAGGGTCTGGAGAGATGGCTCAGAGCTTAAGAGCACTGACTGCTCTGCCAAAGGGTCTGAGTTCAATTCCCAGCAACCACATGGTTGCTCACAACAACCATCTATAATGAGATCTGGTGCCCTCTTCTGACATTCATATGTACATGCAGGCAAAACACTTAATATACACTTGATAAATAAATCTTAAAATAAAAGAATAGGTAATCAGAAAAAAGATAATTATGACTGGAGAGTCACATAAAAAACATGTGGGCAAATATTAATAAAACACATCAGTTATTTATCTGTTCTTGAAATAGATCTTTCAAATTCTATAAACTTATAAACATTTTTATGTTTATGGATTCAAAATCCATTATTCAACTCTTTCAATCTGTAGATGCAGTTATTTTTCCACTTTTATATTTTTACCATTACTAAGTGGCTTGTTTTAACAATGGGAGAAAATGTGGAGGGGAAAAGTACCATCTCTGATCCTTTAATATGAAAAGTCCCTACAAAACAAATGTTACTTTTTATTTATTTCCGCAAAGCAAGTATAACTGCATTGTAGCTTCAGAAGAAGAGTTGTACAAGCACATATCTTTAAGTAGAATGATAGAGAGGACGGGATATGGAGAATAATTGACACTGTGTATATTAAGCAAATAAGTACTACAAAACTTATCTCTTAGCCTGAAACAAAACTGACTACTTAAAGAAATGAAAGGCACATTTTGGATATCTGTGTTCATATCTTTTGAACTTTCTCAAAGGAAGCTTTTGTTCTTAATAGTTAAGTAGCTGAACCAAGTAAATACACTGGAGCTTTATTTATTTTGGTATTGCAATCACATTGGTTGTAGTTTATCAAAACGACAGCAAAATCTATCATCCTCTACCTGAAGCTATAATAAAAATGCATTCAAATCAACAAGTCTTTTTTTCATACCAACTAAACTGTAAATTGTCTTTGACCAGCCACATAAACAAAAAACAATTTCCCTGTTAATTTCATGAAGAAAAGCAGTTTCTGCCCTTCATCTTCAGTGAGAGAATTTCAGTGGTGTTGTTGTTTTACATGTTTTATTTTTTAAACAACAAATATATCTTGGATTATTCTCCTATGATTATATGTAATGTGGTGATAATGATACCTTGTGACTTAAATAGAAAATATCTAGTGTAAAGAAGATGAGGATCATGTTAGTAGAACAGAAAATAAAAACAGAGTGGGAAGAAATTCTTGTGTGATTTGAATGTTTCATTAATTCAAATTCCAAATAATTTCCTATGTCAATATCACACACATGCACACACACACACATGCACACACACACACA